>CM076580.1:668288290-668617693 GCA_034641835.2 Pinus albicaulis | reverse complement strand
CCATTCCAAAAATATCTTTGCATGTTTGACATTTACACCATGAGATTTGAAACTCCATAAATCTATTAAGAGACATTGCTCTTTACTAGTTCAACTAATCTATGTGACTATTTTCCAAGGGACTCTAAATTTTTTGAATCCATCAAATGTTACAAACTGTGGCCAAAACTCAGTGATTGAGGTGTTGAATTTATGAAATCTATAATATGTTTTAGTTTCAATTGCAATGCTTCCTTATAAAAAATCGCAATGTTTGGTTATAAAAAAATAGGTTCGCTCAAAGAATAATAGGTTCACTCAAAGAATATCATTATATTGTTTATTATTTTGCACAACAACGTCAATTCTAGGCTAGTAATTCATGGCACTCTACTTTGTGGGAGGCATTCAATTTGAGGTGCATTATTTGAGTTCCTTTTGTCATAAACTCGGCCTATGGTTCTACTATCCTGTTTATTTTTTTTTAAATAAACAACCCTCTTGTCGTTGTGTTGCAACAATTAATGTTTTACAATGTCTTGAATTCAACAATTAATGTTGTCTTGAATTCAATCTCCCATTGGGATGAATCTGTGTTCAACTATTAACCTCTTGTAGAGATTGTTTGCAATTCTATTTTGGGGAAATTGTTTTGAATTTAATCTCCCATTGGGATGAATCTGTGTTCAACTATTAACCTCTTGTAGAGATTGTTTGCAATTCTGTTTTGGGGAAATTATTTTGAATTCAATCTCCCATTGAGATGAATCTGTGTTCAACTATTAACCTCTTGTAGAGATTGTTTGCAATTCTGTTTTGGGGAAATTGTTTTCAATCCAATCTCCCATTAGGATGAATCTGTGTTCAACTATAAAACTATGGTAGAAAAATAGAAAAAAATATACAATTTCATGAAAATTAAACTTTTAAGAAAACTGAAATAAAGACTTGTAAGAAAATTGAAATGAAGGCTCATAAATGAAAATAAATGTGTAAGAAAGCTAAAATAAAGACACGGAAATTAAAATAAAATTGTAAGAAAAATGTGTTGTGATTGAGAAAACTAACCTGAATATGCTGTGAAATGTTTTGGGTGTGTTCTGTGCTAGGTTGTCTCCAAGGCTAGTGAATAGTTTGAATCTGAAACATGTAGCTTCAGCCGTGGTTGAACTTCTTTTATAGTTTTTTGCAGTTGAATTTAATTGGTGACAATGATGGACATGGATTGCAATGGCTTCATTTTGCATGTGTGATCAGGATTGAATTTGATGTGATCTAATGGCTGGGAATTTGTTTTTGTTGATCTATGCACTTTGATATGTTTTGATCAGTTTTAACGGGAAATCATTTATTAAATTTATTGGGTGGGTGTCATTTATTGTACACAGTGGGTTTAAATGTTATTATTGGGTGGGTGTCATTTATTGAACACAATGGGTTTAAATGTTGAATAACACAACAGTTATGGTTGACATAAATTTCTTTTTATTATGTGCAGGTATTGATATTTACTTCTCATACACAGCATTAGGGATGATCAGATGGGTTGAAGTGACTGGATTTTTGTACTTATTGAATTGACCATTTTGGAAGGAAAAATGGTTTTATGAGTTTTTTAGTTGACATGATAGGATTTGTAATCTTGATACTTATCAAACTATTTATGGACAGTTGTGGGTCCAATCAATGACTTGGTAAATTTTGGACTTAATTTAATATATATTTGAACTTCAAGTTATTTCTTTATGTTTAATTATTGGTTGCATATATATCTATTTTTGGTGGGTTGATGGGACCAATACTATAACAATTACTGGTCCCTGCACAACATATTTTAATTGACATTAAGATATTTTACATAACATGTAGATTGACACATTTTATCACGCAAATTAAAATGGTTTTTTAATTAATAGTATATTTTTAAGCATTAAAATATTTTTATTGATAACCCACATTGAATATTTTTTTTTATATACAACATTAAAATATTTTATTTTAACACTTTTTTCTATATATATAAACATATATGAAGTTTATATGGATATAAATTAGTTAACATAGATCTTCAATTAGTTTATTTAAAACTTTTCTTGAAATATTATTGAAAAGTATAATATTTAAACATCTTATAAAAATATAACCATAGATATACTTATACTCTTTTTCACTTGTTTTATAATTTCTAATTTTGTTCATTTAATTTTTAAATGCGATATACATATATATATATATATATATATATATATATATATATATATATATATATATATATATATATGTATTTCGGATTAATCACATCATTAGGATTTGATCGACTTTTTGAACCAACTAATGTGGTGGTTCATCCTCAGGACAAGGTGGATAAGTTAATCGATCTTAATGAATAAATAGTGGGAATGCATCATTGCCCCGAAATAGTCGTTGAGAACTGGGCGTTAAAAACTAGTCATTGAGAACTAGCACTAGCAGTTATTTAAATTAGTAAATTAGTTATTAGGAAAAAAATATTAAAAAAAAAATTGTATATATATATATATATTCCTATTTATCAAAATATAAGCAGGTTATAAGATCAAAACTCGATAACCTCAATAACTATTATTAAATAAAAATAAAAAAATTTATAAATTAAATTTTTTAATTAAATATAATAGGAAATTATTGGGTTAAAAAGTGAAGATAAAATTTTAAATAAAAAGGGGGTTAAATTTTTTTTATATATATTATTATTTAATAAAATTAAATAATTATTTAAAAGTAAATTTTTTTAATTAAATATAATAGGAAATTATTGGGTTAAAGAGTGAAGATAAAATTTTAATGATGATGATGATGATGATGGTTACTGTCCGTTAAGACCAATGCGGTCAATCGGACCTTAAGAGAGGAGAAAGAATCTAAGTTTGATTCTTCAAAATCTTGTTTTTATGGTCAAAGAGAACGGAAAGAAACGCTTCAAGATCGCTATTGGCGGGATGGCTTAATAGGCCAAGAAGATTAGAAGTGTAGCAGATGGTAGGGAATTGAGAGTGAATGTGAGTAAGAGTCGGACAATCTAAAAGGAAGCATTTTTCATCTTCCACCTAGTTAGAATTGCAAATCTAACATATTATATCGTTCCAAGGGGTCTTGGCAATAGACCACCACCCAGTCTCACTCTGAAGCTCATGGGAATTAGTTCTTATCTTAGATCAAATAAAAAGGGGTTAAAAAGTTTTTTATGTATATTATTATTTATTGAAATCCAAACATAAAATATAATAAATATAAAAACATTAAAGAAAATAAGAAAGGACAAGGGAATTAAAAACAAAGACAGGGTAATAAAAAGACCAAACACAACAAGAGTCTCAACACAGAAAGAAATTACCTGGAGAGAGCCGGAGTCCTGCTCTTACTTAATTTCCAACCATCATCTCTGTTGAGATTCTTAGCATGCCTTTCAGTTTCAATTGCCTCCCTTAGCTTCCTATGGTGGAAGTGATCAACTTTAGCAACGACTTTGGAGTCCTCAATACATACATGGTGACAGATTTTTCCACATGCTCCGCAAGAGTTAAGGTGCAGGACCAATTGTGTCTAATGTTTGCAGCATGCTCCCAAATTCTCTGTCTAATGGTTCAACTTGTTTCTCCAATATAGGGAGTACCACAGGAACAAGGAATCATGTAAACTCCTTTCATGTCCTTAGGGTTGATAGGGTCCTTAACAGACCCAAGAGAATTTCTAATAGTACAGAGAGGCTTGAATGAAGAGGAGACATTATTTCTTCTAAGGACATGAGCAATTTTGTCAGTTGTCCCGTGGATAAACGGGAGATGGACCTTGGAAATAGGATCCACTCAAGTAGATTTTCCACTCAACCCTTTATAGGATTTTTGAAAGGATTTAAGGCATTTAGATCTACTGTAACCATTATTTTCAAAAACGTTAAGAACATGGGATGGGATTTCTTTGAAGTGGGTGTCATCAAATATTCTAAGAGCACGAGTAGAAAGAGTGCAAAGGACACCAAATTTCTAAGCAGGAAAATGATGGGAACCAACATGGAGATACTGTTTTGTGTGAGTTTTCTTGCGAAAAAATTGGAGAGATATAGAGTCATCCTCATTTATAGAAAGAAGGATATATAGGAAGGGAAGGCAACCATCAAACTCCACTTCCATCGTGAACTTGATGGAATCTGACTGCGAATTCAGGTGCCCAAGAAACATATCTAATTTCTCATGACCATGGGGCCATATGACAGAAGTATCATCCATGAACCTATTTCACTTCCTAGGGAAAAATTTAGTTGAGGCTAGGGCCTTCGATTCAAAATACTCCATAAATAAGTTAGCAACTACGAGGGAAAGAGGGGAACCCATCGAAACATCGTACGTTTGCTCATAAAACTCACCTTGAAAACTGAAGAAAGTCAAGATGAGTCAGAGACCAACTAATTTAGAGGTGTCCTGGTCTAAGATTCGCTTAATGACATCAATGGCTTCCTGGATGGGGATTTTGTTGAATAAGGACACAACATCAAAGCTGACTAATAGCTCTCCAGGCTCCAACTTGATGTTCTTCCATTCTTTGATAAAGGAAGCTGAGTCCTTAATAAAGGAATCGGTTTGACCCACAAGGGGATGTATTGAGGACTCCAAAGTCGTTGCTAAAGTTGATCACTTCCACCATAGGAAGTTGAGAGAGGCAATTGAAATTGAAAGGCATGCTGAGAATCTCAACAGAAATGATGGTTGGAAATTAAGTAAGAGATGAACTTCGGCTCTCTCCAGGTAATTTCTTTCTATGTTGAGATTCTTGTTGTGTTTGGTCTTTTTATTCCCCTGTCTTTGTTTTTAATTTCCTTGTCCTTTTTATTCATATTTTCTTTAATGTTTTTATACTTATTATCTTTTATCTTTGGATTTCAATATATATATAAACTTTTAAACTCTTTTTATTAAAATTTTGTATTCACTCTTTAACCCAATAATTTCCTATTATATTTTATTACAAAATTTTATTTATTAAAATATTTTATTTTTAAATAATTATCTAATTTTATTAAATAATAATATATATAAAAACTTGTTAACCCCCTTTTTATTTAAAATTTTATCATTCACTTTTTAACCCAATAATTTAAAAAAAAATTATTTTATTTTTAATTAATAATATTTATTAACAATTAAAAATTATTAATATTTTTTCCTAATAACTAATTTACTAATTTAAATAATGACTAGTTCTCAAAGGCTATTTCCAGGCAATGATGCATCCCCACTATTTATTCATTAAGATCGATTAGCTTCTCCACCTTGTCTTGAGGATGAACCACATTAGTTGGTTCGAAATGTCGACCAAATCCTAATGATGTGATTAATCTGAAAGAAATTCATCTACATTATGGATCACAAAAGTCTTAGATCTAACATTATTTCCTTACACAGAAGGGAAATTGCTAATAAAGCTTGACATTTTGAGCGAGCTCGATTACAAGTGGCTAAGAAGAAATTTGATCTTATGTTTCTCAAAAGATGTAGAGATGCATCATTGATTCTGGTATTTGCTCATATCTCCCATCCTCTAAACTATTCTAAAAACAAACCTATTTTTCTTAAAACAAGATTAGATTTGATTAGATATGAGGTTAGTAAATTAAGGAGGGACCTTGATTTTGTTTCTCGTAACCTTTTCTTTCTCCATTTATATTTGGCGAATGGTATCTTTGGCTTTCTTTGGAATGTAATAAATGGTAGTTCTGTTGCTAAAGAGTTGTGTGTGGAGGAACGCTCAAAGTAGAAGCACGCTGTCAAGTTTGAGAAACTCTTGGGTGTCATTTCTCACTCTTCTGTTGATGAGACTTCTTTGAACCAAGGAAGGTCCAGGATTAGAGAAGCGCAGATCGATTCCCTCAGCTCATGGGTGAGAAGGCAGTCTTCAGAATCAAATTTTAATTCCTCTTAGTTTCGTCCCTCTGCAGCATCAGTCTCTGAATCTGAATCGGTCTCGTCTCAGCCCTCTTCGATTTTATTGGGGAACTCGGATCTTTCCACTCCATCAAATTTTACGACCCTCTCTGACAACGTTGGCATGGGATCTCAATTTTCATATTCACCAAAGCTAGTTGATATTTGTAATGTGAATCAAGGGTTAGGGATCTGCTCGATTCCAGTTAGTGTAAGTGTTATTTCTCCTATAGTTTTGGCGCACCCCTTAGACAGCGTGAACGTTGGGACTTCAGCTTCTTTTCTAGCAGTGGTTGACAGTGAGCACATCTCGAACCTGTGCTTTAGGATAGGCGCGTAACATTCAAGAGTTTCTCCCTCTCTGCGTCCCTATTCCCCTTCGATTCCTCCAGTGAGTTCCTTAGAATCGCATTTAATCTCCACGGTGGAGTTCCCTCCTCCCTCCATAGCGGCCATGAACCCAACCTCGAATTCGAGTTGTGGTTTTTACAACAGCTCTGTTTTTGTTGATAAGGGTTGCTCCGTTCTCAGATTGGGTGAGTTTCTCTTACTCAATGGTAAGTATGGTATCTCTTATTCTATTAACAATAATTTAAATAAAGATAAGAATTTAATTATGAATCACTCTGATTTTTATAATATCAACCATAAAAAATTAACTATAAATAATAATGATATTTATAAAAGCAACAATAATAATAATAATATTTTTAAGAATGATTTTAATAATAATACAAACAACATTATAAACACTAATTCAAATATCAATATAAATATTAATAATAATGTAATTAGGGATAATAATTATGTTTATAGTATTATTAATAATAATAGGAATTATAATAATGATTATAGTAATGGGGTTAATAACAATATTAAAAAGCAAGGATTCAGTTAACCAAGAAAACACTAACAATAATAATAAGGATGTTATAAAAAATAATTCTAATTTTAACAACAATAATAAAAATGTTGTTAACCTTTCTAGTTTGACCTTTGATTCATTTGTATTCAGTCTCCTTAATAGAGGGCTTAATTTTTCCCTTGCCCCAAAGTGTAACAACCTCAAATTTAACATGCAATTAATTACATCAAATATGCAATTAATAATCAACACAAAAAACTATTCAACTAATTAGCAAAGAATTTTAAGAAAAACCCGAGAAATTTAACATGCAATTAATTACGTCAAATATGCAATTAATAATCAACACAAAAAACTATTCAACTAATTAGCAAAGAATATTAAGAAAAACCCGAGCAAAGACGACTTACTTGTAGGGACGATATTCCTTACTTGTGCTTTTGGAGTTAAATGCTATTTGAATCCTATTAACCGCAACAAAGTTTTGGGAACAACTCTCCACCCAACCGTAGGCTCAGCTGCATGTAATATTTATACAGCTAGTCGCCCTTGAGCCCTCAATCAACGTACTACTGTCAGAAAATCCTTTGTCTCACAATACCTTTCTCTCAAGAGAATGGATGAAGGAATGATGAATTAATGAATCTCATCATCCTCAATATCTATTAAATAGACCAAACAATGGAAAAAGAAATGCATGTACACGTTCATTGTGTCAACATGTAACTTTTATTTCTTTATTTTAAGTTTTACTTAATTTAATGTTTCTCTTAATTTAACTCTTTCTTATTTTATTATTTTTTACTTTTTTGTTAACTTTACTTATTTTTATATTTTTCTTAGTTTAACTCTTTTTTAATTTATTCCTTTCTAATTTTGTTAACTTCACTTATTTATTTACTATTTAGAACTTCAGTTTATTATTTACTATTTTATTTAAAACTCCAGTTTATTATTTACTATTTTTATTTATTATTATTATTATTCATTTTATTATTTATTTTATATTTACTATTATTGACTTATTATTTATTTACTATTTATTTAATTATATTGTATTATTTATTATTTATTATTATTATTATTATTAGGAGACATTACATACTCCCCCTTTTTAAAGAACTTCGTCCCGAAGTTAAGTTGAATAATTTAGCATTTTATTTATTTAGTTATTTATTACTTCACGTTTTCCCAACACCCTCTACTGAACTAGTATAACCAACAAGAATCGAAATTTTTCACAACACCCGGGAAATCTCAAGGAATCTTTGTTATTTTTCCCACTTTTAGAACCAGGCATAAGCCTCATCGGTCTGTACCATAGCCCAAGGCTGGCTCCAAGGCTCACGCCCAACTCAGACCTCATCTACCCCAAGGCAAGCACGCGGTTCAGTACTCCAGGTATCTTGCAAGGCTGGCCATATCCCTCCACACTCACTAAGGTGCACAACCCCATGCATCGAAGTCCTTACACCCCTTCCAGACTTCGACATCCAAATCCAATACCAAACACTTGACCTATAATATCAGGCACTTAGCCTCCTTGAGATGGTCCCACAGCCCCTCAAGAGCGATACAAGACAAAGGAACCACTGGCATATGTAGTGTTGATTGATTTTGTCCCCAGCCCATATGGTGTTACATATTCTCCCTCGCAGGTATGGGCTCCCACGAGATCATCAAATAAACTGGCTCTCTTGGGCCATTTCTGGATTTCTTGCCAATCACCACATCTCAACATGCATCCAATGCATTAGTTATAATCATAACATCATAGAAAATAATCCACATGCCAACTCTTGCATGTCATCATGATAACATAACATCGTTGTTAATCACAACATTATGAATAATAAAGAACTGCATACTCTTGCATGTCATAAAATATATATGTAATTCCACATGCTTCACATCATGAAATACCGTCATAAGTTATGACATCTACATATTTACAGCAAATACATATCATGACATCACATAATAAATGAACCACGGGTCAATATAGCTTACATCATAACATCATAAATATGAGAATCATATAAAGTAAATCTAGAATAGATGCCATTATTTGTTTCATGTTCATCAGTTAGTCACACTATTTTCCTTCGTCCCTTCATTGTATCATTCATCCCTTTTTTAGAAGCAACATTATCGAAACAAGTTAAACACTAATTTTAAATGTGGACATGCAAATTGTTTGACAATCAATTATGTAACATCCAACTAACAAATTTCAAACATTACCTTGAGTTGATGTTTTTGCATGTTGTTTTTATCAATATTAAAAAAGTCTTAGTAGCCACATGGGTCTTAATTGGAATTTCTAATCCCTTCACTCAAAAGGAGGTTAACCAATCACTATGTTTGTATATCGATGTGTCCATTATACTTTACCCAAAAATCAATTTTTGTTATGTCAATTTAGCATTATGCATTGCAAAGTACCCTCATTAAGAAGGTGAATCTTAAATATTAATTTTCATTAAACTTTCATTTGCCATTGTTAAGATGTCCCCTTACACTAAGTTAACATATACATTTTAAACCTATTTTTTTTTGTTTAAATGAATTCCTCTTTTATAAACTCATTTAAAGAACAACTTCATTATAACTTACAATTTAATAACATGACTAGCTTAAAAATCACTACTCTACACTAATTAACAATTTGTATCTACATATGCCATCTATTTCACCTATTATTATATTTCAATACAATTTTTTTGTTAGTTGTCACATTTTCTCACAATATTAATATATTTATCCTTTATTCTTCTTAATGAAATATTTATTATGGTGGTGTAAGTATTCGTTAAGGTCAAATTGAAATAGAAACTAATGCAAAAAACCTTAATACTCATTATTCCATCCTAATTTCATGGGAAAATTATCCTTTAATCTATTTATTTCTCTTAGTTTATGCTTGAATATCTATGCTATATCTTCAAAAAATGTCTAAAATCCATATTCCATAAATACATAGTCTTACAATTTTTTTTTTTTTGAAACAATACTTTTAACATTGTCCAAAAAAAATCATTTAATCATTTTTATGAAATGCAGTTATTTTATTCAATATACTATATTTCATATTAATTATATATATACATTTCAAAATTCTTCTTACAAAATTTAAATAATTTTGACTTTATATACTAGCATTAAATTTTTATATCTTTTATAAATCATATATCTAAACAAACTATCAAATTTTTTTTTTAATCTAAAAATTTATCTTTAATATATTTTTTTAACCATATAAATAAAATGAAGTTGAATTCATTATTTTAATTAAATTCTTTATATTAAAAATATGGCATGCATCCACTATTAATAAATATTAAATTCAATATATATAGTTTTAATATAAAGTTAACTCTTCATATCTTTAAAGCATGTAAATGTAAATTTTTTATAATAAAAATGATAAAAATAAATTTATAATTTTTATATATTAATATGATTTAGCATTTATGCATGATCTTGTAGGCAGCTAATGTAGACTTTCTTGGAATCAAGTCACTTCTTGTCTGAAAAAAAATTGGAAACCTTACCAAATGATTTTATTTTTTATTTTTTATTTATTTTTTATTTTATTTTATTTTATTTTAATTTTTTTTTCTTTTCTGGTCTGCAAAATATTGTAACCTTGAGATTGTGGGACCATGGAATGAGAAGCATGAGCAATATTAAGCGAAACAAATCCGACACCTATACAAAATTGATTATCTTAAAAAAAAAAAATTGTTTTCCCTGCAAAGGATTCTCGCTCATATTTTAATTATTGGAATTTCTTGAAGCTTCCACAAAATTAATTTTGTCTTCAGACAATTGCAAAGGACCTCTAAAGAATTTAGTTGAACCTTCGAAAGATTTTCATTTAAAGAACAAGACAAATTTCTCTTGCGGCTAAGGAGAAAACAACTTAGAGATTCAAGCTGGCTTTAGAATTTCAATTTGAGATTTCCAAGCCTCCAAAAGAAATTGATTTAACCTCAGAAATAGTAGACGACCTCCAAAATTAATTTGATTTTGAAATCCTTAAAAGAAATTCTATCTCTGAAAACCCTAGCTGTCCCAATTGGATGATATGTGCAAAAAAAAAAAAAAAAAATTGATATCTCTTTGAGCTCTCGACAATCAAGGAAATAAAGGCCAAAAATGCCTATAACTTCGGCAAAAAAATCTGCAAAACAGATCTAAAACCCCAAGTGACTTTCCAAATCTCAGTCAAGGGAAAAAAATGCTGCAGAAAGCTTGCGTCCTTTACAAAAAATTTAAGAAATAAATAAATTAGATTTTGTTGATTGCAATGGAAATGCACTAACATGAATTACTTCGATTTTTTTATTTTTATTTTTATTTGAAATTGATACTATGTTTAAAATATGTTGACACCTAATCCTATGGGATGGGTGTGGATATTTGATTTTGTATAATAAATAATATTTGGAAATAAGGAAGGCCAAGAGTCATTGGGAGATGAATCCCAATAGCCTCACCTCGATGTATAAATGCATGTTCATTCTTCATTCAATAATACACTCTGATTTGAGGAGTTACCTCCTGGTTTGACATGGTATCAGAGCTAGTCCCACTATTGGCATTTCTACCTGTGGTGTAACTCCCTCTCCTTTGCTCAGTCAGTTTTTTTAATAGTTTTTGCTGCTCCTACTTATTGCTATACTGTTATTCTGCATTTTTTTTTATCTCTGACATTTGCAGCTCCTGCAGCTCCTGAAGATTCTGCAATCCTACAGTTCCTGAAACACTGCAAATTGTAGCCCCCTCTGCAGTCCTGCAAATATCCCATTTCAGATTTTTTTGTAACGCCCTCACTTCTCCCTCACCTACCCAACGCCCCTCACACTTCCCTCACGCGCTATCCATTACCTACTCTCCCTAAACTCCGCCTTCCCTCTTTCTCTCGCACCCTCTTTGCACAACGCTCACCATTCTCCCTCACTGCTATCTCTCTGCCCTCCAGTTCTGCATTCCTACTCCCATGCACATCACCTCCATTATGATACAAGTCGGCTCTCCCATGTAATATACATCACGCTGTCATATCCCACACTGCATATATTCCTACAGGCAGTAATCCTCCACGCTGCCTATATTCTGCAAAGCATCCCTTCACCTTACAATGCCCAACCAGTCGAATGCATTATATATCCGCAGCGAATGATATATCCCCGTCGACTGCATTATATATCCGCAGCGAATGATATATCCCCGCCTCCAAATCCGCAGCGAATCATATATACGCTGTCTACTATTTTAACGCTGTATACGAATGATATATATGCTGTCACTCCAATTTGCTGACTGTGCCATTCCATTTCAACGACCTCCCACTACACGCAGTTCACTCCAGCATTTCTATACGCTTCCTTCCAATATATATCGCCCGTCACTTTAATACAACGTTGTCCATTGTATATACATAATACGCTGCATATAACAATCACGCCCTTTGTCCATATTACAATAAACCGCCCCCTCCACTCTTTCAATACCACTCCTCATATACCGCCCCCTCATTATATTCAATACCGCCCCTCATATACCGCCCCCTCATTATATATATACCACCTCCACAATTTCAATACATATATTTTCCTTCTTCAAACACAAAAAAATACATATATTTTTTTGGTGCATAATTCAGTATTTGCAGCAAAGAGTTTCTGTCCGTTTAAATTCAGTCTATTTTCCAGCAAAGAGTTTTTGTCCCCTTTAATTGAGAAAATTTCCAGAGTTGAAAGTTTTCTAGTAGAATTGTTTCCTCTTCAAAAGAATTTTTTCCAGCAAACTAATGCAGTCTCTCATCTCTATTATTGGAGTGGTTCTCTCTGGCAAAGAGAACTATCTTGAATGGTCTTGGAAGATTAAACACACACTCATTTTTAATGAGCTGTGGAAGGGAATCTGTGAAGGACAAGAAGAAAATCCACCAGCAAAGCCCACTTTAGACAAAGAGCTTGCCATTTGGGAAAATAAGAACTGCAAGGCCTATGCCTTGATTGCAGCCTCCGTAAGTGAAGAGGTGAGTCGCCATATTTCATCATTCTCAAATGCCTATGATGCCTTGAAGAAGCTAAAAGAACTCTATGACTCACATTCAGAATTAGAAAATATTCAATTGATGATTAAGCTATTCAGTCTTGAAATGAGGAATGATGATCCCCTTGCTTTAGCTTCAGAAGTAAGATCTATAATGCATGACATTGAAAACACTGGTGTAAAAATGGACATATCTCTCATAGCATATGTTAAGGCATTATATCCGACTTACTCACATTATCTTGAGTCTTTGCAAGCAAGTGGAAAATTTGAGCATATCACCTTTGATAAACTTGAGCAAAAGTTTGCAGAAAGAGAGAAATATTTCGGGAAGATGACAGTCCCTTCATCTTCTGAAGAGGATGCATACTTGGCACATAGAGAAAAGAGTCATGCTCCAGATTCATCCAGAGGAAGAGGTGGCAGAAGAGGAAGAGGAAGAAGAAACTTCACAGAAAGGGGGGGCAGACAAGCTGACAAATCCAATCTTCATTGCACACGGTGCAATAGAGATGGACATGATGCATCAAAATGCAGAACACCATGGGACAAAATTGAGCAGCACAGAAATCAAGACAAAGGTAAAACTAATGACAAAGACAAAGGTAAAGCACCTGAATCCGCTCACTATGTTCTAGCACATTGTAACAATGGAGTAACTGAAGACTTATTTGATGTTTCATTTACTTCATGGAGAGACGATTGGTTGCTAGATTCAGGAGCAACATGTCACATGACATTTAGAAAAGATTTTTTTGAAGAATTCACTGACAAAGTTGATGGAGCAGTATATTTCGCAGATAAATCCAAACTCAAGCCATCGGGGCTTGGCACAGTCAGGCTTAAACTGCCTGGTCTTCCTGATCATATCCTACATGAGGTTCTATACCTCCCTGAGTTGAAGAGAAACTTGCTGTCCCTGGTCGAAATCCGGCAGCAAGGACACTCAATTCACTTGTTTGATGGCAAGGCAGAGGTCAGAAAAGCATCGGATCACTCACTTGTCATGGAGGGAATAGAAGAAGGGAGACTCTTGAAGCTGAAAGGTTCATCTGCTCATGCTCAAAACTTTGCATTCAGTTCACATCATGATGAAGGTACATTTCCATCAAGTCTTTTATGGCATGCTATATTTGGACACTTAAATTATGACAACCTTCGTTTGTTGAAGAAAAATGGTGTTGATGGACTGCCTACAATTCCTGGAAAACCTAAGGAATGTGATGCTTGTATTCTAGGAAAGCATAGCAAACAACCATTTCATGATTCACACTCAAGAGCACATAGGAAACTTGAACTTGTTCATTCAGATTTATGTGGCCCTATGCCTATTGCTTCTGCAAATGGAAACAAATACATGATGACATTTATTGATGACTACACGAGAATGTGTTGGATTTACTTACTGAAGAATAAGTCTGATGCTTTTCAAACTTTCAAGAATTTTCATGCATGGATTGAAAATGATGCACAAACACATATTGGCTCTCTACGTACTGATAATGGAAAAGAATACACTTCAAACGAATTTGAAAATTATCTTCGTCAACATGGAATCAAACAACAAACCACTGTGCCATATAATCCACAACAGAACGGTGTAGCTGAAAGAATGAACAGAACCATTTTAAATATGGTCCGCTCCATGTTATTTTTCAAGAATGTAAAATTGATGTTTTGGGCTGATGCGGTTCTATGTGCTGTTTACATAAAGAATAGGTGTCCTTCAAGTTCAATTAGAAACAAAACTCCTTTTGAAATGTGGCATGGCCACATTCCTTCGGTAAAGCATTTCGGGGTCTTTGGGTCCACCTGTTATGCCTTGATACCCAAGGGTCAAAGGAACAAACTTGGTGCTAGAAGTCGCAAATGTATCTTCTTGGGGTACTCCAATACCTCCAAAGGATATCGTCTCTATGATGAAGCAAATAAGAAATTTGTAATAGCAAGAGATGTCATATTTCTTGAATCTTCCAAGAGTGACAAGGTTGTTGAGCGGCAACTTGATCGCCTGGACAGATTCACACATACAAAGTCCTTCCAAGAATTTGATAATGTGATTCCACATCTTGAAGGGGGGATTCCGATATTGAATCAAACTGTGGAATCATGTCCTGAAGCACTCTCTTCCCCACATGAAGAAATAACCACAGATGACACATTGGATGATGTGATTGACAGAATTGGGAGATTGAATCTTGAATCAATCCCAACTCAGTCAAATGACCAGCCTGGGCCATCTCAGAAAGGTCCTCCCAAATGGCTGACAAAGACACTGGAGAATGTTCATCCTGATGAGGTTGGAAAAACAGGAACAAGAAGTTCCACTCAGCAAATCGAAGGTGATGTAGATAATTCTGATTCTCCTGTTGATATGGATATTGCTTATAACTGTGAATTGAGTTTGTCTACAGATCATGAACCAACTTCCTTCAAAGAAGCTGCTTCTCATGATGAATGGAAAGAAGCGATGCAGAAGGAGTATGATGCCTTGATAAAGAATGGCACTTCGAAGCTGGTTGATCCGCCTTTGGGAACGAAACAAATTGGCTGCAAGTGGGTCTACAAGAACAAGTACAAAGCAGACGGCTCACTTGACAAGCACAAGGCCAGGCTTGTGGCAAAAGGTTTTGCATAAAAAGAAGGAATCGATTATGAAGAAACTTTTGCTCCCACAGCAAAATGGACCACCATTCGGACTCTCTTTGCCTTAGCAGCTCAGAATGGATGGAAAGTCCATCAGATGGATGTAAAAACAACCTTCTTGAATGGAGATCTAAAGGAGAAAGTTTATATGTCCCAGCCAGAAGGATTTGTGATAAGGGTCAAGAACACAAAGTTTGCAAGCTTATAAAATCCTTGTATGGCCTCAAGCAAGCACCACGAGCCTGGTATGAGAAATTGACCGAGCATCTTCTGAAACTTGACTTCAAACATTTTGATCTTGATGATGCATCTTTGTTTGTTAAGAAAGTTGGAAAAACAGTTGTATATCTTGTGGTATATGTAGATGATCTTTTGATAACAAGAAACAATGAGAGCTATATTGCATCCATGAAGAAAGAGTTGAAGAAAGGTTTTGAAATGACTGATTTGGGTCATGTTCATTGCTATTTGGGTATTGAAGTAATTCAACATCCTAAATTCATATTTCTTTCTCAGAAGAAGTACATTGGAGATCTCTTGAACAAATTTGGCATGGATGACTGTAAACCCTTAAGCACTCCAATGGAACAAAACTTGAAGCTCACATCTATTGAAGGGAAGGAATTTGAGAATGCAACTAAGTATAGACAGCTTGTAGGAAGTCTTATCTATCTGACCACCACCAGACCTAACATTTCATTTTTTGTTGGAATCCTCTCAAGGTTCATGCAAAAACCTTGTGAAGGACATTGGTCTGCTGCAAAAAGAGTGCTAAGGTACTTGAAGGGGACTCAAGACTTTGGACTCAAATATACACGGGTAGGCGACTTCATCTTGACCGGATACTCTGATTCAGACTTTGATGGCGACAAAGAAACAGGGGTGTCTACTACAGGTTACACCATGAGTCTTGGATCAGGAGTTGTCTCATGGAGATCACGCAAACAGTCAGTTCCAGCAGATTCCACGACCGAGGCAGAATATGTGGCAGCAGCTGAAGCAACAAAGGAAATTTTGTGGCTCCGGAAAATCCTGGAAGATTTGCAGATGAAACAAATGTATTCCACTCCACTCATGATCGACAACACTTCTGCAATAAAGTTGGCCAAGAACCCAAAGTTCCATGATCGAACAAAGCACATCAATACAAAGTACCATCTAATTCGACATCATGTTCGGGCCAAAACCATCCATCTACATCATTGTTCCACAAATGAGAAAACTGCTGATATCTTCACCAAAGCACTTGGAAGAGAAAAGTTTGAAAAGTTCAGATCGATGCTTGGGCTCACCAACATCCATTCGGATTAAAGGGGGGAATGTTGACACCTAATCCTATGGGATGGGTGTGGATATTTGATTTTGTATAATAAATAATATTGGGAAATAAGGAAGGCCAAGAGTCATTGGGAGATGAATCCCAATAGCCTCACTTCCATGTATAAATGCATGTTCATTCTTCATTCAATAATACATTCTGATTTGAGGAGTTACCTCCTGGTTTGACAAAATAAAAACCTAATGATGACGATGATGGTTAATGTCCACTGAGACCAATCTTTGGTCTATTGGACCTAAAGAAAAGAGCTATTTAATTTGATTTAAGATTGCATTCCCATGCTCAAAAAGCTTGGAGAGAAGCCTCCCGAACTCACTATAATTTTGACATCTTAAAAAGCTAAGAAGGTTAGTATTGCAACAAAGATTATTTGGATTAGTTAGATTTTTGCATGTCACTATTTATTTATTTATTTTAATTTATCCCTTTTTATATACAACTCTATAATTAAATCAATAAACTTTACCATAATGAATTGTAAAATAACTTTTATGTTGGAATAGTCAATCTTAACATCTATGACTATTTCTAGTCTTTCTTCCTTACATATATAATTATATTATATTATTTTATTGTTTTCAAATTAAATTAAAAATACATCCACCCTAATGCTCTGATACCATATGTAACAACCTCAAATTTGACATGCAATTAATTACATCAAATATGCAATTAATAATCAACACAAAAAACTATTCAACTAATTAGCAAAGAATTTTAAGAAAAACTCGAGCAGAGACAACTTACCTGTAGTGACGATATTCCTTATTTGTACTTTCAGAGTTAAACACTATTTGAATCCTGTTAATTGCAACAAAGTTTTGGGGACAACTCTCCTCCCAATCGTAGGCTCATCTACACGTAATATTTCTACAGCTAGCTGCCCTCGAGCCCTCAATCAACGTACTACTGCTAGGAAATCCTTTATCTCACAATACCTTTCTCTCAAGAGAATGGATGAAGGAATGATGAATTAATGAATCTCATCTTCCTCAATGTCTATTAAATAGACCAAACAATGGAAATGGAACTGAATGCACACATTTAATATATCAACATGCAACTTTTATTTCTTTATTTTAGGTTTTACTTAATTTAATATTTCTCTTAATTTAACTCTGTCTTATTTTGTTCCTTTTTACTTTTTGTTAGCTTTACTTATTTTTATAGTTTTCTTAGTTTAACCCTTTCTTAATTTATTCCCTTTTACTTTTGTTAACTTCACTTATTTATTTACTATTTAGAACTCGAGTTTATTATTTACTATTTTATTTAGAACTCCAATTTATTATTTACTAGACCATGAACTACATTCAGTGGTTCAAAACACATCGGTTCTAAAATTTCTTATGTGATTTCCCGGAAGATTTATGTTAATATTATTATTTACTATTTTATTTATTATTAATAATATTCTTTTTATTATTTATTTTGTATTTACTATTATTTACTTATTATTTATTTAATTATATTATATTGTTTATTATTTTTATTATTATAAGGGGACATTACACAAAGAAGATCCCCGCAGATGACATTATCTGTAACATTGAGTATGGAATTAGGGATCTCCTAGATAATGTTAAGGAGACCATTAGGCAGGATTGTTCCATTATTATTAGGAAGGCTAAGCGTCCCAAAAGAAACTTGAGTAAGCCTGAGTTTTTTGCCCTTAAAACCCTAAGGGATAACCCTGACATTGTCATCCTTAAGGCGGATAAGGGTAGTGCCATAGTCATTATGGATAAATCTAACTATGTCAGCAAAATGGTAGACCATCTGTCCAATAGTGGCAGTTACGTTAAGCTTAAAAAGAATCCTCTTAAATATGTTTGTAAGGAGGTTTCTCTTTCCATTAAGTCAGATTCTTTCCTTAATCCTCTCTCTAGAAAACTTATTAAGAGCAATACCCTCACCCCCCAGATCTATGACCTTCTGAAGATTCATAAATTCGAGGCCCCATTAAGACCTATTGTAAACACAATAGGTGATCCCTCTTATCATCTGGCTAAATTCTTAGCCCAGAAGCTTAAACCCCTTGTAGGTCAAACTGATTCCTTTGTTAAGGACACAGCTTCCTTTATCAAAGAATGAAAGAACATCAAGTTGGACCCTGGGGAGCTATTAGTCAGCTTTGATGTTGTGTCCTTATTCGCCAAAATCCCCATCCAGGAATTCGTTGATGTCATTAACCGAATCTCAGACCAGGACACCTCTAAATTAGTTGATCTCTGCCTCACCTCGACTTTCTTCAGTTTCAAGGTGAGTTTTATGAGCAAACTTGCGGTGTTGCGATGGCTATTTCCCCCATAGTTGTTAACTTATTTATGGAGGATTTTGAATCAAAGACCCTAGCCTCAGCTAAATTTCTCCCTAGGAAGTGGAATAGGTTCATGGATGATACTAGTGTCATATGGCCCCATGGTTGTGAGAAATTAGATATGTTTCTTGGGAACTTGAATTCGCAGTCAGATTCCATCAAGTTCACAATGGAAGTGGAGGTTGATGGTTGCCTTCCCTTCTTAGATAGATCCTTCTTTCTAGAAATGAGGATGATTCCATTTCTCACCAAGTTTTTCACAAGAAAACTCACACGGAACAATATCTCCATGCTAGTTCCCATCATTTTCCTGCTCAGAAATTTGATGTCCTTTGCACTCTTGCTACTTGTGCTCTTAGAATCTTTGACGACACCCAATTGGAATCAGAGGAATCTCATCTTCTTGATGTTTTTGAAAATAATGATTACAGTAGATCTCAAGGCCTTAAAGCCTTTCAAAAAGCCTATAAAGGGTTGAGTGGAAAATCTACCCGGGTGGATTCTATTTCCAAGGTCCATCTCCTGTTTATCCAAGGGACAACGGAAAAAATTGCCCATATACTTAGAATAAATAATGTCTCCTCTTCATTCAAGCCTCTCTGTACTATTAGAAATTCTCTTACGTCTGTTAAGGACCCTATCGACCCTAAGGACATGAAAAGAGTTTACACGATTCCTTGTTCCTGTGGTACTCCCTATATTGGAGAAACGGGTCGATCCATTAGACAGAGAATTCGAGAGTATGTTGCAGACATTAGACACAATTGGTTCCGCACCTCAGCTCTTGCGGAAAAATCATGTCACCATGTATGTATTGAGGACTCTAAATTCGTTGCTAAATTTGATCACTTCCCCATAGGAAGTTGAGGGAGGAAATTGAAATTGAAAAACATGCTGAGAATCACAACAGAGATGATGGTTGAAAATTAAGTAAGAGCTGGACTCCGGCTCTCTCCAGGTAATTTCTTTATGTGTTGAGACTCTTGTTGTGTTTGGTCTTTTTATTCCCGTGTCTTTGTTTTTAATTTCCTTGTCCTTTTTATTCCTATTTCTTTAATTTTTTTATATTTATTATATTTCATCTTTGGATTTCAATAAATAATAATATATATAAAAACTTTTTAACCCATTTTTATTAAAATTTTATCTTCACTCTTTAACCCAATAATTTCCTATTATATTTAACTAAAAAATTGTATTTATTAAAATATTTTATTTTTAAATAATCATTTAATTTTATTATATATATATATATAAACTTTTTAACCCCTTTCTATTTAAATTTTTATCTTCACTTTTTAACCAAATAATTTCCTATTATATTTAATTAAAAAAATTATTTATAAATTTATTTTATTTTTAATTAATAATATTAATTAACAATTAATAATTTTTCCTAATAACTAATTTACTAAATGGTTAGTTTTTAAGGACTAGTTCTTAACGACTATTTCCGGGCAATGATGTATCCCCACTATTTATTCATTAAGATATATTAGCTTCTTCACCTTATCTATTTATTCATTAAGATAGATTAGCTTCTCCACCTTGTCGTGAGGATCAACTACATTCGTTGGTTCGAAAGGTCAACCAAATCCTAATGATGTGATTAATCTGAGAGACATTCATCTACATTATGAATCACAAAAGCCTTAGATCTAATATATATTTATTAATTATTATATCAATATTACGTTGACAATCGATTAACCTATGTTTTGACTAAAAATCAAAAGTTGGTTTGTAAAGTTAACATTATAAGAAATTTATCCATCCACGCCCGGGTTCCGCGGACTGCTCCGCCTGCGACTGCTGCGATTAGGTCTGCGACTGCTGGGCTGCCGCCGTCATGGACACGCCTGGGGGCGGAGAGCCCTCTCCCCCCCCCTCCTATTTCTTCTGCTGCGGCCTTTCGGAACCTCCTTTCTCTGAAAGGGAAGAAACGCCCTCTTCCTGAAGTCCCAACGTTCATTAAAAAATTAGAGGAAATACCAGAGATCGCTTTGCCTGAAGAGCAGACGATCAAAATCGCACTCGCCTTAGCTGACAGAGGTTTGGTCGGGCAGTTTATGGGCCGCTGGCCATCAACAAAAGTGACAGATGAATGGATCCAACGGAACTGGAGGCCTCTGCTTAAAAACAACGTGATCTGTTATGCTGTTGGCCGAGGATTCTTTATTTTCGAATTCACTTCCAAGGAAGATCGCGATCTGGTGTTCAGAAATGGTCCTTATTTCATGGGAAACCAGGGCCTTTTCCTCAACAAATGGACCCCTGACTTCGACCCTTCTGTCGATGTCCCGAAGGAGGTTCCTGTTTGGGTCCGGCTCCCCAATCTGCCGATCCACTGTTGGAGCTTCCAAGCCCTGCAGAAGATTGGTAACAAGCTGGGACGTTTCATAGACAAAGCTGACAATAGGGGCCAATACACCTGCGCCAGAATATGTGTGGAAGTTGACCTAGAAGCTGGTCTCCCGGAAGCCATAAAACTCACAGTTGGAGATTGGCAGCACTTTCAGAAACTGGATTACGAGCAACTGCCCTTTAAGTGCCGAATCTGCCACGAACATGGTCACTTCCAACGAAACTGTCCTAAAGCCCCTGCAAGGGATAAGGTGGAAGAAGAAGGATGGAAAGAGATAAAAAAGGGCAAGGTAGTCTCAAAGCCCTCAGAACAGCCAAAATCTGGAACTATAGAGAGACCCAAGCCCACCTCCCAGGCCAATCCAATCACAAAAGAAGGGCCCTCTGTGAGATCCGGTGGGAACGCAGAAACCAATGGAGCCCAAAAAGATCCGGAAGACTTGATGAAGGAAGTAAAAGAAACTGGTGCTGAAACAATCACCCCCCCAGCATCAGGAGGCAATGAAGGTAATATAGACAAGGAAGACCATATCAGCCTGGCTTCCGAATCTGATGAAGACTCAGAAGGAAGAACCTACGAATCAGACAGTTCACATGCCACCCCTATCAAATCAGCCAGGGGTCGAAAATCCAAGAAGAAACAGAGAGAGGAGAAAACTTATCTGGATGTTCTCCAAGGCTCTCAAAAAACTCTCAAGGGAATGATGAATACGAGATCAGGGCGCAAGCACGGCTCGGCTCCAAAAGGAGCCACAAGCTCTCAAGCCGTTAAATAATGAAGTACGTCTCCTGGAATTGCAGAGGATTAGGCAGCAGGCTAAAAGAAGATGCTCTGAAAGATATAGTAAGAATGTATTCGCCTGATATCCTCCTCATCCAGGAGACAAAGTTGGAGGAAACTCCCCTCCTCCATGCTAGCAAAACCTTCTGGCGCAAAGGATTAGGTTGTGCCGTCAGTGCAAGAGGCGCATCCGGTGGAATCGCTACATTCTGGGATAGCTCTACCTATGACCTGATTCAAAAAGACAGCTCCACCCATTGGCTGCTCACGAAGCTTCTCCATAAAGACTCCGGACAACAAGTAAGTATGTTCAATATATATGCTCCTGTTCTTCCTTCTGAGAAAAAACTCTGTTGGGATTCGATCTTGACCTATCTTTCGCTGCATAATCCTGAGAACATTATCATAGCTGGTGATATGAATGTCACTCTTGCTGTAAATGAGAAAAAGGGAGGCTCCCTGGTCAGGGACCCAGCTAGAGAATGGGTTGAAGACCTCATGTTGGGATGGGAATTGGAGGATATCAAGCCCACAGTAGGGAAGTTCACCTGGTCTAACAAAAGGGTGGGGCCTAATCATATTGCAGCTCGATTGGACAGATTTCTGGTCCAATCATCCTTCCTAACTTGCGGTCTAACGGCCTCGTCCAAAATTCTGCCAAACAGCACCTCTGATCACAAACCAATTATTCTCGAGCTGTCCATGGAAGAAAATCTTGGCCCTATCCCCTTCAGATTCAGCTCACTATGGCTTCAGCATGAGGGGTTCCAAGAGATGGTTTCAGATGCCTGGAAAAGATCTGTTCATGGCTCCCCTTTCTACGTGTGGGAAGAAAAAATGAGGGGGCTCAAAAAAAGGCTCAAGGAGTGGGCCAGAACGCTGAAAACTCCCTCCTCCAAACGAAAAAAGGCCTTGGACAGTCTTGCTGCCCACCAAATAACTTTGGAAAATTCAGTTGTTTCCCAAGATCTTCTTCAGAGAGAAGTTGAGCTGCAAAAAGAGTTCCATAAAGCAAGTAGGGAAGAAGAAGAACTATGGAGGCAGAAATCCAGAGCTCTCTGGCTTCAAGCCGGGGACAAAAATACTAGCTTCTTCCACAAACATGCTGAAGCTCGAAAGCAATTCAAAGCTGTTAAAGAAATACACCATCAAAATGCGGTAGTTAAGGACTTTGAAGACATCAAGCGGGCAGCTCATTCCCACTTCAAAGATCTCTACTCTGCCCCTGATGATCCACCTATGAATCCCCATGCCTATCCGATGAATTTGATTCCTCAATGTGTTCAAGATGCTGACAATGCTATGCTGACTGCTCCAATCAGTATGAATGAACTTAAAAATACACTGGACAGTATGGATCCAGACAAAGCTCCTGGTCCAGATGGGTTCCCTGTTAGATTTTATCTTTCCTGTTGGGACATAATCAAAAATGACCTCTTGAGAATGATCAGAAAATCTCAATCTTGTACAAAGATCGGAGGCGGCATCAACTCAGCTTTTCTGGCTTTGATTCCGAAAGAGAAAGGTGCTGCTGATTACAGCAGATTCAGGCCAATCTCGTTGTGTAACTCCAGTTACAAGCTGATCACTAAAATTATAGCCAATCGCCTCAAGAAAATCTTACCGACCATCATCCCTGAAAACCAAGGAGGTTTCATCAAAGGGAGAAAGATTCTTGACAACATTGTGCTGGTTCAAGAAGCTGTTCATTCAAGCTATCACCGTAAGGAGAAAGGTATGGTGATCAAGCTGGACTTGGCAAATGCATTTGACAGAGTAAAGCATGAATTTCTGTTTATGGTTATGAAGAAAATGGGTTTCTCCTCAGCCATCATTAACTGGATAAAAGCCTGCATTGCCTCTCCTTGGATAGCGCCTTTGGTTAATGGTCGACCTTCAGATTTTTTCCAAGCCTCTCGGGGCCTAAGACAAGGCTGCCCTTTGTCCCCGCTTCTTTATGCCATTCAAGCCTCTGTTCTAAGCTTCCAACTGGACCATAATCAACAGACTCAAACCCTGCCTGGCCTTCGTATGGTTCATCAGGTCAAAGATATAAACCATGCCCAATTTGCTGACGACACTTTACTGCTGGGGGGGGCAAGCATAAACTCTGCTAAATCCTTCAAGAAGGAGCTGGACATTTATAGAGAGGTCTCGGGCAGCAAGATCAACTTTCTAAAAAGCACAATCTATAGCTGGAACTGCTCGGTTAAGGAATTATCTGATATAGCAAGGATTCTTGAAATGGAAGGGTCCTGGGCCTGGGACTCCTTTAAATACCTAGGGGTACCAATTTTCAAGTCCACTCCTAAAGTTGCCCACTGGCTGCCACTCCTGGACAAGATCAAAGGCAGAATCCATGCCTGGGGTGCTTCATGGCTGAATAACGCTGGAAAGATCATTCTGATGAAAGCTGTTCTCTCAAGTCTTCCGCTATATCAGCACTCTATCCTCCTTGCCCCAAAAACCTTCATCAACAAGATGGAAGCTCTCCTAAGGCGTTTTCTGTGGGAAGGGGGAAAAAATAACGAAAGAAGGTTGCATCTTGTGAAATGGGATATTATTAAAAAGCCTTTTATGGAAGGAGGGCTTCAAATTCGAGATCTGGCCGCCCAAAATCAGGCTTTGGGAACCAAGCTGCTATGGGACATAGTCTCTGGAAAATTAAGTTGGAGCAAGAAAGTCTTGTGGAGAAAATATTTCCATGGAAAGCGCCTTAGATGTTTGGACCAGCCTCCTAGAACCTCTAAAGGTTCTCCTGTGTTTAAACTCTGCTTCAAAGCTCTGGATCACTTCAGCAATAAGCTGTACTGGATTCCAGGCAATGGGCAAAAAATAAGAATCTGGGATGACTCTATCCTGGGTGACCAACCTTTAATTCAGATGGGAAATCTTACCAATATCAAAGAATGGCTCCAAGCTCGCAATTTAAATACCCTCTGGGACATCTCCTCTTGGACGGAGGATAGTCTTTGGGATTGCTGGCACCTGGGGGAGGTTCCTCAGAGGCTGGAAGGTGAAGCCTCAGTTCTCTTGGATAATCTTCAAGGAAAAGCTCCCCTAAAAGCTTTTGCAAAAGACAAACGAGGTTGGGGTTCTGTCTCAGGTTCATATACAGCTTCTGAAGGCTACAAAAGCATTATGACCACCCCGAATGTTCCTCCAAATCCTGCCCAATGGAATTTTATTTGGAACTCCCCCTCTCTGCCCAAAATAGATTTTTTCTGCTGGACTTTAGCTCACAATAGCATCCTCACTTGTGACAATCTCCGCAAGCGCGGTATGGAAGGTCCATCCTGGTGCAATCTTTGCATGTTGGATGAAGAATCAGCAGATCATCTGTTCCTAACTTGCCCCTTTGCTCTAGATGTCTGGAAGGGGGTCCTTATGCTAAATCCGGATAATTTCGAGCTCCCTAGGAACATACCAAATCTTTTCCAAACCTGGAGCAAATTATCTCCTTTTGGTCTTTCCAAAAATCTCCTTCTCAAAAGTTGCTGGCTGTGGATCCCCAAGATTGTTTGCTGGAAGTTGTGGCTGGAAAGAAACAATAGACTATTCAGAAACGAATGCTGCAAATCACCTAGAGTCATCTCCAAAGTCAAAGCTCTTTTGGGTGAAATTCTAGAAACCAAATATGCCAAAAAGAATGGTAATGCTCTGAACAGAGAAGAAGAACTCTGGTTGAATGGACTGGTCCCTAACCATAAGGACTGTTCCACCCTTTCTGCAAGTGTCCATTCCACCTGGGAAATCAAAATGGAGGAGCATGAGTTCATCAAATGGAGATCAGCACTGAATGAGCACTGCCTATTCTTTGACGGGGCCTCCAAAGGCAACCCTGGTACCGCAGGAGGCGGTGGGGTTCTCTTGGGCCCTGAGGGTTATGAAGTGTTCCGGTTTGCTTGGGGTCTGGGCAAGGAATCAAACAATAGAGCGGAGGCTCTGGCCCTGTGGCAGGGACTACATCAAGCTATCAACGGTAACTTCCTCTCCATTTCAGTATTCGGGGACTCCAGGATCATTATTCAAGCGCTGAACACCAAAAAGTACCCCTCTCAGATCCATTTATCAGCTATTCTCAGGAAAATTAGACTTATCTTGCCCAAATTTCATAAGATCTCTTTCTATCACATCCCCAGGAATTTAAATGCCTAGGCAGATATGGAAGCCAATCTTGGCGTGCTGCGAAGTAAAAGATCTCTATCAGTCAACTATGCCGACTCCTTCTGCAATATTCCTTAAGCCAGGTATTCTCTGGGCCAAAGTTCTGCTGGGCTTTCCTCTGTTCCCTTGGCCTATCCAGTTCCCCTGCTATCTGAACCGCACCATCTTCAATGTTCATCCGAATCCATTTCTGGTTCCCTCACTTATGAAGCAGTCTGCCCCTTCCTTTCATTTTCACGATCTCTGCTATTTCCCTGTCCTCTCTGCTGTTGGCATCTGGGTTAGAGGCAGATGTGTGATCCACTGCTGCATTTACGCCCTTTTAATTTGCTACAGCGCTCGCAATGGTTATATGAAGCAGAGCTCCTACTACGATGGCCTAAAATGCCATACGAAGGCTCTGAATGATGGCCCGGAGAGATTTCAAGCCACCAGATCCACTCTGCCAGCGCTCTTCTGCAGACTTGTCGGCAAGCTCAGACCTTCTCAACTTGATTCCTTCTCCATTGCCTCATCGGATCATAACAACGCTTATCGAAGAAATCTGTTGCTGGGTTATTGCAACCACGGTTACATTGTTTATAGTCTTAAGAGGGAAAATAGGCTCTGCGCTATCAGCCAGAGCAATCATGTAATGGCAAAACGCCACTGTTTTGGCGCTCTTCAATAAAATCTAACCGTTCCTGTCTAAAAAAAAACATTATAAGAAATTTAATTTATTTTTTATTATTTTAATTTTACTTTTTTTCTATCATCTTATTGGTTAATTGGTCTTGGTTCTTATTGGGTATCATATTTCAGACTTCAATCATACGTTTGCAGTGCAACATTTGCAGTGTCGTGTTTTTCAATAAACTCTTGGTGTCACAAATCATGACTTGACTGTTGATATCTATTGAGGATACATATTTCCTGGGCAATAGGATAATAAATGCAATTGGGCAGTATATGCCCACCATTATATTTTGGGCATATACTGCCCAACTACATTTATTATCCTATAGCCTAGGAAATAAAGCTGGCCATAGCTATCGTGCCCCACTTAAAATCAACATCAAACTAGCTTATTGTCAATTGTAGTTATTGTTTGGCCGACTTATATCACAATCAAGCCAGCTATACTATAAATTGAAGTGAATAGCATGTTCAATAAGCATGGCAGGTGGGATAAAATCAATTTATACTCACCCTTCTCTAGCAAGCATGGCACAACAGAGACTCGAAACTTCCTTATGTGATACATAATTTGTTTGGGATAACGTGTGTTTCTTCTACTCCCATGGCTGGTGGTGAAGCTGCAGATTCTTTCATTAATCCAAATTGGGGTGAATTGATCCAGGTGGAGAGCGTGTAGGAGCTTGCACTCAATGTCGACCCACAAGTTGTTCCAAAGAAAATATATTAAAGTTACTAACGTTTTTATACAAATAATTAACGTTCAAGAAAAACACATCAATTATAACTATTATATTTTTATGTCCAATATTATAATGTCATAGCTCATTCGTTGTATATTTGGAATTTTCATTCACTTGTATATTTGATTTAAGTTTTCTTTTTCAATTTTAATGTGAATTGTATAAAATATTAATAATAAATTTTTAAATTAAAAAAAAAGGACATTTATTATTTCTAATATGTAATTGGTTATGGTTGTGAACGTCAAAGGGTTGTTTCCATGGTCATGTGTTGTTTCCATGGTTATTAATATTCTAGATATATCTTCTGAATGTCGTCCTTTATATTGTCAATGCACTATGGATGGTTGCGGTTGTTTATTAGCTAACACAAAGGTTGCTGCCTAATATTTTTCATCACATCTTGATTTCTAGGTTGGATCATCTCAGTGCCATTAAATGGTTCAAAAACTTAATGAAACCTATTAGGGGTTAATCCTCCTGCTGCAACGTTAAATATTCTCAACTTATCTCAATCCTCGTGCTGCAACGTTAAATATTCTCAACTTATCTCGTCTTGCTATTTATTAGGGTTATGATCCTTCCCAAAAGATACATTTGTAGTTAAATTTATATGTCCTTTCTTAAATCCTTATATTTTTATCTTAAACCCTATTCAATACAAAAGTTTAGTTAAATTTATATGTCCTTTCTTAAATCCTTATATTTTTATCTTAAACCCTATTCAACACAAAGGTTTAGTGTTTTAGTTATCGAAATGTTTGACAAATGAAAGGAATGTCTATCCTGACCTAGTGAAACAAAACATCATGCTTTCTTAAAAAACAACAAAACAATGTCTTTTCTTAAACAACATGAAAACAACAACATTTTGACTAATATTTTGATTTATAATATTAGATAAATATTTTGACTAAAAACTAATTACGCAACAATTCAAAATAAATTAGTAACTAAATCAAACTAAACGCCAAGAACGCTAGTTACACGACCTTGTTTTATTTTATTTTAATGTGATAAATATGTATGAATTGAATTTTCAAAAAAAAATTGATTATAATTTTGTTAATTAAAAGAAAAATTACAACAAAACAAATTAAATTTATATTATTATTATATATGCTTATAGTTGTAATTATTTTATCAAATTAGTACTTGAATTTTAATTAATTGTTTTGAATAAAAACAATTTTGCAATAGTTTTATAATAATTATGAAATATTCATATATTAAATTTAATATGTGTTAATTTTAAAATTAATTTTTCATTTTTATAAATATTATATTTTCATTTTTCAATTGATTTAGAAGATTGATTTAACTAATTTTACGAGGTTTTGAAATATAATTAAAAGTATATTAAAAAAATATTTATATTAGTGTTATATTGTTTATTTTGATAAATAAAATTAAATGACTCTGATTGTCATTAATACATGTTTGCTTCGTACATATGCATCCTTTAGTACTAGAATGATTCTATCTCAGAGTGATGAGGATGTCCAAAATACCCATGCATTTCGACATCTTTAGTGGCAAGTATGATCCTAGTCCATGTTATTACCCCACTAAACATGTAAGCACACAAACCCAAAAGTAAAGATGAGCCAAACACTTAAATAATAATATTGTCCAAGTTGTAGTTAGGACAAATTTTTTATGAATTCTAAGAATAAGTTTAGGTGAGAAATTTTAATAAAAATACATGGATATTTTGGAAATTTTGGTTTATGTCTTTTGCTTTTTATTTTCAAGTAATTAACATATTTTAACATGAAAGTTTACATCAAAAAGTAAAATAGTGGAGAAATCTCATTGTGTTAAAGTTAGAAATAGATTTGAGTGTCAACATATTCATTATTTAGTGTTGTAACCATTAAATTTTTTTGTATTGGAAAATAAAGTGATTTTTCATTGAAAATTCAAATAAAAAAGATGAGTCGAAATGTCTTCAATGAAAATTCAAATAAAAAAGATGAGTGGAAATGTATTCATTAATTAAGGAAAGAAATGTCTTCGTTGTTGGTAAACAGACATAGACACAATAAAAGGCCATTTCTTTATTTATTTATTTATTATTTGTAAAGATTGATTTCCTATCTAAATAAACAAGGTGAATCCAAGGAAATTTACTCATAGGTTGATGATAATTACTAAATGGTCAACTTTTGAGGAAAACATTCTTTAAATATCTTCAAAGAAATTAACAATGTTCTAAGTCATTGATTAAATAATTGATCCTTAATATTTGGGAAATAGAACAGTAGATTTAAAAAATTGATTTGTGATTTATGATTATCATATTTAATGACTATATTTGAAATCAAGACGACCATGAGGAGGGAAACTTTGGAAATTAAACAATCATGAAAAGTAGAAACAGGTAACAGAGATACATTGTTAAGCACAAAAATTTAAATTGTTTTTAGTATTGGTTTGAATGAATTTGTTTTTCAGTAAAAAGATATACTAAGACCTAACATTTGAAATACTATTTTATTTTATCTTAATTAAACATAAAATAATTTCATAAAGTAAAATTCAAAAATTAGGAGATGATATTGATCTTGTAATTAGCATAAACATAGAATGCAACTTCATAAAGAAAAATTCAAAATTTAGGAGATGATATTGATCTTTTAATTAGCATATACATAGAATGCAACGTCCTAAAGAAAAGTTCAAAATCCAAGAAATTATGTTGGTGATGGGATTAACATTAAACATAGAATGCAACATCCTAAAGAAAAGTTCAAAATCTAAGAAATTATGTTAGTGATGGGATTAACACGATACGCTCTAAATTTACCTTTTGGTATTCTTTTGATTAAGAAAAATTCAAAATCCAAGAAATTATGTTGGTGATGAGATTTTTTTTAATCTCTTGACTACTATTCTTAAGAAAATTGATTGCAAGTTTCACCTAGGCAAAGAAATTAAAATAAAATATGAAGATGTCATTGGAAGTTAAAAAAATCTGTATATTTTTTTTCAATTGATATTAGATTTGTCACTAATTTACACATTAAAAAAATTTAAATTAAAAAGGTAATATCTTCTGGCATTCTTAAGAAGTACTTATAAGCAACTTTACTATTTCACTTGCTTTTATTATTATTTTTAGTTTAATTGATATTATGTTTTATTGTTAATGTTTTTGATATAATACTTCATTTTATAGACATTAGGATAACTTCTCCACGCAGTTCAAATATTAGATTAAATATTTGAAAATTGTAAAATAAAATAAAAATTTTTAAGATAGTTTTAAATGATTAAAACATAAAAAATAATATTCTTTTAATAAATTTTTTAACAATAATAATAAGAATAAAATCAAAATATGGTGAGGTATCTTGAAATTGATTCAATATTTCATCTATGAGACATTCTTAAAGTTGTTGTTGGCTTGAGGGGTCCTAACCCAGGTTCAGAGTTTATCGCGCAACCAATAAACCCTCCAACTATTGGCCCTTTCAGCAATGACCTGCTTGTGCAGATCAAAGTCTCACCCGAAGCAGTATGGGGGGGTACTGGAACCAGGTTTCCGCACCCTGAGGAAGAAAATAATGTGGGGGCCCTAAACATGTTTATAACATATCGTGTTACAAATCAGAAATAGATGCGCGCATATACGGAGAAATATTTATTAGATTGGATAGTCATAGACACAGATAATTCATATACAGATGGATCGTAGATCAACTTCGTCGCAGATATATAAGGATAGATCAACTTCGTCGCAGATATATAAGGGAAAAACCAAATCTATGTAATGTGCAATTACTTAAGCAGATCTATTCATGTATTCAACCGTCAACATAGATTCATGCATAAAGAATAGATTTACTCTCGCAGATATAACAAAAGTAAAGTGATCTCAAGAAATAACAATAAATAGATAACACAGATACATAACACAAGTGCTTCGCCAAAACCAGTCTTTGTATTAGGTTCCAAATAAACTTCCAAGCATAAATGTATACTTCACAATTACACCCCCCCCCCCCTCCTCACATAGCTAGTGGACTCCGCACATAGCTAGGACTAGGTCTCCGCGCACACAACCAATAGGAGCCTTTCTACCCAAAAACCCAAACTTACAAAAGTGTATCACAAACGCATAAAACACTTAGATCCAAAAAATCAAGTGACTAAATTCTTACTTAGACTCGATCGATCTATTTATATCCATATTAGCACGTAGATACTATGGTCTCAAACCCTGGTTTGAGGCCCACAGTTTACCCTTATAGCCCATTTACATAAAAGAGGGACTTTGACCTGCCCCAAAGCCCATTGACCTTTCCGCGCAATGTGTATATGCAAAATTTATGCAAAAAGTTACTAAAAAATGTACCCCAGGGGACCCCGCTCCAACAATTGTCCACAAGTTCTTCATTATTCCTATTAGTGTCTCGTATTTATAATCATCCTGGTAGAATCGAGAGATATCACCTTGGGGAAAACTCAAAATCCTCAAATTTTGAGGACCACTGGAGCTCAAAAGTTAAACTAATTAATGAAACTGTAGAAATATCTAAATAGATTCAATTGACATTGTAATGTACTAAAACAAAATACTGAATCATTTCTACAATTTGCGGAAACCAATTATGATCGCATAATCACATAAACAAGTAAGAGAAATAATTTCAATCGCACAACACAAAGATGTATTTGGGGAAAGCCTCAGCTAAAAACCATGCCATTTGTATATTGCTTTAAGTCAAGAACATGAAACAATACAATGTTATTTCTCTTCTTGAGAAACCACTGCACTCTGTTGGCTTCTCACTCTGATCTAAGCAAGTTTGGTCCAATATTTAACCACTCCCTTGCCTCTGCCTCACCAACCTTTCTCACGTAGTCCTGGGCTAATTGAGCCCCTATTAATCAGGAAAGTCCCATCAATAGATTTCACAATACATCTAAGGCGTCCTAATGACATCATGCATGACCTGTACAATTTTCTAATTATACAACTAATAGTTCTCTTCCCTTTAACTCCAATCTCATCTAGCCCTTCCTTAAAACTGGCATGCAACAATTATTTATAGCGAATTATCAGTTATTTGATTGATCACTCCATCTGAATTAAATCAGATTTATTTCACTGGACCTATCACTAGCTCATCTCTTAGTTAGAACTAATTAAATTGATTTTAACTCAAATAATCGAGTTAACTAATTACAACTCAAAAAAAACTGCAATTGGACCCCTAAAACTTAGGGAGAACTCTACATGTCTCCAATTTGACCCTCAACACGAATTGATTGAGCTAACTAAGTCTTCTTGACTCAATTAACAATTACAAGTTGTCATGTGATGTGGAATTACAATTAAATTCTAATTTAATTAAGGGAAAATTAAATTAGAAGCCCCCTTGGGGTGTCATTCTTGTTTCCAATTTCAACACTCCTTCTCAAAAAGAAAGGGATTGTCTGCTACCCCAATCATGTCCCTTTGGAACTCGAATTTTCTTCTTGATAGTGCCTTCGTCAAGATGTTTGCATCCTACTCCTCTGTGGGAATGTACTCTAATGACATAATCCACCTCAACAACAATCTCTGAGATGGGGATACCAGATATAAATATGCTTGGACTTATCATGAAAAATTGGATTAACCAAGAGTTTGATGCAACTCTTGTTATCACAATAAATCACTGTCGGATCCATCTATCAACCAAACAAACCAACAAGTATCTTCCTCATCTAGATGGCCTCACATGTTGCTTGACTGGATGCCATGTACTCTACCTCTGTTGAATTGAGTGCAAATGATCTTTGTTTCTTGTTGTACCAGGAAATTGTTGTTGATCCTATGTTGAAGATGCCTCCTAATGTGCTTTTCCTATCAGATGGACTCCCTGCCCAATCTGCATCGGTGAATCCTTAAAGCTTCACTCTCTCTATCTGTCTGTACCATAGCCCATACTTTGTAGTGCCTCTAAGGTTTCTCAACACATGCTTTCCTTCCTTCCAAAAGAGCTTAGTAGGCTTAACCATAGCTTGAGTAAGTTGGTTAACTGCATAGCATATGTTTGGCCGTGTGTTCACCAAATACATGAGTGAACCCACAAGTTGCCTGTAGAAAGTAGCATCTACTACTTCGCCTGAAGTAGCATCCTCCTTCCTCCAGTTTCCTGCTAGAGGAGTATCCATGGGTTTGTTTCCCTCCATGTGGAACTTCTTGAGGATATCATTGGCATAAGTTCCCTGAGATACAAATATCTCCTCATCTCTTTGCCATATTTCCAATCAAAGGAAATAGTGAAAAAGCCCCATGTCCTTCATCTTAAATTCTCTTGCAAGATCCCCTTTGCAAGACCTGATGAGTTTCTCATCACCTGTTAGTATCAAATCATTAACATAAAGTACAATGATAAAAATCTTACCTTCTACCACAATATGGTAAAGGTTCACATCTGCTTCACTCTTGGTGAAGCCTAACCCAATGAAATAGTTGTCGATCCTGGTTTACCAACCACAACATGCTTGATTCAGCCCATACATTTCTCTCTTGAGTTTGCACACATGTGAATCTCTGTGTAAGGTCTCAAAACCTTCTAGCTACTCAATGCACACCTCTTCCTTAATGACCCCATTGAGGAAGGTTGTATTACATCCATCTGTTGTATCTGCCATTCCATATGTGTTGAGAGTGAAAGGATGGATCTGATTGATTAGTACCTTGTGAGTGCTGCAAAGGTGTCATCATAATCAATCCCCTCCACCTGAGAGAATCCTTTTGCCACAAACTTGGCCTTTTGCTTCTTCACACTCCCATTTTTTTCTTGCTTCACCTTGTAGATCCACTTAGATCCTACAACTGACTTCCCCTCTAGTCTTGGGACAACTTCCCATGCACTATTTCTTATAATGGAGTAATACTCCTCAACCATGGCATCAACCCAAATTGGTTGTTTCGGGATGGTTATTTCTCTACACCTTTTCTCATAAGATCCTTGTATCTAGTGTACCGCTCTGGGGACCTTCTCTGCCTACGTGGTGATGTGGGTGCTCCCACATTATCTTTAGCATCAAGAAACAACCTGCCAACCTATATGTTGTGCTTCATTCTTTCTCGAGATGTCTATGCATGAGTGGGTGCTTCCACCCTCTGCACCTCTGCTTGTTGCTGCTCCACATCTTGAGGTTCTTCTTTTGGAGCCAAGAGCTCCTTAGCTGCATGCAACTGAAGCTCCCTCTCAACGGAAATCTGCAAGGCCTTCTCTTCATCAAATTTCACATCTCTTCTTATGATTTTCATCCTGTGTGCTCGCAAGTACAATCGATAGTCGTGAGGTGTATCAGTGTACCCCACAAATATCCCCAACTCAGTTGTCGGCTTTAGCTTTTTCCTAGCATCTTTGGTCACGTGGCAATAAACTCATGAACCAAAAATTTTAAAATGTGACACATCTGGTCTCTTACTTGAAAAATCCTCCTCTGGTGTGCTCATCCCAAGTATCCGATGAGGACTTATGTTGCACAAATACTGTTGGATTGCAGGCTTTCACCCATAGATGCAACGGTGGGCCCTGATCATGCAACATAACTCATGTTTCTCCCAAAAAAAATTTTTCTTCCTTTCTGCAACCCCATTCTGATGTGGGTTATGAGGTGTTATTAATTCCCTTCGAATTCCTTCTGAAGCACATAGGTTCTTGAATTCGTTAGAGACATATTCTCCACCATTGTCGCTCCTCAAAGCCTTCACCTTCTTCCTTGTATCTTTCTCAACAAATTCCTTGAACTCACAAAACTTGAAGAACATATGATATTTCTTCTACATGAATAAAATCCAACAATTGCGTGAAAAATCATCTAAAAAAATCACATAATACATGTGTTTTGTTGTGGAAGCTGTTGAGAATGGTCCACACACATCTGAGTGAACTCTCTCAAGGATCAGCTTTTCTCTTCTTTCCTTATCGTGAAATGTGGCTTTGGTATACTTCCCCAATGTACACCATTTGCATGTATGTCGTTGCTCAAGTGCACCCTTTGGAATTCCTTTATAAATTTGTTGCATGATCTTCAAAGCGCTATTGTGTAGATGGCCCAATCTCCTGTGCCATAACTCACTAAAGTCTCAGCTCACCTTCTCTACTTTCGTGCTCAAGGAAACACAATCTTATACATCCAATTTTTAGAGGTTCTTTACTCGAAACCCAATCTTCTTCACATGTCCCATGGATTTGTGATGAAGGAACACCTTTCCTTCACTGAATATCACATCATAGCCTCAGTATTCCAACATAGCAACAAAAACCAAATATTTCTTTAAACGAGGAACACACACGACATGTTTTAATGTGAGAGGAGTACCTTACTCCCTCTGAAAGGTAATTGTACCTATGTCGGTAGCGTTATACCTATTTTCATCTCCCATATGGAACGAAGCTCGACTATCTAAGTACCACACAAAACCCATCAACAATAACACCATGCATGCGATGAGGGTGAAATCCAACTTGAACTGTGAAGCAAGTGCTTCACCTGCCGCTCCTCCTGAGGACTTCTTGTTAGTCTTCTTGTGCAGAAACTTTGTAGCATAGTGTCCAAGCTCATGACAATTAAAACATTTTATCTTTTATTAGTCTCACTTCTTGCCCACCTAACAAGAATCTAATGTGGAAGGGAAACCTTCCCTTTCACTTTCTTCTTCTTTCCATCCAAGGCATGGTTCTCCTCAACATCAATATTTGATGAGGATCCATCTCTGGTGTTCCACAAAATCTCCTCTTGTACCAAGTCGGATCACAATCGCTCCCACTTTGGTAGCTTCTCCCTCCTATTCACAAAGTCCTAGTAGCTATGCCAGCTCTTGGGAAGGCCTAGAACTTCTAGGATCACCAAATAATCTTAGGAAACTGTCACCCCAACACTTCCAAGCTCATCTCAACATTGAGTGAACTTCGTCAAGTATTTTGGAATCATGTCATCCTTCTCCATCTTGATCTTTATGAGCTTGTCCTTCAGCACTAGCTTCCTGTGGTCATTTTTATTCTGAAACAGATCTATTAATTCATTTCTAAGTAGGTTCGAGACAATATGATCTCGAACTCCTTCTTACAGAATCCTTCTCGCCTTTGCTACATTCTTCTTCCATGCATTAAGAATTTGAGCATCTACTGTTGCGGGCTGGGAAATATCACCGTCTATGAATTCCTTCAGTTCGTTGTCCTCCAACACTACCTCCATCCTGTCCTTCCATGTTATGTAATTTGAATTATCCTCAAGGATATATTCGAGTCTCAATCCAGAGAAAGACACCCTGATCTGTTGTTGGTCCTGAAGAATAAATATGCAAATTCGATTCACCTGTTCAAAAAAAACTCTGGTTCTTCTCTTCTATAGTGATTCATGTTCTGATAACACGTAGAAATATCTAAATAGATTCAATTGATCTTTTAATGTACTAAAACAAAATATTGAATCAATTCTACAAATTGCGGAAACCAATTACAATTGCACAATCACATAAACAAGTAAGAGAGAATTTCAATCACACAACACAAAGATGTATTTGGGGAAAGACTCAACTAAAAACCCCGCAATATGAATATTGCATTAAGTCAAGAAAATGAAACAATACAATGTTATTTCTCTTCCTGAGAAACCTATGCACTCTGTTGATTGTCTCACTCGGATCCAAGCAAGTTTGGTCCAATATTTAACCACTTCCTTGCCTTTTCATTTCTCTTCCTGAGAAACCTATCCACTATGTTGGTTGTCTCACTTAGATGTAAGAAATTTTGGTCCAATATTTAACCACTTCCTTGCCTCTGCCTGACTAGCCTTTCTCACACATTCCTGGGCTAATTGAGCCCCTATTAATTAGGAAATTCCCACCAATAGATTGTGTAATACATCCAAGGCATCCCGATGACCTCATGCATGACCTTTACAATTTTATAATTATACAACTGATAGTTATCTTCCCTTTAACTCCAATCTCAATTGGGTCTTCCTTAGAACTAACATGAAGCAACTATTTATAGCGAATTATCAGATATATGGTTGATAACTGCATGTGAATTAAATCATATTTAATTCACTGGACTTATCACTAGCTCATCTCTCAGTTAGAACTAGTTAATTGATTTTAACTCAAATAATTGAGTTAATTAACTACAACTCGAAATAAACTGCAACTAGACCCCCTAAAACTCAGGGAGAACTCTATATGCCTCCAGTTTGACCCTCAACTAAAATAAAGTGAGCTAACTAAGTATTCTTGACTCAGTTAACGCTTACAAGTTGTCATGTGATGTGGAATTACAATTTACTTCTAATTTAATTAAGAGAAAACTAATTTAGAAGTCCCCTTAGGGTGCCATTCTTGTTGCCAATTTTAACAGAAACTAACCCATACGCCATGTCTTGTTGGCCCTCTTTTCATATAAGAATTATCATGGAAAACTACTAAATTTTTATGTAGAGATCTTTTCATTTAAACCTTTTTGTCATTTTAAATCTATATTTTTGGCATTTTAAATATATATATTTTATGATAATTTTGTTAATATGAAATATTTTTTTATTAAAATAATAAACATATCATGAAGAGCTTCCTGGGTTATCCACAGTATCAAGAAAAATTTGTCGATGTTTCGAATCCCAACGGGGATCCATCTTCAGGACAATTGAATGAAGAATTTGAAGAAGAGTTTTTAGGTCATTAATAGTGAAGAAGGATATGACAGGAGCCAACTAGAGTTATTAATTTTATTTTTAATTTTTTTAAATATAAATTTTATTTTTATTATTTAATTTATTCAAAAAACCAATAATTTTTATTATCAATTTTTAATAAATTTATTTCCAATTTTTTAATAATTTTATTTCTAATTTAATAATATTAATTAATTTTATTTTTATTGTAATTAAATATAATGTGATAATATCCTAAGATTACTTATTTAAAAACAAAATTAATAAATATATATAATTAATTAGTATTAAATACTAACTAAGTATTGATATTAATGTTTATTTACTAAATAAATCTTAATTAAGTAAATAACTAATTATTGTGTTGCTATATAGTTACTAAATTAGTTAATTGATTTATTTAATTTAGGAAAAATACCTTAAATCAAAACCCTATATTATTTAGGGATGGTTAATATCACTAATTGTTATAAAAATAATAATAAATAATTATTTACTAATTAGTATTAACATTTATTAAAATATGTAAATAAATATTAATAAATTAAATAATTATTTATTTTATTTTATTAATTATGTTTATTTAATCTAATAATCAATACTAAAATTAATTTATGCTAGGAGGATAAATTAGGTTTAAGTAATTGCTAATAATAATTAATTAATTAATTTTTATTTTTTAGACAAAATAAAAATTAATTGACGAGAATAATTATTAAAAGTAAGTACCTTAATTATTAAAATGACATTTAAAAGAAGAGAGACAAACGTGAGACCATTTACCTGAAAAACTATACCCGGAAGGATTGCGCTTTTGAGGAACAAATTTGTCAAAGAAGAGGTCACCAATTGTCACTAATTTCACATCCCCCATCCCTATTAAGGTTATCTGGATGTTTTATAATCCCAAGGGCCTCTCTTACTTTCCTTCTTTGATAGTGATCTTCTCTCGCAATGATCCTTGCATCTTCAAGACGCACTTGATGTTTAGTTTTTTAGGAGTGTTCCACAAGGGTAGAGGTGCACGATCGCTCATAATTAATATCGACTCCGTGCTCTTTGAGTCATTTCTGAAGTGAACGCCCGGTTTCACCAATATAAATTTTCCCACACGAACAATCAATTTTGTACACTCCTTTAAGTTGTTCCGGGCTTATAACATCTTTAACTGATCGCATTCTTTGTCTAATAGTCCCTATTGCTGAAAATTGTGTGAAAATATCATTCTTCCTCAGAACTTTGGCGATTTTATTAGTAACACCCTTAATGTATGGCAGAAAAACCCTTCCCCGTTTTCTTGAGGTTCATGGCGCTTCTGAGGTAAGATCGAGCCCTCATCTCTTTTAGGGATTTTTTTATATCTCTTTCTTTATAACCAAAATTCCTAAAAACAGATGACAAGTGACGGATTTCTTCGTTAAGGTGTTCAACATCAAATATGCTCATGGCTCTAACAACAAGGGTATTAAGGACACCAAACTTCTGAGCTGGATGATGGTATGACTCGGCATGGAGATAACTATCAGTATGGGTTTTCTTCCTAAACACATGGTGCCCTAGTGTTCCATCCTCATTTCTAATGACAAGAACGTCCAGAAAAGGAATGCACCTATTTACTTCAGCCTCCATAGTAAACTTAATTTCTGAGGAAATTGAGTTCAGGTGATTAAAAAATCCTTCTAGATTCTCCTTCGCATGAGTCCACTTTATGTTGGTGTCGTCTACAAATCTTTTCCACCAATCTGGTTTTAAGGGATATAAGGCAAGGGCCTTTTTCTCAAAGTGTTCCATATATAAGTTGGCGACAATAGGGGATAGCGGAGATCACATTGCCACCTCTGATACCTGCTCATAGAATTCCCCTTGGAAGCTGAAGAAAGTGGAAAGAATAATCTTGAATTTAGGTATAAAGCATAATCTTGAATTTATTTAGGATAGTTATTTAAATTCTTTATAATTTCATTTTTTATGTTTTATGACTTTCCTAAATAATTTTAGATATAGTCACTTCCTAACATAGATATTCAAGAGAAGGGAAAGAAAGGTGGTAAATGGATATTTAAATCCATGTTTTTGGTTACACCATTTCAAATATGCAACCAATGATGAATGGCATGCATATTTATTATTCATTATGTCTATTTCTATTTTTTGGTGTATATAAAATGATGGATAAATATATGAGATGTTTTCTTGTTGCACCCAAAAAGCAAAGTGCACTGTTGAGGGTCATAACATGTCTATACTATTACCTTTTAGAGTTTTAAAGGACTAAAATTTTCTCAAATTTTGATTAGAAATTGCATCATGTTTTTAGCTCCTTGTAGAGAGGTTTCTTGGTTTGGATTGAGTTTGCAAGGTGTTATTATCATCCCCACCCAAATCCAAAGTATTTGGTAGGCATTGAAAACTAGTTAAGAATTCTTGAAATGGAAGGGAGTGTAACAACCTTGGTTAAAAATCCATGTAAAAAATATAATATCGAGGTCATGGGACATGTATTCCAAGTTGAATGATGGGAAAAAAACATCTTAGTGTGTCTTCATTTGGCTTATTATGGCTAAAGGAAATTGGAAAAGGCAATGGCAAAGGCTTTGGAAAGGCATGAGGCATTAATTGACATTTTATTTATGAAAATAAAGGAAAATAGGAGAAAGGGGAGGTGAAAGGTCACATGTTGCATGTGAGGGAGAAAATGAAGGAAAATAATTGAAAATGAAGAAAATAGAGGCCTCATTGATAAAAAGGCTTTTGAGGATCAGTTGGCAAGATTTTGTCATTTAAGCTTTTGATCAGAGCAGTTTTCAGATCTCATTATTCTCTCTCTCTCTCTCTCTCTCTTGAAGAGTTTTCTTGGAGCACTCTTGGAGAGTGTGTCACACTTGGAGATTTGGAGCTAGAAGGAAAATCAAGAGTAGGAAAGCGTAAGAGGACATCGAAATTAGTAGCTACGTGTTTGCAGGTACCATGATGCATATATGTTTTTCTCACTGATCTGTCATTGGCATGGAGGATTGCCTGGATTGACAGTTGATTTTCCTAGCATTTTGATTTCCTAGATAGACATGGTGTTGTGGGTTCATTTCATTTCTTGTTTTCCTAGTTGGTTCTCATGTGCTTTTGGTTCTAGTTTGAGTTATTAGTTCCTCGAAGTCTTGGTTGGATAAATGCTATGAAAGGCCTGTAGGAATGTGGGTTAAGTTACTAGTCCTAGAAGCCTTGGTTGGACAAATGCTCTGGAAGCCATCGATGGGTTGAGTTACTCGTCTTGAAATCCCTGGTTGGACAAACTCCCTAGAAGCCCGAAGATAGTTGTGGGTTGCGTTACTAGTCCTCGAAGCCCTGGTTGGAACAAGCGCATTGGAGCCCTGGACAACTTTGGTGGAGAACAATCTGGTGATGGTTGTGATGTCCGACTATGAGGTGGAATCACTAGTTGCGGGTGTAGGTGGTTTGGACTCTGGAAGCCCTAGTTTGGTTTTGATTGATGAGTTTTATGAGATCCCACATTCATCCTTGGAATATGGAACGAGGGTGGTTGGATGAAGGGAGATTTGGCTAAGCCATGTCTATGGTCAGGTGGAACGTGGAAGTCCCAGACTTGGTTTCACTTTGCTTATGGCAATAAGAGCTCTTTTCCTCTCGTATTGATGAGTAAATATGCTTGTTATTATGTGGCTTCTGTGGTGTTAATGTGCTCATCATTTCTGTTGTTTATATGATGGTTACGAATGTGTTTTATGAAATCTCATCATGTTTTGATTTGTAAATGAATGAACAATGTATCTATGCCCAAATAGATGATAATGCAATTAATGTAATGAGGCAACAATGCTTCTTAGTGATTCTCAGATAAGTATGAGACCCCTATGCTCGAATTTGTTATTTAAACTTGTAGATTACATATTTGTGACATGTTTGACAAAATGTCTTTCATGGCTAGTAGGGGTCCAGTCAAGTCCTTGTTCAAGTGTTTTCTTTTGCATCATTATTTTGTTGTTATATCTCATTTCTGAAAGTGTCATGGTGTTTTGGGCAGTGACCTATGCTTTAGGCCTGAAAAAGTGGCTCAAATATCGAGGACGCTAACATAAATATGATGAAAAAAGTATTTGGATGCATGCACGCGCATGTTGTGGGAGCATCCAGATCCTCCCATATGCACCCTTGGCCATATCAAGGGAGCTTCCAAGGGTTTAATGGTATAAAATCTCAGTGGGACCCAAGGGTTGTATAACTTAGTGGTTGGAATGGCTCCTGGGAGTTTTGTTGTTGATGTGGAAGGTATGTTTGATGTGTTTCCACCGATTCCACTTCCTTAAGGTCACCTAGGAGGTTGAATCACATTATAATGGCCTCTCGTTGCATGTTTACCCCGTTTGGTCGGTTACTTGGGTAGATGTGGGATGAGGGTGTTACAGAGTGGTATCAGAGTCAGGTTCACCCTTTGGACTGGATGGGCAGTGTGTGTTGGTCGTGAATTCATGTCGATTGCATAAGTGTTTCTTATGCTTATAGTCTATGTGCTTGTTGCATATCCATGGTGTTGGTCATAGTTACAATGGTTTCACCATGTGAAAGTTGATGGTGTTGTTGATTGGATGTGTTTATCATGAATGAATGTCAGTTGTATATGCATTTATTATGCATGTCAGGGTCTATATGTTGTTAAGCATGCATTGTCACGATTAAGACTATTGTCCATGAGGTCATTGTATGAATTTTAGGTCATCTTGATGTTTTTGGTATGTTATGATGCTGATGTGTTGGTTGAGATACAACAGCAAATGAAAATCATCAAAGTGAAGTTGCAGCACTAAAATTTGGGGTAAGAGCGTACCATCATACATGTATTGTACAATTGGCATGTAGGTATGTTAGTTAATTGATTATTATAAGCATTAGGGATATGTACATGCTTGTTAGTATATTGTTGTTGTGGTTATTGTTAGTCTATTGTTGTTGTGGTTACATGTACGATAGATGTTAGTGAATCAGTGTGGTCATATGCACATGTGTCGAATAGTCATGAATGATAATAAATTGTTATATGCATTGTTGTTGTTTTATGTTAGTTAACTTGTTGATTATGTTATATATTGTTGATAAGTATGTTATATGTTAACTTGTTGATTGTTACATGATAGTTAACTTGATGATTATGTTATATGTTGTTTGAGTATGTTATATGTTAACTCGTTGTTGTTATATGTTAGTTAACTTGATGATTTGGGTTATTGCATTAGGATATTGATGTTATATAATTTGGATTCGCCTATGCAGTTGGTTAGGGATATGACATTCAAGTATGAGTCGACCTAATTATGATAGTGTGTTGTACTAATCTACACTGATTGTGCACGTGTGAATGTTATGCATGAATGACAATTGTTTGTGAGTTTATGATGTGAACATGTTAGCTATTTACTATTATGGATATCATGACCTCATTTATGTTTGAGTGGATATTTTTTGAAGTTATATCGTGATAATCTAGGTTGATTGAGCATACAAGATAGCCTCCCCTAAGATACATTAAGGTATTAGTTTGCTTATGTTGTCTAATTGGTGTTTGAGTGTTTGGTGTCTATTATGTCGTCTTGTTTAATTATCTAACATGATACATTTATATTGTGTTTTAACATTTTATTAGTGCATGATATAAGTATGTATCTACGAGATTGCATGAAGAAATGATCTTGTTTTAAGATGATTTTACTAACATGGTATGTGTTGAGATAGTTGATTTGTACTTGAGTATAGGTAGGTGATAGTTGTAGTATTATGATTTTGACTATTAGTTAATAATGATGTGATTGTTAGTCTCAGTAGAGGTGAATTTTAGTTAATAGATATGATGTCTTGATATTTGGAACATGTGATTGACATGTGTGAGCAGTTGCAAGGAAACATGCTTGGTATTAACATGACAAGGTAATAGTTTATGTGTTTATATAACTAACATATGGGTCATGCGATAGTACATAGTAGGACTCAATTGTAGCAAGGTAAATGGTAAAAGAAATGAATTGGGTAAGAATTCATTGGCTATGTATGAAAACCCTAATTCCAAACGAACAGTGCTTTTCATACACAAAGTCTTCTTAAACTTGGTTTTGTTTGGCATTATGTGGATATGTTCTAGATTCATTAACATGTATTTGATAGGTATAAAAATCGATTTCTAGTTATGGCTAGACTCATCAAGGGAATTGGATTCCCTTGAGAGATGGCATGGATGTGTTCAATTACAGGTCAGTGTGCTTGGCACAACAAGGTAAGATAACTAGTATATTGTATGTTTTACACTGACAGTTATGTTTTTATGGTGGTATGATGCAAGGGATTGCATGGCAAAAGATACTTCCATGAAATCTTTGGAAAGGCTCGGGTTGAGCTTTCCCTTGGAAGCTTTGGGAACCCATGGGGGATTGATGTTAAAATTATGAAACTACGGTAAAATTCCACTATGGAAAACTCATACGGTAGAGATTATAATTGCATTAGATTCCTCTTTTCAAGAGGACCAAAATCGACCTATAGATCGCCCCAATCGGTTAAGCGGAAGTTAAATTATGAATTATTTTATTTATTAAAGTGAAATGGAATGGGTCGGCCTAACCACATGAGTAATTAGTCAAGTCGGCCTTAACCCCAAGTATACCCACACAAAATATATAAATATAGGTGACCTCAATCTCATTCTCACACACTTTCTCAAGAAATATTCGATTTGCATCCATTGTCTTGGTTCGTCTATTTTGTGTTGGCTCGCACAGGTTCGACATAAGAAGCTTACGCAAGGTTCAGGATTATAGGCGAGAGGCTCACTCTCAACTAGGTATTTTAGGCCATAGCTACGGGAAAAAAACTACAAAATTTGGGCAAGAACCGTGGGAATAGAGTGGCAAGGTAGAGGCTAAGCTGCCATAGCCGTGGGCTAAGCGTGTTGAGGTCGCGGCTAGGGTTCCTGGGCTAGATCGGGTTGATCAAGACCTTTGTCAAGGGCATAGTGAGTCTAGGTAGCAGCCAGGGAAGCTTCAGTCATGGGCGCAATGTCTTGAGGTCATGGCTAAGGGTTTCTAGGCAGATTTGAGCTTGATCCAATCACCAATGCTCGTGCAGATGATTGCAGACAAATATCACAGTGTCCTGGATTCAGATCTAGGACTAGTTGTTTTCAGTGAGTTTCAGAGATCAGTTGTATCCAAAGTTTCATACCATTGTAGATATGCAGATCTATAGATCTGCTCTATATATTTCTGTTGCAATATGTATCTACATTTCTCACACAGTATCAACAATATTCATCAGTATGTTACAGCCATTTTCAGTGCATTTCCATTCTCACATTCAGGCTCCTTTAGTAGAAGTATGTTTATGGTTTTATTGTGAATATGCTAGTTTTTTTATACATCATGAAGATATGGATCTACGGATCATTGTACTCTTGTTTTTTGAATCATTTGATGATGATCTAAGAATAAGAATTTTCAAGGTTTTTCCCCATAGTGGGTTTTTCCCTAGCCTCAAAGCAATCTCGATGTCTCTATGTGTGCATGCTTTTCTTCCTTTGTTCCTTTTCATTTCGTTGCTTAGATGATGATGATGGTATTTCTCTTTCTATATAGTTTCTCATGTTGATGGTTAAAAATATAGATTTATATAATTATATAATGTTTTGGGGTGAATTTAACATGTTATTGAAGAAATTTAACTATCAAAGCAAAGAAAAATGTAGCTCTATGAAAAATTAACATGGTATCAGAGCTGGGCTGAAGGAAATCCATGAAGATCACCCACATGGAGACACTTTTATGGAAGCAAGAATAGGACTAGGGCATGAAGAAAACCCTAGGTAGTTAGTGGATAAGGATGTGATAGTGAGGGTTTGAGAGAAACCCTGGTTTATGGTAAGAGTCTTGAGATGTGATCTATGTGAAGCACTTTGGATCGATTTGACAAATGAACTGGTTGAAGGCAACATTTTTTATGGTATATGGATGGCTCTTAAAGATTGGTTCAAGAGGGAGAGGATCTTCTCTCATTGGAAATAAGTATTCCTTGATTTGTGACCTCACTATTGTTTATACTTCTAGATCTGATTATTATGATTATTGTTTCTAGTCATTACTTCATGCATGTATATTTGAGCACCTGGATATTTCTAACTTCCTTGATGATATGTGATGAGTGGATCCCTCTTGAGGATATTTTGAAATGCATGAAATATGGCTATATATGGAAGAGGTAAATAGGCACTTGAGCACTACAAGTTTCCTATGTGAAGATGCATAGGTAATACCACAAGGTATGCATGATATATTGTATTTTAGTTGTAACATTGATTTCTACGTTAGCCCTATGATGTGTTGAGAACGTATCATTCTCAAGTGGCTCACGCATTTAAAATTGATATTTGGGTTTATGGTCCTAATGATGAAATGGTGCACCTAGTATTGAACATTTTGATTAGGATAATTGATTATATGAGGCTTCTTAGTGTCAATCCTTAATATAATGATGTGCTTGATGTTTGGCTAACATCTTTTTGTTAGATACATTGAAGAAGGCTAGCACCTTGACTCTAGAAAATGATACTCTTGATTCATGACATACATAAGACATGATGGATCTCATGCAAAAGGTTACTACATTGGTTCCTTATACATGATACTATTGATAATGCTTGTGATAAGCATGGTGTAAACTAATGGAAAAGAGATTGAATCTTTTGTAGTTTTGGTAAAGATTTATTGGTCATGATAAGTATGGTAACCATGATCTCTTACTACATGTGGTCAGGTCTTGATGGGATATAGTGAAACTGAATGCCCTAACTTTATGGATTGACTTGATAGAAAAATGATATTATGATCATGATCTTTGAAGTGTGATGTCTCACCTATCCACTGCCCCTATCATGGGAATCCAACCCCCGATGAAAGGTTTATGTCATGATGTGATGATGTAGTAGCTAACCATGATGGATATGTGTTTGATTTTATCAGATCTGTTGTTGCATAGAAAAAAAGGTTGATGTCACGAATGAAGTGGATTCTCATTTAGAGGGAGGATCTCTCTCCTAAAATATTCTTACTCATATTGTCAGTGTATGTTTGATTGAAAATATGGTTTATGGATATCTGACATTGTTAATCCATAGTAGAGGTCTGAGCCTCTCTCACACAATGGAAGGACCATAGGTGCAACCATTCCTATCAGTCTCATATTTGAATTTTTGGTTTGAATCAAGGGATCTCTAACACATCCTGCCATTGTAAATTGATTTATGGAATTTCTGGAATTGAGCATGAAATCATATGGTCACTTGGAAAATGTCAGTTTTGCAGATGTGTTGTAGATACCAGTAAGATATGTCAACAGGAAAAGTTTGTATGTTTGAACCAAACTTGTGTTTGTAGGTGACCAAGACATTCATATGAGTATATCACTATGTTTGTGCTACAAAAGTTCAACATGATTTGGCTAATTGATAAACTGTGTTTGGAACTTTTAACATGATGCTTAATGATTGATATATGTCTAGAATTATAGATCTTACCATTATCTCACATTTGGATTTGACATGATTTTATTTGGAAATAGTTTATTTTCCCAGATGACAATGCTATGTGGGCATAGTGTCCTTCATTGTCTTATGTGAGTATTCAGAATTATGGTTCTCTATTGGCTGTCTTGTTCCTAGCACAATGGTTTTTTTACTGAGTATGAAGATGGAACATGCATGACTTAAACTTGATGTATGCACTATCATCTAGTAACTAAAATGACTTGTAATGTCATGATTGACATGTTGACTTGATAGTAAATAAAGTCAAGACTTGATATGAGCTCTACCTGTCACTGGTTGAAATAATTGATACTATGATATTAATGTATTTGATAATAGTTTTGGTTTGACCTATAAACTCTGATGAGATGATTTTTTTGACACAACATTGATTTATGTAAGGCTAAGTATGTTGTATTAATAAGACATTATTCTTACTGAGAGCGTTGTGTGATAACAAGCTCCCTGATTCAGATTTTTCCATACTTGAAAATTATCTGACGAAGTCATGATAATGAGTTCCAAGGAATGGCCTTGATTTTGATTATGGATTTGGTTTTACATACTCATGATCTACCCTTGAGAGGTGATGAGGCTCTGATGATCTAAGTTAGATGGAGATGACTTCTAAAACTTTAAATAATGTATCATGGCATGATGAATCGATTTCTGGAATTCTAGAAAGAAATCCTATATTGCAAATTTGTTGATAAAATGTCTTTGTGTAATGAAAATGTAAATCCCTGGACTCTTTGATTTAAAGGTCAAATTTTGTTGAACTTGACATGGAATTTGATGGTTGATTGAAGCATTATTCCATTTTAAAAATCCATCCGTATATGATGTGTATAGAACATGATTAAATTCATGATTGAAATGTTTCATTTAGAATTGCTACCAAACATCCTTTTGAAATATTTGCATGAAATGTTATACTTTTAAAGGTTGAGATATTTCTCCCATGATATGTAGTTGCATGAATGAACTATTTGATGAGCACATTTGGATGTTGCCTTAATATGAGACATGCCATGATATCTTGGATGAGAGGTCCATAGCATGACCGAGGTCAGGTACAATGCTGCTAGCATGGCTATTTGTGAGACATGATGTAGAAGCTCCTTAGAGAGTTGTCTAAGCCTGATTTGGATAAGACATGGATACACTATGATGACAGAGAATCCCGTATATATATAGTTGGGACTGTGATCTCTCAGGATTTTTTGAGATAGTGGAGACAAGCTTAGGCTTGTGATTAATACCTCTGTGAGAGGGACGATGATTATGGTATCTTGTTTTGATTGATATGATTATGTATGTCCTGACATAACATTTGATTTGATATCCTATATGAGCATGAATTAGTTTTTATTGAGACAAGAAGATACTAGATGTGAGTATGTTGAGAGCAGCACTGATCGAGGACACTGAGCCAACTCTTCCTCCCTGTTTGAGCTCCTAGGACGAGGAATTGCAATAAAGGGCTCTTTGGGTCGAGGGAACTCTCGACAATAGGGCATATTCCCTATATGTTACCCATAGAGTTAGATATATTTCTCCCCTATCTTCATAGGGTTGGAGAATGTTACTCCCAATATTGGTCTTTGCGTAGTATACCCCTATTGGCATCATATCCACAAGAAGGGCTTGTTGGGAATATCGCTCCTCATTTGGCCAATGAGTTGAGAATGTACTTGGGGTATAAAAGCCAAGTCAATTATGATGAAGATGTTCCACCACATGACTATTCAGGGTCATCGATGGGAATATTAGTAGGCAATAGGATAGGTTTAGATAACCCTGTGCAGTTCCGAGTTGAGATTGAGCTCCCTGATGTGATACCAGGGTCAAGATGGGCTCCCCTACGTGAAGGGATATCCTATTTCTAGATAAGGGGTCATTGAGGTATATCTACCCCATGATATTTTGGTTTGAGATGTGCTCCCCGATGCAGTTACAGGTCAAGATGTGCTTTGTAATGATATGCTCTCCAACGATGATTGGTGATGATATTCTGGGTAGAAGCCCGCTGACAGAGATTCCTATTGACAGCTTGATAGACGAAGGGTGGTAGCCTAAGCTCCCCTCCAGCGACAAATTCTTCTTCTTCTAGATCTAAGAATATTCAGCATACGAGCAGGAACAATCAAGAGATAAGAAGAAATAAGCATGAGAAGTACATTGTTGATTTGTAATGAGAAAGGTTCACAACATGACGACTACATTACATAGATGATTAGTGACCATATGTCATGATGCATGAAGATACCAGATTGGCATATTTATCAATGATTAGATATTGGCAGGTGGAATTATCCTTGGTTGAGAGGGAGTGTTAAAATTATGCAACTACGGTCAAATTACACTATGGACAGCTCATATGGTCGATATTATAATTCATTAGATTCCTCTTTTCGAGAGGACCAAAATCAACCTATAGATCGCTCCAATTGGTTAAGGGGAAGTTAAATGATGAATTATTTTATTTATTAAAGTGAAATGGAATGGGTTGGCCTAACCACATGAGGAATTAGTTAAGTCAACCTTACCCAAGCAAACCCACACAAAATTTATAAATAGAGGCGACCTCAAGCTCATTCTCACACAATTTATTAAGTGATCTTCGATTTTCATTCATTGTTTTGGTTCGTATATTTTGTCTTGGCTCGCATAGTTCGACGGAAGAAGCTTGCGCAAGGTTCAGGATCACAGGAGAGAGGCTCGCTCTGAACTAGAGCTTATGGGCCAGAGTCGTGGGCACATAACTATAGAATTCAGGCCATAACCGTGGGCATAGAGTGGCAAGGCAGCAGCTAAGCTGCCACAGCTATGGGCTGAGCATGTTGAGGTCGCGGCTGGGGTTCCTCGACTAGATCGGTATGATTAGGACCTTAGCCGCAGGCACAATGGGTCTAGTTAACAGTCGGGGAAGGTTCAACCATGAGCGCAACATCTTGAGGTCATGGCTAAGTGTTTCTGGGCAGATCTGAGCTTGATCCAATCGCCAGTGCTCTTGGAGATTATTATAGACAACTTTGACAATGTCCTGGATTCAGATCGAGGACTGGTTGTTTTCAGTGAGTTTCAGTGATCAATTGTATCTAGGGTTTTGTACCATTGTATATCTTCAAATCTGTAGATCTGTTCTATGTATTTCCATTGTAAGATGTATCTATAGTTCTCACTCAGTATCAACAATATTCATCAGTATGCGATAGGCGGTGTCAATGCATTTTAGTTATTAGATTCAGGCTTCTTCAACAGAAGTATGTCTATTGTTTTATTGTGCATATGCTAGTTGTTTTATACATCATGAAGCTATGGATCTATGGATCATTATACTCTTGTTTTCTGAATCATTTGAAGATGATCTTAGAAGAAGAATTTGCAAGGGTTTTCTCCATAGTGGGTTTTTCCTTGGTCTCTGACCAATCCCGGTGTCTCTATGTGTGCATGTTTTTCTTCCTTTGTTCCTTTTCATTCCGCTACTTAGATGATGATGATGGTATTGTTCTTTCTATATAGTTGCTCATGTTGATGGTTAATAATGTAGATTTGTATAATGATATAATTTTTTGGTGCGAATTTAACAGGTTATTGAATAAATGCAACTATCAAAGCCAAGAACAATGTAGCTCTATGAAAATTTAACAATTGAGTCACGGTGTTTGTCGCCAATCTTGTGCTTTTGGTCTTTTATGATTTGTTTTTGTTTGATTTGCAATTTTATTTATGTATGATGCAAGGCCTTGCCACTTTGTTTTGGTGTTTTATTGTTTTTGGTTTTCATGGTCTTCTTCTTGTTTGTTCTTGTTCTTGCCTTTTATGTATCGAGAGCCTTAGGAATTGTTTTGAGAAAGAGGAAAGTTAATGGAGCTCGGGAGAGCTGTGTGGTACCCAACAGGTAATGTAAGACCCAAATGAAGCTTGGTTCATGTATAAGGGCAACAAAAGGTAATAATATGACAATCAGATGGACTGGTTGGGTCCATTGTGATAATGGATAGTGGTTGAATAGTTATGAGAAAGGTAATCAAGTATGGTAAAGTAAATGGATATGAGGGATCATATGCCTTGGCTATGTTGGGAACTTGTTCTCAATGTTATGCATAGATAAAGGGATGTTCTATTAACCTTGACATTATGATATCTAGTAATTATGTTATGATTACGATTATACTAATGTATATATATGTAAACATGTATGTATGTATGTCAATGTGTGATAGGGTCGTCATGGATCATGATTGTTTAATGCTAATGTTTATATATATATATATATATATATATATATATATATATATATATATATATATATATATATATATATATATATATATATATATATATATATATATATATATATATATATATATATATATATATATATATATATATATATATATATATATATATATATATATATATATATATATATATATATATATATATATATATATATATATATATATATATATATATATATATATATATATATATATATATATATATATATATATATATATATATATATATATATAAACGAATCATGATTGTTTTATGCTAATGATTATATATATGTATGTATATATGTATCTATGTCATTTTCTGACAGGGTTGTTAGGGATCATTCTTGTGGAGGAATGATTACTTATGCAGGTGAATGGCATGAATAGGTTCTCAGCTTATGAGGAACCAAGTGGGAAGAATAATCCTGACATATCTAAAAGGTCAGTTGTGGATATGAATTGACATTATATGCTTTTAATATGCCTATGTTTATGTTATGACAGGTAACGCTGAAGGATACATCAACAAAATGAAAGTAGTGTGATATGTGGCATGCTAGGATAAGCATGGATAATGGAAATAAACTGGAATCAATGTTGCTTGTGGGGTCAATGTGTGTTCTATCGATGTGCAGTACTACTATAGTGTATATGTTGCACATGTCATATATTTTGTGATTGTACCTATGGTGATGTGTACATGTAACATATGTAGTATTGTGTACATATGATGTTGTATGTCGATTGTATATATGGTGTTGTGTATATATTGCATATTTAGTGCTAGGTACGGATGGTGCTATGTACATGTTGGATATGTGGTTTTGTGTACATATCATACAGTGCGCATGTTTTATATGCGGTGTTGTGTACATATGGTGTTGTGCACATGTTGGATATGCGGTGTTGTGTACATATGGTTCTATGTACATGTTGAATATGAAATGCTATGTACATATGGTGTTGTGTGCGTGTTGTGCATATGGTGTTGTGTGCATGATTGTACATGTGGTGATGTGTGCATGTGGTGTTGTGTACATGTGGTGTTGTGTGCAGGTGCTTCCATGTACATGTCATGCATGTGGCGTTGTGTACATGTGGCTTCATTTGCATGTCGTGCATGTGTTGTTATGTATATGTGGTATTGTTTACACATTGTACATGTGGTACGGTGTACCTTTGGAATTGTATACACTTTGTGCAGGTGGCGTCGTGTACATGTGATGTTGTGCAGGTACTATTCTATACAAGTGGTGTTGTGTACATGCTGAGCATATGTTACTGGTATATATGTGGTATTGTGTGCATGCCATACATGATGTGTTGCGGGCATGCAGTACTATGTATGTGCATGGTGTATTCATGGTATCGTGACATGTGTATTTTTTGTGTTGTATTATGTATATGTATATGTATTGTGTTGTGTTGTACACCGGATGTAGGTGCATGTGTTGTGTTGTATTGTACACCAGGTGTAGGTGTATGTGTTGTATGTTGGTGTAGGAGTATGTATTGTGTTTTATTGTACACTGGGTGTAGGTGCATGCATCTTATGTCAGTGTGGGTGTGTGTATTTTATGGTGTTGTATGTTGCATGTGGGTGTATGTGTTGTGATGTACACTACGTGTATGTGTACGTGATTGAAGAGAAGCAAAGGCAATGGGTGCTTGTTGGGTGTGGCAACCAATCCGATGTGTGTACAGAAAGAAAAAAGGCAGAGTAGGGACTCATGAAGGATAAGTATCGATAATTTATTCCAGTCCTGTTATGCATGTGGTCTATGATTCTAACTTATGATGATTGCATGTGATTCATGATTTTGACCTATGATGGTTGTGTTTTGAGCTAACTAGATGTAATATGTTTATAAATGATGATTTCATCAAACATCTAGTTTGAATTGTGTGACAAGAAGTAAATAGAAGTGCAAGTGTACCTTATTGATGGCTACCAATGAGGTATGACTTGAAGTTATTTCAATTTATTTTGAATCTAATGGAAATTATGTGCTTCGTACAAGAAATCATGCAATGCTCAGTTGGATGGATGGAACTAACTGCAAGAACTAGCAGCATCAGTAAAATGAATTGGAACATGCAAGATTATGTTGGTAAAGCAATTTAGGAGGAGGGCCATTGTGGGACACTGGTACCCAATAGTGTCCATTGATTTCCATGAGCACACTATGACCGGTATGATGGTTTTGAGGCAGGGATATGCCTTGGTTTTTGTATCTTATGATGCAAGGAACCATTTACAAGGGATGGACTTCCCGAGATGGGGGTGCCAGCCGAACTTGGAAGGTGTGTGACTGCACGTAAGGGGGTAACTGGATATCCCGAGAGACTATATAGCAAAGAAAGGTAGGTCGGGGATGGATTTGGTTTGGTCATTAGCATTGTCATATGGAATCAGATGCACATTGGGAGTGTGCCCTAGAACAATGAGTTGGTAATTGTTCACTAAGAGGAAAACATCGCGGGATTGTAGCGTTGGACATTGGATGCAGCTTTGACCCATGAAGTGGATTTTGAACTTCCTAGGAAGGATGTGAATCCTGGTATTACTTTGAGGGTGGAGGTGTGAGCCTCTATATTCCCTTGTTGCTGATACGATCATCATATCCTTCTATTTGCTGGTTGAGAAAATGTGTATAGGTGTATATGTGTATATGTGTATATTATTGTAAATACTATATCGATTTGGATTTATAAAGCTCCATAGAGAGTATGATTATTTATTGGTTAAATAAAATTTGGTTTTTATTGTAAATACTGTAATGGGATGTGTTATAAAGCTCCAGTAAATGATATGTTTGTCATTTTTCATCAGTGGTCGTTGTAAATACTGCAACAAGTTGTGTTATAAAGCTCCATAGGATGTATGTTTTGTTTTTAGCAGTTTTCTGGTTTGTAGCTGTCATTGAACATCGAGGGCAGTGTTCCCCTAAGGGGGAGGGTTCTGTAACAACCCTAGTTAAACGTCCATGTAAAAAAATATAATACCAAGGTCACGGGGGACATATTCCAAGCTAAATGATGGGAAAAAACATCCTAGTGGGTGTTCATTTCTTTTATTATGGCTAAGAGAAATGTGAAAAGGAAATGACAAAGGATTTGGAAAGGCATGAGGCATTAATTTTCATTTTATTTATGAAAAAAAAAGAAAATAGGAGAAAAGGGAGGTGAAAGGTCACAGGTGGCATGTGATGGGCCTCTAAATTAGACATAAATTAAGGCCCATCTAACCTTTCTTAGGCACATAAAAGACATAGTAAATCTCACCTTCTATACTTAATAATGTGTTTTTATGCTTTAATATGTTCTTAGGAATGTTTAAAGATAATTGCATATTTGTGCCTAATATTATTTATTTTTGTAGAATATTGTGAGAATATTGGGCAGATTATGAAGATTTGGAGAAGGAGATAATTTAGGGACTTGCTCCCTACTACTAGAGGATAAATATTAGAGAATAAATGAACAAAATATAATGAAATAATAGAGAAATTCTGGAGAGATTCTGAACTTCCGATGATTGAGAAAATATGGGAATGTGATCATCGTCATTTACTGCAAACTCCTGGTGTTGGGAACCAGATCCACTATTTGAGGGATTTTGGAAGGGAAATCTTCCTCCTTTCAAGGGGAATTCTTCCTCATCATTTTTTATAAGTACCAATTTGAATTGGCCTCTAGAGGCATGTATTGTTTAGTCTTATTGTGGAGAAAACTTGTTTTCTAGTAGCCCCACTTTATTTTCTTCTAGGGATGTACTTGGATTGATTCAATAATGAAGATTGGTGTCATTTTTTAGCTTCTAAGTCTGGTTTATTCCATAGGACTCTGAGTCCTCCTTCGGCTTGGCCATCCCAGGAGCCTCAGAAACCTCTTGCACAATTTCTTTATGTTCTTTTCACTTCTTATTCACATGCATCTCTTATTTCTGTTTTCCATATTTCTGTATTTAGTATTGTTTCTTTTCTTGATGTAGGATTGAGTTAGATGATTTAAGTGAGTTATTTTGCAGGTTTTTTACAGGTTCAAAAGCATCATTCATCTTTAGAATAACTTTGGAAGTTCATCCTAATCATGAAGCTACTTGGATTTGGTTACTAGTTCACGAATATAAGATTTATGGAAATGCCTTGTAGCGAAATAGTAGTAAATTTCTGTATTTTTTAGAAGGGGTTAATGAGATCCATTTGACTTGATTCCACTTGGATTAGGTCATAATAATGTTAAATTTGATAAAACAAAGTACCCCATTTCATTTTCACTTGATTAGGTTAGGCATTTGATAGATTAACTAGCTCACTGGCTCTTGAATTTCCATATTTTAAAGTAGTAATTTTCTGATATTTTTTAGCACATGTGAACAGAGGTATTTTGGAGTGATTCCACTTGGAAGGGAGACCTAAGACATCGTACTTAATAACAAAATTTGTTCCATCCCGTTTTCATTTGATTTACTTAGTCATTCGGTGAGTTATTTCGAAAACATACTTTCCTATAGCAAAAACAGAGTTGCCTGTAGCACTCTTGTAGCATGTGTAAACTTGACCAAATTTCTCCCAAAGGTTGGTTTTTGTCTCTTAGGCTTGAATCCTAACCCCTAGGACCTAAATACATGATTGAGGAAGAATAAACATCACTTAGGACATTCATTTTCGCAAATTAGATTAGGTCTTTTTATTTGAATTCATGCTCTTAGGATTTCAATTGCAAATTGTTGTTCTTTCCTAGGATTAATTTATTTTCAAATAAACACTCCCATTTCTGCAATTAGGTTAGGATTTGATTTCATGGCATTCCATCCATTAAATCAGATCAAAAAAATAAGGACACATTGTATGTTTCACATATAGTGCCGATACCTCTTAAGTTTCTACGAACCCCGGGTTGATAATTAAAGTTGGTAGCCTTGGTAGTTGCAACACTGAGGCTCGTCACTTTTTGGCGCCATTGTCAGGGAGGTGTCAAAGTATGCATTGTTTTCTTCCCTAGTTTATTCATTTCTTTTCTTTCTGTAAAAACAAAAAAAAATGGCATTAGGCATATTTCATTTCAAAAATGGAAAATTGCATTGCATTAACATTCTTATTCAAAATAAAAATAAAAAAATAAAAAATACTTCTCAAACACCAACAACCCCCGCCCCCCCCCCCCCCTCCATTTTATTCTGTGGTGTAGTAAGAACCACATCCCCATCCAATTTTTGCAGGTAGAAGAAGAAGAAATGGAAGAGAAGGTAGAATAAATGTATGGATATGATGACAATGAAGAAGATCATATTGGGTTTCCCATTCAATATATTGATATCAGCGTGCATATGAAGAGAATCCCTCCATCTTTCCTTCCCAACTTCCATGGTATGAGGTTAGAGGATCCAGAAACATTTCTTTTTGAATTTGAAATATTTTGTAGATCTTATGGTTACTTATCACACACTCAAAAATTGACATTGTTTCCTGCAACATTGAAAGGTAGAGCTCTTAAATGGTTCGTGAGTTTAGGTACTAATTCAATAAGATCATGGAATGATATGCAAAATATATTTCTAGAAAAATATAAAGTTCGTGATCTTAAAGAAGAAATTTTTAGAATGAATTAAGAAGAAGATTAGAGCCTTAAGGATCTAATAGAGAGGTTCGTGTTTAATGTTAAGAGGGAAAAATTACAACATTTAGGATTTGACACACTAAAAGCCCTCTTATTTAGAACAATAAGGGATGAGTGGATCGATCTCCTTGATCTCATGAGTAGAGGAGATGTAAATCAATTATCATTTGAAGAAATTTGTGAAACATGCAAGAGAATATCAAGAGGAAGGGAAAGAGTAAGTAAACCAACGTCAACATTGGTAATTCAAGATGAACTTGGAAATTTTTTGTGATAAGTTTAAAACAGAAATGCTTAGTAATCTAAGTGAACAACTATAAATGTTAAGAACGCAAAATGAGCAAAAATGAGATGTTGATATTTGTGTTATCCATGCAGAATCATATGCTACTAAATGTTTTCCATCATTACCAAGGTTTAAATAAGTTTACCAAGAAGACAATGGAGCAAGTCAATCACCACATAAGCCATGTTATGTAGCTCCAAGAAGACCATGGCAGCCTACTCAACTTGATATGATGCAAGGACCTACTCCACAATTTCAATCTTATTCACATCCATCTCAAAATAATTGAGACACACTCCCTCCTTGGCAACCTTGGCCATCTCAATCCCAAAACCAATATTGGCATCAAGGTTGGCAAGGACCTTATGGGAAAAATTCACAAAATCCACAATATCCTCAATATTTCCCTCAATATCCTCCATACCCAACTCCATGTTATCCCTACCATCCACCTCCACGACAACCACAACCTCAACCACACCCATCTCATAGATCCACTCTCACTCACCTGCTTGTAGCACCATTTCCAAACCCACACAATGAAATATCTCAACCCGCTTACAATGTTGAGGTACAATACTACCAAACATATCCTCGTGATCTAAATGGTATGCATCTTAGTTCAAGAAAGGTATTACAAAAAAGAGGTTTTCTTGATATCATTAAAGGACAACATCTAGAAGAAGAATATTCAAATGAGGAGATCAAAGAATCACGGGTTGCACTTGATGAAGAGTAAGCATCATAATCAGATATTGAAAAATTTCCCTCATGTTTACCATCAGATCCTCCATGTGTTCAAGAGAACAATCAGCAAAAAAAGGAAGATTTGAATTTCATGGCAGAATAGGACATCCAAGATTATCCAAATCGGCAAGTGGACCAGGGGTATCACAACTATATTGAAATATGGTTCCATACAATCATTAAGTTGCAGAAACACACTCTTCTTAAGCATTACTTGCTATCATCTTAGTCAAAGAAGTTGGTCCCTCATATTCAGGTACATGTCAAAGCATGTATTTCAAGTGTGCACATGATTCTATCTGTCATATTAATGTGCACATGGCTCCATTGGAAGTATTCCTATACTTGAAGGAGATTTTTTTTTTTCAAGTAGAGTAGGATAGGAAAAAACAAAAATGGAAAAAGAGAAAAGAATAAAATCTCAGGTGAAAACTTCCTTTGAGGCACCTAAGATTGGTTCACTAATTGAAAACCTCCATGAGGAGGTCAATGGGTTGGAAAAAAGAGAAAATAAGAGAAAAATAAAAGATCCTAGGTGAAAACCTCCTTTGAGGCGCATAGGCAGACCTACTAGTTGAAAACCTCATTGAGACAGTTAGTAGGCCTAAAGAGAAAAGTAAAAAGAAAAAGTGAAAAATTGAAAAGAAAACAAATGTATTTGCTCCATGTATCTCTCTCTAATGAATGCAGGCACTCTCCAACCTTTGCAAGCAACAAAAAAAGAAAATTGGCACCAAAAGAAAAAGTTGGTCAAACCCCTAGCCAAGGAAATCAAACTTGGACTTCCTCCTCCTTTGCTCAGATGCTCCAAAAGGACCTAGGTCATGCCAATCCATCACCCTCATCCATTTCCAACATCCACGCATAACTTCCAAGCTTTTCTCATTCATTTTATTTGTTGTCCTAAAATGTTACAGGAAACCCTGTTTTTGCTACAGGCAACTCCTAGTTTTTAGCAGAAAATTGTTTTTATAATATCTCAAAAACCGTACATTCATTTTTTGACTTGTTTCATGGGGATATGTATATATAATGGTAACATGCTCAAGCAATTTCAGCACATTCTGGTGCACAGTTTGTGAGAAATCGACCTCCATCACCTACATCCATTTTTTATTTTTCTCGAGATTTTTGCATCCAAAGGCCGAGATTTTTTATGGGGAGGTGCATAAGGATGATAGTAATATGCTCAAAAAAATCAGGTCAATTTTATCTACTATTTGAGAGCTATGCCTAAAACAAGTCTGCTACAAGGGGTTGTCCTGAAATAGTTTTTACCATAAAATTGTTTTTATTATATCTCAAAAACCTTACATCCATTTGATGATCTGTTTCAGGGAGAGATGCATATATCTGATGGTAACATGCTCAAATAACTTCAGCAATTTCTTGTGCACAATTTGTGAGAAATCGACTTCCATCACCTATAACAATTTTTAATTTTTCTCACGATTCGTGCATTTAATGGCCGTGATTTTTTGTGGGGAGGTTCATAAGGATGATAGTAATATATTCCAAAAATTCCAGGTCAATCCAATCTACCATTGGAGAGATATGCCTAAATCAAGTCTGCTACAAGAGGGTTGTCCTAAGCAGCATGTATAGTCACATCAAACCTCGACATTAAGAAGAATTGTACATAAACAAAATCGTCAACTACAACAATCACATCATGAACATCTCAGAAGCAACATTTAATTAAGGGATGTGAAGCAAAACCAACAAAAGAAACCCTAGAATACCTCCAGATTCAAGGCTATCAGAAATAGGACCTCCAGCAGATTATCACATGCAACTTCAGTAGCAAATTCATAACCACCAAGGATAGCTTCAACAGTTAATCAACAGTTTCAATATCACCTGCAAAAACAAATCAAGGGTAAGGCTCAGGTATGCAATCATCTAAACCTTTCTTCGAATCTATTCTAGCTAAAGAAAACATTAAAAGTGTGAGAAATAAAGTTTTTTTAAAAGCCAAAATCAGTAGTAGAGCAAACTTGACCTTATCTAGCAGTCAACTTCACTTTTCCACCAAGAAACATGCACATGTGGGAGAGGAACAAGACAAAAGTGAAGAGGACTTGAGAAACTGGGTAGTAAGCAGCTGGTTGTGATGTAAGACAAGGATTTCCAAGGGTTAACTGAGGGCGAACTCAGTTAATAGAAGAAGAAATCTAAGTTTATTTTACATGCAATGAAAAAAGAGAAATAAATTGAAAAAGAAGAGAAAGAAGAGAAAAAAATTGAAAAAATTAAAATTAAAATAAAAGGTGGACCCACCACCTCTTGGCATGTGAAATACAATTGCTACAAGCGAAGTAGAATTGCTACAGGCGAAATAGGGCTGTTAGAGGCAAAAGTAAATTTGCTACAGGAAAGGCAAAGGACAAATTTTGCTGATCAATGGTGGATTTCCTCCTCTCTTCTCTCTCTCCTCTAATTATAACTCCATGAACCACTCTAGCATACACCTATTCATTCATTACACCCCTCAGATAGGAAAAAATTTCATTTTTTCTCCTAACTGTAATTGCTACAGGAAAATCCAGCAGCTACAAGATTCTTGTAGCATTATAGGAAACTACTGTAAATTCTACAGGAAACTCACTCATGAAGGAAAAAGCTCTCGCAAGTATTTCTGAACTTTAGAGAGCAAGATAATTTATGTTTTTCCTATACCTACCATTTTCCACTCACCTATCCAACACTCCACTCATCCCATGACTCCATTCATAGCCTCCACAAACCATCTCCCTCCATTTATAAGCAATTTTAAGCAAGACAAAGCAAGAAGAAGACTACTACAAGAATTGGAAAGTTTCCTTAGCAAAACTATGTGTGGCACAACAAGGCCAAAAGATGAAAAGTTGATGAATATGGCTTCAAAGGACCACCAACAGTCTCCAGGAGGATTAATGCACCAGTAAAATCACCTGAGGACCTCCATGTAGCAACTGGAAGAAGAAATTCAAATATAAGAGTAGCAAGAAGATTAATAGGAGGAGAAACACATGGACCAATAAACATAGAATGAAATAGGTCAGCATGGCATGAAAAACCACAAGGCAAGGATGATGAATAGGTTGCTCAAAGGATGAGTAACAGTTTCATTAGGGGCGTATGATGGACCTCTAAATAAGACATAAATTAAGGTCCATCTAACCTTTCTTAGGCTCATAAATGATATATTAAATCTCTCCTTCTACACTTAAACATGTTTTTTTATGCTTTAATATATTCTTAGGAAGGTTTAAAGATAATTGATATTTGTTCCTAATATTATTTATTTTTGTAGAATATTGTGAGAATATTGGGCAGATTATGAAGATTTGGATAATGAGATAATTTAGGGACTTGATCCCTACTACAGGAGGATCAATATTGGAGAATAAATGAACAAAATATCATGAAATAATTGAGAAATTTTGGAGAGATTCTGGAACTCCGGCGATTGAGAAAATATAGGAATTTGAGGGATTTCGGAGGGGAAAGCTTCCTCCTTTCAAGGGGAATGCTTCCTCATCATTTTGTATAAGTACCAATTCGAATTTCCATCTAGGGGCATGTATTGTTTAGTCTTATTGTCGAGAAAACTTGTTTTCTGACAGCTCCACTTTCTTTTCTTGAAGGGATGTACTTGGATTGATTCAATAATGAAGATTGGTGTCATTTTTTAGCTTTTAAGTCTGGTTTCTTCCATAGGACTCTGATTTCTCCTTGGGCTTGGCCATCCCAAGAGCCTCTGAGCCCTCTTGCACAATTTCTTTATGTTCTTTCACTTCTTAGTCACATGCATCTCTTATTTTTGTTTTCCATATTTTTGTATTTAGTATTGTTTTTTTTCTTGATGTAGGATTGAGTTAGATAATTTAAGTGAGTTATTTTGTAGGTTTTTTATAGGTTCAAAAGAACCATTCATGTTTAGAATAACTTTGGAAGGTCATATTAATCATGAAGTTACTTGGATTTGGTTACTAGTTCACGAATATATGATTTCTGGAAATGCCTTCTAGCGAAATAGTAGTAAATTTCTGTTATTTTTTAGAAGGGGTTAATGAGATCCATTTGAATTGATTCCACTTATATTAGGTCATAATAATGTTAAATTTGATAAAAAAATTTACCCCATTTCATTTTCACTTCATTAAGTTAGGCATTTGATAGATTAACTAGCTCACTAACTCTTGAATTTCCAGATTTTAGAGTAGTAATTTTATGTTATTTTCTAGCACGTGTGAGGAAGGGTATTTTGGAGTGATTCCACTTGGAATGGAGACCCAAGACATCATAATTAATAATAAAAAAATTTCCCATCCCATTTTAATTTTATTTACTTAGTCATTTGGCGAGTTATTTCCAAAACATAGTTGTTTGTAACACTCTTATGGCATGTGTAAACTCGACCAGATTTTCTCCCAAAGGTTGGTTTTTGTCTCTTAGGCTTGAATCCTGACCCCTAGGACCTAAATACATGATTGAGGAAGAATAAAAATCACTTAAGACATTCATTTTCATAAATTATATTAGGTATTTTTATTTTAATTCGTGCTCTTAGGATTTCAATTACAAATTGTTGTTCTTTCCCAAGATTAGTTTCTTTTCAAAGCAACACTTCCATTTTTTCAATTAGTTTAGGCTTTGATTTCATGGAATTCAATCCATTATATCATATAAACAAAAGAAGGAAACATTCTATGCTGCACATATAGTTCCGATACCTCTTAAGTTTGTATGAACCTCGGGTTGATAATTAAAGTTGGCAGCCTTGGTAGTTGCAGCATTCTTGTTGCAATACTGAGGCTAATCAGTTTGTGAGGAGTAAAATGAAGGAAAATAATGGAAAATGAAGAAAATAGAGGCCTCATTGATAAAAAGTCTTATGAGGACCAGTTGGCAATTTTTTCTCAGTTAAGCTTTTGATCAGTGTAGTTTTGGACCTCTCATTATTGTCTCTCTCTCTCACTCACTCTTGGATACTTAGAGTTTTTTGGGAGTGTTGTGGATGATTTTGTCACCCCCCTAGAGACAGCCTAGAGTTGCCATAGACCAGTGCCTAGGACATCTTAATATAGCAAGGAGCCCTTTATAGTTTGGGTTGTCAGTCCAAGAACTCACTTACTATCTCTTGTTTGAACAAGGAAATTAGTTTTGAATGGGACCAAACTCTCTCAGAAGCTGGTACAAAGATAAGAACAATGTAGGGACATCATGTAAGACTCCAATATAAAGGCATCAGACAGTTAAGAGACCACTTACTGTAAAGAGGGCCAGTTCAAATGATATATCACAGAAATCAAATATCGGGAGGTGAGTGCAGTGAAGAGACTTAAAGAAGATATTAGCTAACATGAAGTTGATAACCAGATACACAACAGAACCACATAAGGGCATACCAATCTATGAATCCTTATATGAAAATGGCGTTTTAAAAGCACCCTCCTCATGCAACTAATATAGTAGAAAATATGAAAAGATGATCATGGAACAGTATATCATGACTAGGCCTATTTAAAGCGCTTGATTAATTCCAGAAAGGGCACCAACAAAGATGAATCCTTTCTGCAAACTAATGAGCCACTCGCATTCTAGAACATGATACGAGAAGATAAATAGCATGAAAGAGATATTGTATTAGCACATAAGAGAAATTACATACTGTGAGACATCAAAGACCAGAATCCTCAATACAGTTATAACCCCTCCTCACTGAGACCCTACGGGCTCTGAACCTTCATACAAAAATATTACAGAATGTATACCAAAGCCTTTACGCTGCACCGTTTGATGATAGAAATCTGGAACCTTTACAATGTCTTCTTTTTCGGCCTTTATAGATGAGATGGAGAATTCTAGAGGAGGAGGTAGATAGAAAACATTTAATGACTTATTTTGAATCAAATGGCGGAAAGAATTCGCGCCCACACTATGAATGACTAACTATAAATAAATGTACTTTACAATCTGTCTATAGAAATAAATGCTGGGAGATGAAAATCTCCTTATGAACATGACACAAATAATAAAATATATACAATGCTCTGCCTTTTGCTGAGGAAAAATCTGCTGCCGTAAGAGCCCTGAGATGGTCTGCAATTCTGTACTGTACTCTCGGCCCTTGATTTTGGATTCGAATCCTGGATCTTTAATGTAGGGCGGATTTCTCTGGAGGTTTCTGTGAATCCATATCTTTGTCTTCTTTAATGGTGGTCATTTCTCGCACCTACCCTCAGCTTCTTCATTAAATTTCATCCACAGAAAATCATCTTTCATGGGCTCTAGACCTTTGCAACAGAGGCAGCGAATTAAAACGTCCTCCCGTTATCTTGAAACCTGCAAAACCCGCAGAATATTAGAGAAATCAGACACTGATGGAGGCGGGGACGATGGATACATGGTCGACTGGGAGAAACACGCAGGGTGGTGGAGGAAAGACGTTGGGGATTATGATTGAACAGAGGGACTGCGAAAATTACACGTAAAACTGTTTGGTCTTGAGGAACAAATAAAATGGCAGATATGAATAAAAACACGCACACACATATATATATATGACGGGGGAAATATTTTGGGCGCACGGAGGCGAACACGTGGGAGTACTGGGGGACAAGTGGAATGGCAACGTGGCAGAGTCAACAGGTGGTGGGGGACTGAACTCAGGACCATTGGATTATAGACGCGAATGAACGGTTAGAAATGGACGGGAGTGACACGATGGTGGGCCACAGACCACAACAAAATCATGTTAACAAGTGAGCAGTTCTGGTGCATATCCGCCGTTGGATGAAGATCGGGGGATCCAACGGTTCACATGAATTCCGCTGCCCGGCGATTGTACAGGCATTAACGCGCGGGGAAAGCGGTTTTGGAGCCCGTACAGAAGACACATGGCACATTTCTAATGGGATCGCTGGCGTTCAGTTCAAAACCGCCGACCCAGTGGAAGCGGTGCAGGGGTTTACCGCTGGTTTTCTGCACGCGCGGGGCCCTCCACACGAAATGATCACTGCTCCGTTGATTTGGACTTTGATCGGGCGGCCACCATTGCGCCCGATCATTAAAACAATAGGCCCTTTTTCTTTTTGACTTACGGTTTTCAGGCTCAGGTCATATGATGACGATGGGGAAGGGGCTAAGACCATGGGGCTTCAGTCCAATATAACTTTAATAGCGGATTTTTAAAATTTGGACAGTGTATTTCGGAGCGGAAAAGGTGGCGATGAGCACGACATGGAGATTTTTGATCACGAAGGATGTTTGCAGCAAATTTTAATGGGACCAGTGGTCAAAATTTAAATGGAAGGGGAAATATGTACAACATAGGCTCCATCTGGGGACGGCATGGTCGTCCTCAGGCATGTAGAGAACACGCAGACCACTGAATAGTTCACTCTGTTCTTCAATTCCCCTGCGCTCCTTCTTCAGGTAATTATCAGCATTCTTTCCTTAATAGAAATAAAAACCAAAACAACTTATATACAGTATAAACAATCAGGCATTCTTCGCCTGGGTCAGAATTGGAAATACGGCTTGAGGAATTGGCCATTCACAGGTGCATCCAACAAATCACCCTGTAGATTTTCTAAAGAAAAGGTGTTGTTTCTTCCCAGCTTCACTATTTTGAATGGCCCGTACCACAACGGATCGAATTTAGCATGCTTGCCCTTCTCTTCTCTGCGAACATCCCATCTGAGAACCAGGTCTCCAACTTGAAAATTTCTATCTTTTGCGTGCTGATCAAAGACATTCTTCATTTTCTCCTGATATTCTATCAGTCTATGATTTACCTGGTTCCATGTTTCTTCCAATTCTACCAATTGATTAATCCTCTTGATCATATCATCTGGTTCCTCTTGATTCTCCTGCATAAAACGTGCCACTGGCAAAGCCAATTGCACAGGGAACACAACAACTCTCCCATATACCAGCTCATAGGGTGACTTCCCTGTTGCTCTTTTGATGGTTATCCTATTTTCCCATAGAGCAAACTTCAATTGAGAGTCCCAGTTTTTCTGATTTTCACTGATTGTTTTCTTCAAGGCCCTCACCAGGGTTTTATTAGATGACTCTGCTAGGTCATTTCCCTGCGGATAGTATGCTGTGGAATGAGTTAGGATGATATTATAACTTTGGCAGAAATTCACAAATCTGGCAGATTTAAAAGCTTGTGCATTATCAGTCACAATTCTAGCAGGACAGCCAAACCTAGATATGATATTATCCTCCATAAATTTCATTATCACAGCATCTGTAGCATTTCTCGTAGGTATGGCTTCCACCCATTTCGTGAAGTAATCTGTGGCTGTTAGTATCCATTTATATTGGCCACTTGATGGGGGATGTATTTCCCCTATAAAATCTAATCCCCATTTCTGAAATGGTTCATTTACATGAATAGGAATCAAGGGCATAGCTGCTAATTTCTGTCTTTCTGCGAATCTTTGGCACTTGTCACATGCTCTGACCCAAGCAAAAGTGTCTGTATACAATTTAGGCCAGTAAAAACTAGCCTTCAGGATTTTGTGAGCTGTAGCCCTCCAGCTGTAATTCCCTCCACATATTCCCTCATGAAATTCTGTCATTATATCCTGCACTTCATTTTCGGTGAGGCATAACAGCAATATACCTAGGGGGTCTCTCCAGTAGAGCTGTCCATTGGCAATTACATATTTCTGTGATCTCATTCTTACAACTCTGTACTTTATCTTATCACAACTTGGAGGACAGATAAGTGTTAAAAGATATTCAACAATTTCTTTGTACCAAGGACTAGTTAGATATTTCACGTGTACCTTTTGAGTGGCCATCTCCAGTCCTTGCTGCTCCTCTCCTTTTTCAAATTCTTCATTTGCTATCATGGATAAATTAATGCCCAAAGCTTGATGATTTGATTCAGATAACATCTTGGCAAGTCCCTGTCCTTTAATCAGCTTAGTAGGTCTTATGTCCAAATCATACTCCTGAATCTTTGCAATCCATCTTCCTCTTCTACCTTCGTTGTCTCCCTGAACCAGAATGTCTTTGACAGCTGCTGTGGGGACATATGCAGTAATATGAGATTGCAAAACATATACTCTAAAGGATTTAAGGGACTTTACCAGGGCGTATGCCTGCTTCTCCAATATATTATATTTTAATTCAGCATCATAAAGCACTTGACTGAAGAAAGCTATGGGCTGTTCATATCCCTCTTCATTTTTTTGCAATAACACTCCAGCAATTGTGTGAGGGGAAGCAAATGAGAAAATCATAAATGGATTTTTGTAATCTGGCCCTGCCAGGACAGGAGATTCAACAAATGCCTGTTTTATCCTTGTGAATGCATCTCTAGACTCCTGGGACCACTTAACTTCATTGTCCTTTTTCAACATATTGGTTATATGCCTAACTATCTCAACGTAGTTAGGAATAAACCTTCTCAAAAAATTGATTCGGCCTAAGAACACATGTACCTCCTTCTTATTCCTGGGTAGAGGAATGCTGTTTATTACTTCAACTCTCTTAGGGTCTATTCTCACACCATCTTTAGTTACAATGTGCCCTAAGAGTTTTCCCTCATCTAATGCAAACAAAGATTTTTGAGGGTTGAGAGATAGGCTGTACCTTCTGCATTTTTCAAAAGTTCTTCTTAAATGCTCAATATGCTCATCACCATTCTTTGAAAACACTGTGATATCATCAAGATAAACTACCAAAAACTTGTCCTGTTCTCCCACAAAGGCTATGTCCATTGCCCTCTGAAAAGTAGCTCCTGCATTAATTAATCCAAATGGCATCCTAGCATACATAAATGTTCCCCATGGTGTAGTAAATGCAGTTTTCTTCTTATCTTCTGGGAATACAGCTACCTGATTATAACCAGAAAATCCATCCATCATTGACATTCTGGATGCTCCCACTACTTTCTGTAGGATGTGGTCCATCTTGGGCAGTGGATAATTATCTTTTAATGATGCTCTATTTAAATTCCTAAAATCCACACAGAGCCTTATTTCTCCATTTTTCTTTAGAACAGGAACAAGATTTGCTACCCATTCTGAGTATCTTAATGGCACAATTATCTTGGCCTTCAGTAATTTCTTGATTTCTTTTTCAATTGAGGGAAGCAGCAGAGGGTTTATCTGCCTGAGTTTCTGCTTATAAGGCTTTGCATCTTCCCTCAATGGAATCTTGTGTTGCATTATATTAACATCAAAAGTTTTTAGGTCCTGATAGGACCAAGCAAATACATCTTTGTAAGATTGAAACAACTTCAAATATTTTTCTTTGTATTCTTCTGGGACTCTTTTAGATAATTTAACAATCTTGGGATCAGCATAAGTACCCAGATTCAAATCTCCCACTTGATCTTCTTCTGTCGCTTTGTTTGGCTGCAAAGGAATATCATTTTTGTCAAATAATCTTTCCAGAGGCACCAGCCCTCTAGGAATAACATTTCCTTTCAGCTGCAGCACTCTATTTCCTGCTATATTCTCTTCCCATTTGTGTCTTGCGATATTTTCAGCTTCTTCCTCCCTCTCATCATCAATCTCTATGTTAGAGAATTCTCCCACTGTCTCCATGAATCTCTTCATTTGTTCATCATCTTCAAATACCTGCCAGTGCTTTATATTATCTGGAATGGATGGTCTGTAACGTACCTCCACTTCATATCTTAAAAGTGAATTCTGAGGACAGAATGTACTGGCAGCAACAGCAAGAGAGTCTGCTATTCTGTTCTGCTCCCGGGGCATGAACTGTATGTTAAATGCTGAGAAGAAGTTTTCTATCATGTCCCATACTTCGTTTCTATATGCTCTGAGCCGGGGGTGTTTAGTTTGACATTCATTTTTTATCTGCCTTACTACCAGCTCAGAGTCTCCCAACACTTTTAAACATTGGATGCCCATGTTTCTAGCTATCTGTAGTCCCAATAATAGTGCTTCATATTCAGCTACATTGTTTGTAGCCTCATATTCTAATTTAAAAGACAGTGGCACCCATTTTCCTGTAGGAGAAATCAACAATACCCCAGCTCCATTGCCTTCTCTTGAATTTGCTCCATCAAAATGCAAAGTCCAAATTTCTGATTCCTGATCACCTTTAGGCTGCTCAGCTTGGATTTGGCCAAAAAGGGGTTCATGAGCATAATTATGATTTTCTTCTAACATCAAGCATGAAAATTCTCCCTCTTTGTTATAAATTGGAGAATTCTCTGAGCAGTCAGCCTTGGTTACCATTTTAACAAATCTAGTCTCTCTGTATAGCCTCCTTTCTTGACCTCCAAAGACTGGGACAGTAGCATATGTTAAATCCAATTTAATTGATCCCCCAATTTTGGTACCCCATGGCCTTGACAACAGCATGCCAAAGCGGGCTGGGATATCAGCGACCACAATGTCCATGACCACACTCTTTGCTGGAATTTGGGCCAAATTGACCACTAAATCTTTAATCATTCCCAAGCATTTCACCCTTTTTGAGTCAAACGAATATAAATCTTTGTATGGTCTTGTAATTTGCAGTCCTAGTTGCTCCATGACAGACAAAGGCATAAGATTATGGGAAGCCCCAGAATCTAACATACATTTATGTAACAACAGGTCATGTATAACTAGGGACACGTAGAAGGGAGGAGTAGAGGGGTCTATCTCCTCAACATGTGGGCCAAAGACTACCATGGGCCTTTCTTCTTGAAGGTTTAAACTATCAGGTGCAATTGGTATTTCAGGAGGAAATATAAAAGAGGTAACTTGAGACTGATATACAGGCTGTTTTAATAACTCAGTCAGAGGGACAGGAATCTTAATCTTCTCAAGTTCTTTTTGCAAATTGAAAGCAGATGTGGGCTTTTCTATCACGACTTCTTTTGACTCTTTATTTTCAGATGAAGACTTAATTTCTTTTAACACTAGCTCAGCATTAGGAGGACTGACTATTTTTGAGGAAGAAGGAATCTGATCATTCGACTGCAAGGGAGTGTTTAAAGGATTCTTACCTTTTTCTATGCTCTTCTTTGTTGCTGATTCCCTCAGAGCAGATGCTTCTTTCTGAGGTGGCTCCCCTACTTGATCTTGAGTTCTGGTCCTCTTCCTTGAAGATCTGAGATCATATTTTACATTGAACTGTGCTTGCATGAAATCAACAAATTGCTTACAATAATGATCAATCTTTGCTTCTTCATCTTCATCTTGCAATGGGCAATCCATATCATCAGTATTTGAAAAAACCAGATTTGAATCTTCTAATCCATAGGCTACGTCTCCGATGGAGTCATCTGCTGGTCCTTCCAGGTACAAGGGATGAGGTACCTGGTCTTGTTGTTCCTTTGCTTCTCTCGGCAATATCTGCAATGGGGGTCTTTTATACTGGGGATTGTATCCTCTGTTTGGAGCATTATAATAGTTCTTGGGAGCTGCCTTCTTGGCTTCCAGTTCAAGTTTGACCATCTTCTTTATCATTTTACTTATTTCATCCATTTTATCTGAATCTTTTTCCTGATTAGAGGTGGAAACCTCTTCTTTGCCTTTCCTCCTAGTATCCTATTCAACTTTTCCTTTTAATTTCCCAGTGGAGGCAAAGTTTGCTTCCAATTCTAGAGCATCTGACTGTGCATCATCCAACGTGGCAGGTTTTCTTTCCCTCAAGGAGAATCCAAAGTCGAAATCAAAGGCTGCTATAAAAATTATCTTGGCGGCAGCTTCATGGGGCTTCATCTCGGGAGGCAGGCTCAGATATAACTTGTTGAATCTTTTGATAAATTCTGCCACTCCCTCATTCTGTTTCTTCTTCATAGTATTAAATTCAGTGAGACACTGACCATGATCTTTCTTCTCTCCCCACTTCCTGAGGAAGACATTCTCCATGACATCCCAGGTGGTCACTGAATGATTTCCCAATGTCTTGAACCATTTTCTGGCTTCACCTTCCAAGGATTGCACAAATAGTCTCAATACCACATCCAGATGTTCAACATTTAAGTTCTCTGCAAAAGAGCAGAAGGTCTCGAGATGTTTCTGAGCATCAATTTCATTTTCTCCATTAAATCTCGGCAGAATCTTCAAATAATCCTGTGGCATATCATTCAGCACTTGAGGTAAGGCCAGTGGAGCATATTTGTTCAATAGAAAAGCAGGAACATTAGCCATTGGAGGAGGTGGGGGTTGTACGACAGTCTGAGATACAAATGAAGGGAGAGGAGTAGGAGGAAGTGGAGTATGAACAACAATGGGAATATATTGCACAAAAGACTGAGGTGTGGATGGGAATAACTCACGATTAACAGCAACTACTTCTGTGACTTCTTTAATCTCTTCAGCCTCGAAAGCAGGGTGAGAATCTTCTTCAATCCAGGCACTTCCCCTACGTGGAGTTTCTGAGTAAAACTCAGGATTTTCTGTTCTAACTTCTCAAGAAGAAGAGGGCGGGTAATCTTCAACAGAATATTCGGGGTTTTCAGCACGAACTGACTTCCTCTCCTTCCAGACTCTTTTATGAATGATCTTCTCTGGGTCAGACACGTAAGGTGTTTTCTGCTGAGATGTATCTGACCTCAAATGCGGCCTACGAGGAGCCAGGACTACCAATAAGATTTATCAAATAAAGACCAGTGGAGTCGCCAAGGTGAGAGATATGCAACTCTTCAACTCTCCGTGCTCACCTGATTAGAGAGTGAAAACAATTTGTCGAGACCCAGGGAAACTGACGCCAGAAAGATGTTGTGGATGATTTTGTCACCCTCCTAGAGACAGCCTAGAGTTGCCATAGACCAGTGCCTAGGACATCTTAATATAGCAAGGAGCTCATTATATAGCTTGGGTTGTCAGTCCAAAGAGCTCTCTTACTATCTCTTGTTGAACAAGGAAGATAATTTAAATGGGACCAATCTCTCTCAGAAGCTGATACAAAGATAAGAATAATGCAGGAACATCATGTAAGACTCCAATACAAAGGCGTCAGACAGTTAAGAGACAGCTTACTGTAAAGAGGGCCGATTCAAATAATATATCACAGAAATCAAATATCAGGGAGTGAGTGCAGTGAGGAAACATAAAGAGGATATTAGTTAACATGAGACTGATACCCAGATACACAACAGAACCACATAAGGGCATACCAATTTATGAATCCTTATATGACAATGGCGTTTTAAAAGCATCCTCCTCATGCAAATAATATAGCAGAAAGTATGAAAGAGGTGAACATGGAACAGTATATCATGACTAGGCCTATTTAAAGCGCTTGACTAATTCCAGAAAGGGCACCGACGAGGATGAATCCTTTCTGCAAACTAGTGAGCCACTCGCATTCTAGAACATGATACAAGAAGATAAATAGCATGAAACGAGAGATTGTATTAACACATAAGAGAAATTACATACTGTGAGATACCAAAGAACAGAATCCTCACTACAGTTATAACTCCTCCTCACTGAGACCCTACGGGCTATGAACCTTCATACAGAAATATTACAAAATGTATGCAAAAGCCCTTTCACTACACAGTTTGCTGATAGAAATCTTGGAACCCTTACAATGTCTTCTTTTCGGGCCTTTATAGGAAAGATAGAGAATTCTAGAGGAGGAGGTAGATGAAGCACAATTAATGACTCAATTTGAATAAAATGGCGGAAAGCATTCGCGCCCACTCTATGAATGACTAACTATAAATAACTGTACAATTTGTCTTCTGAAAATAAATGCTGGGAGATGAAAATCTCCATATATAAAAGACACAAATAATAAAATATATACAATGCTCGGCCTTTTGCTGAGGAAAAATCTGCTGTCGTAAGAGCCCTGAGATAGTCTGTAATTCTGTACTGTACTCCCGGCCCTCAATTCTGGATTCGAATCCTGGATCGTTAATGCAGGGCGGATTGCTCTGGAGGGTTTTGTAGGTCCATATCTTTGCCTTCTTTAATAGCAGTCATTTCTCACACCTGCCCTCGGCTTCTTCTTTAAATTTCACTGGCAGAATGTGTCCTTTTATGGGCTTTTAAACCTTTGCTACAGTGGCAACGAATTCAAAACACCCTCTTGTTATCTTGAAACCTGCAAAACTCATGAACATGTTAGAAAAACCAGACTCAGCGGTGTGGGGTGTGGAGGTGGAGATGAGGACGACATTGTGGACACGAATAGGGGACAGGAATACGCAGGGTGGCAGAAGAAAAGCAATGGAGGAATGGAGTAAACAGGCGGAGCACGGCTTTCTTACGTAAAACAGTTTGGTCATGAGGAAAAATAAGAACAAAGGAGGTGAGTGAAAACATATGCATACATATATATATATATGATGGGGAGGATTATTTGGGACGTGAGGGGGTAAGACATGTGGACATACTGAGAGAACAGGTGGAAGGGCGACGTGGCAGCAGAGTCAATGGACGGGGAGACTGTATCGTGGGCCGTCGGATTGCAAACACAGATCGACGGCTGAGAATTGACGGGAGCAACACAATGGTGGGCCATACGATACAGCGGACACGAGATAACGGGCGGACAATTCTAGAGGATATCCACCGTCGGATTGACATCGCCAGATCTGACGATTCAAACAAATTCCGCTGCCCGGCTATTGCATAGGCTTTAACGCGTGGGGAAAGTGGTTTCGTGGCCCATACCAAGGACACGCGGCGCCTGTTTAGTGGAATCGCTAGCCCGATGGATAATACCGCCAGCCTGGGGTAAGCGGTGCGGGGGTTTGCTGCCAGTTTCCTGCACGTGGGGCCCTCCACATGAAATGATCACCGCTCTGTTGATTTAACTTGATCGGACGACCATTATCACGCCCGGAATATGAATGATAAGCCCCCCTTTCTTTTGGCCTGTGGTTCTTGGGCTCGGGTCATGTGGTGACAATAGGAAAGGAGCTAAGGCCCTGGGGCTTTGGTCAATAAATTTAAATTGCGGGTTTTTATTATTTGGACAGTGCATTTCGGAGCGGAAAAGGTGGCGATGAGCACGACATGGAGGTTTTTGATCACGAAAGATGCTTGCAGCAAGTTTAAAAGGGACCAGTGGTCAAAACTTAAATGGAGGGGGAAATATGTACAACAGTTCCTTTTGTTTTACATTTACTTATTTACTATGCTTACAAGTTTCTGTTCCTGGTTCCCTATTATCACCAGGCAGCGGGTGGCCGGACCACCATCTCTGTCCGAGCATTATCATAGTTAATGGGCGATATACCCAGAGGCGGAAGGTCTGGCTTTCCAGTCTTATGGGTTAACGGCCCTCTTAACAGTAGTATGGCTCTAAGAAGTTTAAATCTGTGTGCTTTTCTTTCTTAGTCCAGAACAAAATAGGACTTCACTAAATACTACACTTTCACGGTGCACTGTGTTTGATCTACTTTACTTCTGCAATGTTTAATTTATCCCTACCAGTAAATATGTGCTCGGTTCTTCTTCTTTTCTATTTATTCAAAAGACAAGTTAAACTATTTAATCTACAGCAGTACTATATAGAAGACAAATTAAATAGTTCTGTATAGTAGACAATTAAATAACATTTTTCATATTATCGCAGATCCTACTTTTCCACAAAAAGACTGGTTTACTTACTATAAACTGATAATATAACTAAATAACAGAAATAACAATTGCAGTCATTCTCCTGCCCTTTCTTAAGAAAAGAAAACGTTATTCAAACAAAATACTGCGGTTTTAAACTCATCTGTGTTCAAGCCAACTGTAGTGCCCGTTGCCTCCCATCCACGAACTGGGCAAGTTCATACCACAGTTCTCCCCCGAGCTTCACATCTGGAGTATTATACACCGAGATTTCTGGAGGAGAGACTCGGACAATCCGGTCCAACTCTCCAACTCCAGTGGAACAGTATTCTGGGGAGAACTCGGGACAGTCCGGTCCAATCTCCAACCCAGCAGACACTCTGTTCTGGAAAAATTTTTCCAAGAAAAACACAGAGTCCTTTTTTTCCTCACATCCAGCAGAACCCCAAAACTCTCTTGGAATTTCCTCTTTATTCCTGAGTTTCTTTTGGGTAACTGTGGAACTATTTTTTTTTTTGTTCCAACTAACTCCAGGTCCTGATTTACTTTTACCATCAATTTTTACTCAAGAAAACTAATTTCTCAGTAAACTTTTTATTCCATACCAAAATTAACTTTGTTCAAAAATTCTAAATAACAACAGTCATAATTAACCCATAATTAAAAAAAACTTAACCATTTGTTAGTGGCTAAGAGGGTGGTTACAGTTTTCCCCCTCTGGAAGAGAACACCGTCCCCGGTGTTCCTATTCTAGTTCAGAAAAAAGCTCAGGATAAGCTTCACGAACAAAACTCTCGTCCTCCCAGGTAGCTTCCTCGGGTCCAAAATGCTTCCATTGCACCTTAACCTGGGCGATGGCTCGTTTCCGGAGCATGATTTCCCTCCGGTCGATTATACTGTGTGGCTCGACCAGAAACTCTCCGTCTGGTTCTACCTGCACACAGTAGACTTAAGTTAATTTAAATAAGTCTTTAACATCGCATTATTATTTATCAATTAGGCTTATCCACTACCTGTATGTTCTGCCAATGAATTATGTGTCTTGGATCATGAATATATCGTTTTAATAACGATACATGAAAAACATTATGCACCCGAATATGGCTGGGAAAAGCTAAACGATATGCTACCGGTCCTACTCTTTCCAATATTTGGAAAGGGCCACAGAACCGGGGTGCTAATTTGGCACAAGACGCCCATCTTAACGTGCTTTTCTTTGGTTTAATTCTGACATATACATGATCTCCAACTTCATATTCACAGTATGACCTCTTCTTATCCACATACACTTTCTTCCTGTCCTGTGCCGCCTTCAAATTCTGTCGAATTTTCCTCACCTCTGCTTCCATCTCTGCTAGCATGTCTGGTCCCAGCATGAGTCTATTCTCGGGACTGCTCCAATTAATGGGAGTTCTGCACTGCCGCCCATATAGCGCCTCAAAGGGACTCATCCTTAGTGATTCTTGGTAGCCATTGTTATAGGCAAACTCTATCAAGTGAAGATACTCCTCCCATTTCACTGGTTGCTGCATGACGTACATTCGCAGCATGTCTTCTAGCACTTGGTTCACTCACTCGGTTTGACCGTCTGTTTGCGGGTGGTATGCAGTACTAAAATGTACTTGCGTTCCTAATCCTGTAAACAGGGTCTTCCAAAAAGCAGATGTGAACTTTACATCTCTATCCGAGATAACGGTCTTAGGAATGCCATGCAGTCTGAAGATTTCACGCATAAATAAATCTGCTATCTGAACTGTCTTATAGGTGGATTGGACAGGTATGAAATGTGCCGACTTACTCAGTCGATCTACAACTACCATTATTGAATCATTACCTCGCTTTGATTTTGGTAATCCGGTGATAAAGTCCAATGATATCACCTCCCATTTCCATTCGGGAATAGGTATAGGCTGCATTAATCCAGCCGGATGCTGATGCTCTACCTTCACCTGTTGGCACTCTAAACATTTGTTTAGATAGTTCGCTATATCCTTCCTCATGCCTGGCCAACAGTAGTCCTTTCTTATAGCTGTTAGCATTTTTTGATATCCCGGGTGTCCCGCATAATTGCTCCTATGATATTCATCCAGTATCATGTTTTTCAATTCCACTCTGTTTGGAATGACTATCCTTTTTTTGAAAATTAACAAATCGTCCTGGTTAATCTCATATTTCCCTTGCTCACCTTGTTCTCCAGATGCTTGTGTTTGCTGCCACAAATATTTATACTCAGGATCCTTGTCTGCTTCTTCTCTGATTTGTTCTAGGAATCTGGTTTCAATTTGATTAACATATAACTCATAAATGTTATGCAATTTCCTTCTTAACGCATCCGCAACCTTGTTCTCTTTCCCTTTTACATGCTGTAGATCAATATCAAACTCGCTCAAGAAAGCATTCCATCTGGCTTGTCGGGAGTTTAAGTCAGCTTGCTTAAAGTAGCTGGTTAGACTACTATGATCAGTTTTTAATACAAATCTCTTCCCAAGTAAGTAATGTCTCCATACGCGGAGAGCATGCACAACTGCAGTCAGCTCTAAATCATATGCTGAGTATCGCTGCTCATGATCCTTCAGTTTGCGGGATTCGTATGTAATTACCTTCCCTTCTTGTGATAACACAGCCCCAACACCTTCCTTACATGCGTCCATACAAACCTCGAATTCCTTACTCGGATCTGCTACACTTAACACAGGTGCTGTTGTCAATAACTGCTTCAGTCTTTCAAAACTGACCTGACATTCCTTGGTCCATTTACAAATTTTCCCCTTCATTTGCAAAGAGGTAATGGGAAAGGCTATTTTTGAGAATCCTCTTATAAATCGTCGGTAATAGCCAGCAAGACCCATAAAAGACCGTATATCTGCCACACGCTGTGGTACCTTCCATTCCATAATAGTTTTAATTTTCTCCGAGTCCACTGCTATTCCTTTTTCAGATATTACATGTCCAAGATACTGTATTTCTCCTTTGAAAAAGTCACATTTACTAAATTTTGCATACAGCTGGTGCTTCCTAAGCATTTCCAGTACCATTCGCAAATGTTCCTTGTGTTCTTCCTCATTCTTAGAATAAATCAGTATGTCATCAATGAAGATTAACACAAAGTTGTCCAAATAAGGGTGGAAAATACTATGCATCAGTCTCATAAAAGTAGCTGGTGCATTGGTTAACCCAAAAGGTAATACCACAAATTCATAGTGGCCATACCTTGTGCGAAAAGCAGTTTTGTGTATGTCTTCATCCTTAATTCTAATCTGGTGATAGCCGGATCACAAATCAATCTTTGAGAACAAAGTAGCTCCTCTTACTTGGTCGAACATGTCATCAATACGGGGTAGAGGATACCTGTGCTTAACAGTCAACTTATTTAACTGGCGGTAATCCATGCACATGCGCATGGTTCCATCCTTCTTTTTAACAAACAGCACTGGTGCCCCCCAAGGTGACACACTGGGTCGTATATACCCCTTATCTAACAATTCTTGAAGCTGCATCTTCAGTTCAGTCAATTCTGGCACACTCATTCGGTAAGGAGTCCGTGAAACTGGCAAAGCTCCTGGTAGCAATTCTATTGTGAAATCCACATCTCTTTTGGGTGGTAATCCTGGTATTTCTTCAGGAAACACATCTTTAAATTCCTGTACCACAGGTATATTCTCCTGCAAGGCAGCTTTATCCTTAGACTCAGCTAATCCGACTTGTATACCATACAGCCGGCATCCTTTCCTTACACATTTCCCCAATTGGGAAGCTGTGATTTGGGCGCAAGTGTATAGGCTTCCTTATGCCTTGAATGTCTTGACGATTACCATTCTGATCTCTGTAATAAACTATCTTTTCCTTACAATCTATGAGAGTCTAATGCTTTTCCAACCAATCCATTCCTAGCAACACATCATAGGATCCCAAGGGTAGAATATTTAAGTCTACTATTAATTGCTGTTCACCGATTTGTAGTGCACACTCTGGTATTTTGGCACTAACTCTTCTTTTAGCTCCTGTAGCTAACTGAACCAACCAGGTCTTCTTAAATTTTTGACTTTGCAACTTACAGATTTCTACTAATTTAGGACTTATATAACTTAAACTTGCTCCTGGATCTATCAAAACAGAAACAGTTTGAGATAACAGTTTACCTTCCAGCTCTATCATGGTAGGTTGAAAATCAGCTTGTCGGTCCTCCAATGCTGCGTTGATTCTGGGTATGCTTCGGGCCACATCTCCCACAGTAGAGGCCTCCTGTAAATTGGCTACCGTTTCGGTTTTTCCTCGCTGTGGGCAGTCTCGATAGTAATGCGCTGCTCCGCAGCCCCAACACTGCAGAGGTGGCCTCTGACTTTGAGGTTGCTCAGGTTTGCTAGAAGCCTCAACAGTTTTGTCCTCCCCAGGCCATCTTATCCTCTGATGGTTCCTACCAAATTTCTTATTAATTGAATTCCTGGCTGAACTTCTGAATTTACTGGTTTTACCTCTGTTAAAACCAGCACTGTTCCTGTTTTCTTTCTTTGATTGCCACCCTTTCCCTTGGTCTATCCTGGTTTTCGCTTGCTGATAACACAGCCTCGCTTTTCTAATGGCCTCATCCATTGTCTTAGGATTTACAAATTCGATACGCTCCTTCATATGGGAGGGTAAACTGCTTAGAAATATTTGGAATTTGGCCTTCTCGTCCCTGAGGTATGGTACATAGCGCAGTAATGATGTAAACTTAGTGATGAACTCGTCCATGGTCAACTGTCCTAGCCTCAGATCATGGAATTCTCGAGCCTTTTCATCATAAAAATGCTCAGTCAAGTACTTGTCCTTGAAATACTGTTGAAACTTATCCCATGTCACATCCTGATCCTCTATCCCTCGCACGTTCTTCACTTCTTCCCACCATAAGGTGGCCTTATCTTTCAGCTGGTAAATGGCTAACCGAGCTTTAAGACCACTGTCATAGTCATACACCTGTAAGTACTTGTTCATGTTAATCAACCATGCTTCTGCCACTTCCTCCTTTTCTCCATCGAAGGTAGGTGGCTTTATCTTTCTGAATTCTCCATGTAATTCCACCTTCTGTCTTTTACCTGCCTTCTGTTCGGTTTCATTTTCAGATTCAGCTTCATTAAAATTTTTGTTTGGATTACTTCGCTGTGACAGACTTCTTTCTTTTCGACTTATATCTTGTTCATCTGTTTGCTGTTCGTTCCCTTCTTGGAATTCTCTGCCAGCACTGGGGTTTTCATTCCTGTGATTCTATTTATCGGAGAGGCTCTTCAAGATCTTCTCCTGATCTTGTATCATTCTTGCATTTTCTCTTCGTACCCTCTCCATTTCTTTCTGCAACTGTTGTACTGTGTGTACTAAAATGCGAGTCTGTTGTTGTTGCTCTTCCATCAGTCTGTTCGATCAATGATGCTGTTCTATTCCCATCTGAACCCACATTTCGGGGTTACCCTCTGGTGGTGGCGGCATTTCTCCGCCACTTCGCGGTGGCGGTTGAGACGGTGTCCGCCTCATTTGTCCTTCCACCTAATTACTGGACTGTGCATGAGTAACATACAGTTTAACGTCAGTTGACCCAAATAGGGCCCAGCGTTGTAACGCTGCTCTGATACCACTTGTAACATTCAAATAGAAGAAATAAAAAATAAATTTACCACATAATAAAAAAAATTTATGGTCGATGGTTACCATTGGTTAGCCGAGTCCTGACCCTAACGAATTCATAGCATTTTTTTGTTTGTTTTTAATGGAAACTCAACACAGTTTGACACCTATCATTTATGACCGGTCACTTTCCACATTTCTACATTTATGGCAACTATGTACCGCATATTGCTTGGGTTAATTGTCTCTGTGCGAAATTCCTTAATCTGCTCCACGATGTGGCTAGTCACATTGATTCTGGTTTACTTCGTGTACCCGGCGCTTATGTGTTCAGTTGCCATGGCATCACTTATTTATTGAGTTTTGATTATCTCGCTTGTTGTAATTTGGATCTTTGTGCGATGGTTAATACGCCATGATTTTTCTGCGAAAGTTCTGGTTAGAATCTCTTGGTCCCTACATCCTCCATCTGGCAGGCTCTGCACCCTTGATCAACCCACGATCCAACGGTGCACAAACTTCAAGGTGGAGTAATGACCTCCGAGCCATACCAGCCTCCCTGTTCATTTGTTGTTTTCCTTTTCGACGGAGGCTCTGGAGCAATCCCGACCTAACTGGGTCTTGGGCCGAGCATGTCGCCTAGTTCAACTCTGGAGTTGGAAAGTATTTCTACTACCCGCTTATCGGTAATATACCCTGCTTTACTTCCGGTCCTTACTGTGCTTGAGCGGCTTGTGGATTTCTCGATTGTTTGTTCTCGCAGTGTTGATGTTTACCATCATTTGTCTCAGAGATTCCGTTTGTCTATTGATGGCTCACCTCGAAATGAACGTAGCTGTCCAGTTTGCTTCACCTGCTCTCATGAGGTCTGTTGGCAGCTACCACTGGATTTCCTTCGCACAGTTTACCCACCAAAATCCTCCTCAGGTATCTCTAGTACATTTACAGTAGCTCAGTTTTCTCTTTTCGTGTTGTTTTTTTTTAACAGAAACACAAATCACTTGCTCCTCTCTTGTCTAATCATTATTCTGTTTGAATGGCAGGTATAAAACTTTTTTGACCCCGAAACCTGAAGCTTGAATTTCATCATTTCTTTTGGCTTGCAAAAGAGTTTTAACTCGGCGCCCATTTACAGGTACACCTCAATTCGACGGTTCAGTTCCTCTGGAATCACTTCAAGGGTTTTTTCTCTTTTCTTCATTAAAAGGATTGTTTCTACTGGATAGCCAGACACTCAAGAGTCTGTGGTCACAGTAGTTATGTATATTGTCAAAAGCGTGATAGTCCGTTCCAGGATTTTACAGCTTAGGGTATTGAGCATAAAACTTATATTCCAGGGTTTTGAGTCTGGTTTAGTTTATTAATACTATGGATGATTTCCTACTTTGGGAACTATCGGGTCAGAACACCCGCTGTCAGTATTTCGCCCTTATTTTGTTATTCTAACCCTCGACAGAGGGATTTCCTTTCTCAGGGATAGACATCGCTTGTTATTTACTCATACAATTTTTGGTACAATGACAGTGGCAAATGGAAGTGTAAAAATGAATGATCTTCTTGTGGTTAGAACAGTTCGATGTAATTTTCCTTTCAAGAACTGTTAAATGAAAATGTTTATGGGTATTTATGAATTTTCTCCGTCGCGTCATATATATATTTTTGTTGATGTAACTGCATATAAATCTTTGCTTTGTCGTTACCCGTTGAAATTAGACCACTCGATAGCACGTTTGTTTTTTTTTTTGCCATGAATCTTTTGGTACTGCGTTTGCTCATCATATCTTGTGGTTCCTTTTGTTTTACATTTACTTATTTACTATGCTTACAAGTTTCCGTTCCTGGTTCCCTATTATCACCAGGCAGCGGGTGGCCGGACCACCATCTCTGTCCGAGCATTATCATAGTTAATGGGCGATAATACCCAAGAGGCGAAGGTCCGGCTTTCCCGCCCACGTTAACGCCTTACCGTAGTATGGCTCTAAGAAGTTTAAATCGTGTGCTTTTCTTTCCTAGTCCGCAACAAAATAGGACTCTCACTAAATACTCTTCATCTTCACTAAGTAATCGTGTTTGATCTACTTTACTTCTCGCAATGTTTAATTTGTCCTACCAAGAATATGTGCTCGGTTCTTCTTCTTTCTATTTATTCAAAAGACAAAGAAAACTATTTAATCTACAACAGATCGTATAGAAGACAAATTAAATAGTTCCGTATAGTAGACAATTAATAACATTTGTCATATTACTTGCATCCTACTTTTTCCGTCAGTAAAGACCGGTTTACTTACTATAAACTCGATAATATAACTAAATAACAAAAATAACAATTGCGTCGTTCTCCTCGCTCTCTTTCTTAAGAAAAGAAAACGTAACGAAACAAAATACTGCGGTTTTAAACTCCACGTCCGCGTTCAAGCCACCGTAGTGCTCGTTATTTTCCATCCACGAAATCGGGCAAGTTCATACCACAAATTTCCTCCCCGAGCTTCACGTCCGGAGTATTATACACCGAGATTGGAGGAGAGGATCGTGACAATCCGTCCAACTCTCCAACTCCGGAAACGCATTCCGGGGAGAACTCGGGACACCGTCCAAATCTCCAACCCAACAGACACTCCGTCTGAAAAAATTTCAAGAAAAAACGCAGAGTCCTTTTTTTTCCTCACATCCACAGGTAACCTCAAAACTCTCTTGGAATTTCCTCTTTATTCCCGAGTTTCTTTTGGGTAACCGTGAACTCGTGTTCCAACTAACTCCGTGTCCCGATTTACTTTTACCATCAATTTTTACTCAAGAAAACTAATTTCTCGCAAACTTTTTATTCCATACCAAAATTAACTTCTTTGTTCGTAAATTCCAAATAACAAATGCTCATAATTAACCCATAATTAAAAAAAACTTAAATCCATTTGTTAGTGGCTAAGAGGGTGGTTACATTTTAAAAGTCCAGTATCATCTTTCTTCCAAGATGTGCATAAATGTAGGCCGTTCCAAGCCACAGTATAAATGTAGCCGGGAAAATAAATGATTTATTCCCGTCGAAGAAAATCTGCTTTGGAAGAAAAGATATATAAATAAAGAAAAACAAATTATCATATTTTACATTATATTTGAGCAAATTGATATTTTAGAATTTTCATTTATATAAGTATTATCGATGATGATGATGGTTAACGTCCAATTATATTTTAGAATTTTCATTTATATAAGTATTATTGATGATGATGATGGTTAACGTCCACTGAGACCAATCTTTGGTCTATCGTACCTAAAGAAAGGAGTTATTTAGTTTGATTTAAGATTTTATTCCTATGCTCAAAAAGTTTGGAGAGAAGCCTCCCAAGATCACTATAATTTTGACATCTTAAAAGGCTAGGAAGGTTAGTATTGCAACAAAGATTATGAAATTTAGCTCTAATGTGGTTGTACGTGGGGCACTCTAAGAGGAAGTGATTTTCATCCTCGATGTTCATATTCTCAGAGATGGCGATCTTCTCCATCCATGGTGTTTTAGGAACCGTCCAACGAATTCGTTTCAATATAGAGCTCAGTGAGAGTTCGTTCTAATCTTGGCTATATTAATTTTCTTCTTTGAGCTAGTTAAAACTCGAGAGATACTTTTGATCTTCTAGGGTGGGGCCGATGACCTCCTTATAATATCTTAATTTTCGTTTAGTCGCTAGATCTTTCTCACACTACATTTTTTCTTTGAACTTAGAAGTAACAATTTTTTTAATGTTAAGAATGTTTTGCAATGCAACATTCACGTTGATCTCCCAATGGTTTAACTACCCCCCGTGTCTTTATACCAACCTCATTTAAGCCTTAGGTGGTTTTTATTAGAATTTAAAGCTAGCTTAGGAAGTCTATGTCTCCTATGCTATTGAGCTTGTGTTTAGACAATGGTTTAGTCATAGTTATAGCTCTCGATAGGGAAAATCTACCTCTATAAGGAGAATAGATAGGTGTGTATTGCTTTAATTTTATGTTATAAGTTATAAAAACTTTCCGGATTTTTCTCAATATTTATCCAAGATTCTCTAGAGATGTTGCAACCCCAAACCTCACATCCATATAAGATAACAGAGTGACTAAAGTTTCAAAGAGGAACTTATTTCTATCCCGCGTTACGAGGTTTGTCGTTTTACAATTATTTTCAAGACCAAAATAAGCTTTCCACCCCCATTAATCTTTCGAATGTTGTAGTTCCAGTTGAGCTTGTGATGAATATCAATTCCTAGGTACTTGTAAGAAGACACTTCCTCCAAGTTACTATTGTCACACATAAAATTAGCATAAGTGTCCTTCTTGTATTTGATAATCATAGCTTTTGTTTTGTCAATGTTAACAGATATACCCATGGTAGAGGATAAATCCTTAATAAGTCTAAGTTGCTTATCAATATTAGATGGGCACCTTGCGAGAAGAACAATATCGAGATAGAGAAGAAGGATGATGACTATCCTGCCTAAGACTGCGCACATCCTTCTTCCTCTAAACAACCTTCTATCTTGTCGGGTTTAAAATGCCAAATAGGGTAGGGGAGAGGGGGCAACCTTGTTTAACTCCGACATTACACTTAATATCTTTCGACCACCCCTCATTGCTCTTTAACTTGGCAATTACGTTCTCGTATAATATTATAGTGGCCACTCTTAGCTCAAAAGGAACATTTAGCTATTCTAATCTATTCCATAGGTTGTTTCTAGGAACCGTATCTAAAACCTTTCTAAAGTCCACAAAGCAACAAAAGAGATTGGATTTATCATTGTGGCATTCCTCCACAATGATCCTAAGCATAACGAGGTGGTCCGTTGTTATGCGTCGCTCTAAAACCCACTTGGCCTTTACCGCTTTACCCTTTCACTTTAGAGAGCAAATGCTCAACTTCTTTTCCAAAATAATACCATAGTAATTTAAATAAGAGAGGGTCGATCATACTTTTCCGATAATTAGAGGGGTTATTTGTATCCCCACTTTATAATAGGGATAATGAGGCTCAGTCCAAGGGTTTTAGGGAACCCTACTTAATCTCTTTAAGAAAAGTCGGGGATGTGGGGGATGAGGAAAAGACCTCCACCTCTTAAGATTTCAATTCGGTAACCTTCAGTCAGTCTTTAGCTTTCCTCATTTTCCAGCGTTTAACCCCAAAATAAATGTATTCTGCAATATAGAAAACTTCTTTCGTTGTTTCCAAGCAGTGGTTTCAAAGTTATCCCCGGAATTTTGGAGATCTCGAAAGTTTTTGCTGCAGGAATTCCGGTACTTCGTGTAAAGCAATTTTATTATTATCTTTGGGAAGTTTTCCTAGTTAGAATCGTCTTGTGCATTCTCTTTTATGAGCCACCTTAGAGAGGTGGAAGAGATTCTCTTGTCTTTTACGAATATATTGTCTTTTTTTCCTTTTAGTTAGGCTTTGTAGATTTTTATCTTGTCAATTTTGAGATTCATCAATAGCTTCCTAATCGCTCTCCTCGCACTTTTACAATCTTTGTCGTATCATGGGTTGGTTTTGTTATTTCTTTTATTACTTGAGACTTCAATTGAGAACTTCGTTAATAGAATATGAGAGGGTTGTACAAATTATGATAGAGGTCATCTATGTTGGCTATGCTAGATAAAAGAAGAAAATTAGTTTTTAATTCATTTTTGAAGAGATCATTTTTTTATTTCTAGAAAAGATTAAATTCTTTTGAATATAAGGATTATCTTCAATAGGATCTCTATGCATGGAAATTTTGAGAGTTATGAGTAAAGGAAAGTAGATCACTCCTTGTGCTCGCCGTGGTCGTCTAAGATGTCAAAATTTAGTATTTCGTTGCATAAAGGGAGATCGTAAATAACATAGTCTACCACGTCGCTGGCATATCTATGGATGCATGTCATATGGCTAGAATTGGGCTACTTCTTGCATCATTAAGTGAGATTCGAGCACTACAAAGCTTGACTAGTCTTGTCTCCAAACAAATTATCCCCGAGGACTTCAAAGCTCCTTTTGTACCGGCTAGCCGCAGTAAGGTCTTCGTCTATCCAAAGAGATCGGGGTTGAACACTTTAGAAGAATAGCTTTAGCCTTGGAAGTTCGAGCATTAAAGTCACCTCCTATTAAAAGGATATTACCTTCATTCCTTAGGCTAGAAATATCATTCTCTAAACAATTGTAAGGACTATTTTTATCTAGATTCTTTTTTCTTATAGAAGTTAGAATTGATAAAAGGTTTTATCACAAGTAGGTATTTTTATCATTAATAGCGTAATTTCAACTAACTATATTGGTTGTAAGGGTCGTGCTTTTATAAATCCTAGCATGGGGGGAGATGTTCTTCTTAATGTAGAAAGATATGCCCCCAATGTTCTATACGCAAGGATCACTTGTTCAAGGTAGACCATAGTGCAAATCCATCTAAAGCTAGGGACCTTAGATTCTTCGTTCCCAAGTTTCAACAAGCAATATAATATCAACATCATTTGAGATCCTACTTAGCTTTGGGCCTTTGTTCCATGGAAAGCTCGATGGGGCCTAAGAAAGAATTCAGAGCATGTTGAATTGCTATTTATTACTATATTTTTGGTTTCTATCTCAAATAACAACTTTTCTATTTTTGATTATTGCCCATTTTCCTTCCTTCCTAGCTTATTTTACCTTTTTAACCTCCTTTTCTTAACTCTACTTGATCTTCTCGGAATGAGATCTTTCATTTATAAATATTCTCGTTCCTTTTAGAGTTGAGGGCTTTACTACGTATGTCATACTTATGGTCGTAGAGCTCACCTTTATTCTGACGCCTTCCTTTATTCTCAATTAATTTCCCTAACCTTGTTGCTTCGTGAGACACGTGGTTTCAATTTGTAATCTATTATGTAATTCGTCTAGGGCTATGGCTAAAGTATCCTCGTCTACCTCCTCTTTTCTAAACCGAATATTATAAGGTTCAAGGCCCTTTTGTTACGCTCATGGTCTAATTCGATCAATTTTTTTCATTCTTCATCCATAATTGGTTTGATATCTAGTTTACCTCGCCCCACTATTTAGGGTGAGACTCGTTGTTTTGGTTCATCTTGATTTCTGCATGTTACTTTTTGTTTTTCATGAGTTAAAATTTTGCCACACATAAATGCTATCTTAGATTCAATTTTTTAGTTCATTTATTTGTAAAGGGTTCTAGAAAAAATTCTAAAAATATTAAGTTTATAAAAATGTGAGTAAATAATTTAAAAAGAGATTTAAGATTCCAAGCAAAACTATTTATACATTTAATCATATTAAAAATCTTATATATTAGGATTGAATCTTATATATTTTCTTTTTTTTACTAGAACTAATTATTATGCAACACTTATTTTTAATTATTTATACATTTAATCATATTAGATTTTATAAATGTTATCTAAGATTTATTGATTCATTTATTTGTGAAGGGGTTTTAGAAAAAAAATCAATGATATTAAGTTTATAAAAATATTTTAAATAATTTAAAAAAGATTTAAGATTTTAAGAAAAATTATATTTTATAAGCATTGAATCATATTAAAATTTATATATTATGATTAAATCTTATATATTTTTTATTTTTTACTCGAATTAAATTTAATAGAATGTATTTCGGATTAATTATATCAGGTATTAGGGATTTACGACGTCAACTAACTATTATGGTTCATCCTTAGGACATCATTGCCAAAAAATAACTATTAAGAAATAGTTGTTAAAACTAGCCGTTAGAAAGTTAGCGACAAAAAATTTAAGAATAGAATTAATATTAATTTATAAACTAATATATTATAAAAATGAGATAATTGTTAAGGACTATATTTAAAACTCCGCCACTAGAAAGTTAGTTATCAAAATTATTATGATTAAGAAAATAATATTAATTTCATTAAAATTGATTAATTATAAAATAATATTTTATTGTAGAAAACAAATATTTAAATTTTTTTTATTAAAAAGAGGGAGAGGTAAGAAAATTTGTATTTAAATAATATATATATATATATATATATATATATATATATATATATATATATATATATATATATATATATATATATATATATATATATATAAGTCAATAAAATAAAATAAGTCAATAAATAAATAATAATAATAATAATAATAATATACAAAGCCTTGACTAAAAAGGAAAAAAAATGCAAGATATTAAAAAAAAGACAAGAAAATCTCTTACCTTCAGTAGCCCTAAGAACATTATGCGCATTCTTAACTAGATAAAGATAATAATAGAATTGTTTGACACGACCGGAAATTCTACCCTAAAAAGCTTTATGAATCTCCAAATGTCATAGATAAATTTGAAACCCTACTCACGACTTCGAAGAAGTTTTCTTCTATTAGAAGACATCTACCTGGGGTTAAGCACCCTGAAATGGTGTTTAAGACATTGAAGGTGATGAAGGAAGAAATTCCTAATTTAGAAGGTCATACCTATCCTCACATCCACAAGCTAACTGCTGCCCAAGCAAGGCTTTAAACTATATCCTTGGGAAAACAATTATCTTTAGTTTTTAAAGTGTGAATACAACAACCCCTCTTAACTATCAGAAAATATAAAATAGCCCCTCTCTTAGCGAAGTTATATGGTATTATTTGGAAAAGAAGATAGAGATATGGCTTGAAAGTGAAGGTAAGCTGTTGAAGGCCAAGCGAGTTTTAGAAGGCAACACTTAACATCGCACCACCTCCTGCTTAGGATCATTGTGGAGGAATGTCGTAATGATAAATCCAACTTTTCTGCTGCTTTGTGGACTTAGAAATGCTTTTCGATATGGTTTCTAGAAATAGCCTATGGAAAATATTAGAAGACAAAGGTCTTTCTAGGTTGGAGAGTCAGAACGAGAAAGAAAGACATGAGAACAATTGCCAAGTTTAAGAGCAATGGTGTTTGAAACAGTATTAGAAGTGTAATATCAGAGTTAAAGGTTTCCTTTCCTCCCCCATCTGATGCCAAAGAGACTACAAGCTTGAAGGTTATTTCAAGAAAGGGTGGTTGTGTTGGCACAATCTTAGCTGAATTAGCCATCATCCTTCTTCTCACACCGATCATATTGTTCTTCCTGGGTAGCAGTTCCTGAGCATGATAAGAAACTAAGACTTTCTTAAGGATTTTTTCTCTACCATGGGGTATGATTGTTAACACCGACAAAACAAAGTTATGATTATCAAAATCCAAGGACATTCTGGTAACAATGACCTTGTGTATGACAATAACAACTTGGAGTGAAAGTGTCTTCTTACAAGTACCTAGGAACTCGATATTCGTCACAAGCTCAACTTGAACTTAGTAATATATATGATCACTGGAGGGTGGAAAGCTTATTTTGGTCTTGAAAAGAATTGTAAAGCGGCAAACCTTGTGATGTGGGATAAAAAAAAGCTCCTCTTGAAACTTTTAGTCACTCCTATTATCTTGTATGGATGTGAGGTTTGGGGTTGCAACATCTCTAGAGAATCCTAGAGAAAGATTGAGAAAAAATCCAAAAGAGTTCTATAATATACATAACCTCGTAATTGGGTAGCAATACACCTTATCCTATTCTCCTTATAGAAGGTATTTTATCGAGAGTGCCAAGTCATAATAGGTCTTATTGTACAAGTAATAAAATCAATAACATGGGAGACCATAGACTTCCTAAGCTTAGTCAGAATTTGGCCCAAAACTACCTAGGCTCAAACGAGTTTGCATAAAAGGATACTAGCGCCGTTAAACCATTGGGAGATCGACGAAAATGTTGCACTACAAAATATTAATAACATTAAAAATATTGTTACTTCTAATTTTAAAGAGAAAATGTGGTGTGAGAAAGATTCAACAAGCAAAATAAATTTAAGATATTATAAGTGAGTCATCAACCATACTCTAGAAGATCAAAAGTATCTCTCTATTTTAACTAGCTCAAAGAAAAAAATTAATATAGTCGTGATAAGAATGAACTCTCATGAGCTCCATAGTGAAACATCGCTCGCGCTTCCTAAAACACCATGGGTGGAAAGGATCCGCCATCTCTATGGGAATATGAAAATTGAGGATGAAAATCAGATTTCTTATTAGAATGCCCCGCATACACCCACATTAGATCTTAGTTTCATAATCTTTATTACGATACCAACCTTCCTAGCCTTTTAACATGTCAAAATTATGTTGAGCTCGAGACACTTCTCTCCAAGCTCTCGAGCATAGGAGTACAATTTTAAAAACAAACTAAATAATTTGTTTCTTTAGGGTCCGGAGACCAAAGTTTGGTCTCAAGTGGACATTAACCATCATCATCAATAATAATAAATAATAATAAATAATAATAAAATAAAAATAAAATAATATAAAGTAATATAAAATAATATAAAATAGCTACCTCGGTCCAAATTTTAATTTAGCTTTCCAACCATCATCGTCAGCCTTGATTTTCAAGACATTTCACTTTGATCATTTCCTTAATTTCTTAAGGTGGAAGTGATCAACTTAGCAACGACTTTGGAGTCTTCAATACAAACATGAACATGATTTTTCCGCATGCTTAGCAAGAGCCGAGGTACGACATTGGATTTGCCTAATGTTCGGAGCATGCTCTCGTATCTCTTCGTTCTTAAATGGGAGCGACATGTTTCTCCAATATAGGGAGTCTTACGGGGAACAAGGAATCATGTAAAATTATTTCATTTTCTTAGTGTCAATAGGGTCCTTAAGTCAACTAAGATAATTTTTATAATAGTAAAAAGAGGCTCAAGTGACGTAGAGACATTATTTATTCTAAGGATGTATAATTTTGTTCGTTGTCCCTCGGGATAAATGGGAGATGACCTTGAAAGTAGATCCATCTTATGGTTTCTAATTAACACTTTATAAGCCTACTAAAGTGGCTAAGGACGTAGATTCAGCTGTAACCAGATGGTTTCAAAAACACCGTAAGATAGATTTCTGCAATCCAAGCATGTCACGATAAAGATTCGTAAAGAGACCGAGTCAGAAGGAGGACAAAACACCAAATCTTTAGGCAGAAAAATCAGGCGGGGAATCAAAGATGGAGATATTGTTCCGTGTAACTGGTTATGGTGAAATTGGTGAGAAATGTACCATCCTTCTTCATTCCTAGAGTGGAAGATATCTAAGAAGGTAGGAGGCAGCGTATTTAACCTTCATTTCCATCATGAATTTGATGGACCGTACAAAGACCCTAGGTGCCCAAGAAACATCTAATTTCTCTCGACCATAAAGCTGATGACAAAAGTATCATCCATAAACCTATTCCACTTCCTAGGGCGGAATAGAGCAAGTAGGGCCAAGGCATTCGAGTCAATATCCTATAAATAAGTTCTAATAATGAGGGAAAGAGGGGAGCCCATCGCACAACACCACAAGTTCGCTCATAAAAACTCAATTTTGAAAACTAAAGAAAGTCGAAAAAGAAGCTGTGAGAAGAATCAATTGAGGTGTCCCGGTCGTGCACAAGAAATTAAATCTATTTCGGGCACTTTAATTATTTGTCTAATTCCATCAAATTCATGTGATGAAGTGAGAAGACATGGTTTCCTTCTTAGAGATCCTTCTCTCCAAGAATGATGAAGGTAGCATTTATCACCAAGTTTTTCGCAAGAGGACTCACACGGATCAATACCTCCATGCTAGTTCCCATCATTTTTCGTTCAAAAATTTGGTGTTATGTGTACTCTCGCGACTTGTACTTTTGGAATCTCTCGACGACATCCACTTGGATTCTAAGAAATCCCATCTTTTTCGATGTTTTTGGAGGAATAATGGTTACGTAGGATCTCTAGGTATTAAAGCCTTTCGTAAGGCTTATAAAGGGTTGAGTAGAAACTTTGCCAAGACGAATCCTACTCCAAGGTCCATCTCCCTATCCAAGGGACAATGGACAAAATTGCCCATGTCCTTAGAAGGAATATTGTCTCCGTGTCTTTTCAAACCTCTCTGTACTATTAGAAATTCTCTGGGTTCTTTCAAGAACCCTATTGACCCATGACATGAATGGATTTTACATGATTCCGTTCCTGCGGGAACTCCCTATATTGGAGAAACGGGTCATTCCATTAGATAGATAGTCCGAGAGAATGTTGCGGACATTAGGCACAATCGATCCTATACCTCACTTCTGCCGAGTATGCGTAAAAAATCTTGTCACCGTGTTTATTGAAGACTCCAAATTCGTTGCCAGTTGATACTTCCACCATACGATATTAAGGGAGGCAAATAAATGGAAAGGTACGTCGAGAATCTCAAGTGCGATGATGGTTGGAAGCTAAGTAAGAGTTAAACACCAGCTTCGCCAAGTAATTATTTTATATTACTTTATAATATATTATTTTATTTTATTTATTACTATTATTATTTTTTATTTATATTTATATTTATATTTATTTATTTATTATTATTATTATTACTTCTTTAAATACAAAATTTTTTACCTCTCTCATTCATAAATATTTTAAACTCCCATTTTAATAAAAAAATTAAATATTTGTTTTTTCTATTAAAATCTTTATTTTATACTTAATCAATTTATTAATTAATATTATTTCTTAAATATAATATTTTTTATTTATTAATTAATATTATTTCTTAAATATAATATTTTTTTATAACTAACTTTCTAAAACTAACAACTAGTCTCCTCCCCGCCCTATGATGAACTACAATAGTTGGTTGGAAACCTCAACCAAATCCTAATGATGTGATTAATGCGAAAGACATTCATCTAAATTATAGATCACAAAAGTCTTAGATGAAACTAAATTATTATGCAACACTTATTTTTTAATTATTTATACATTTAATCATATTAAATCTTATATATTTTCTATTTTTTTAATGGAACTAAATTATTATGCAACACTTATTTTTAATAGTATACTTCATTTATCTATTCAAAAACACATTTAAATATAATAATAATAATAATTAAATTACATATTTATAAAATATCATTTTTTATATAATAATATAAATTCATTATCTATTCAAAAACATATTTAAATAAAATAATAAATAAAATATAAAACTTATAAATATAATTTTTCATTTTTAATAATATAAATTTATTTATCTATTTAAATAAAATAATAATAATTAAACTACATCATAATAATAATAATATTTTTCTTTTTTATAAAAATTCAGTCATATAAATCCTTAAATGTTTTTCAGCATCCTATGCTTCATTATTTTCCTTTTTATAAGTATCATTTTTCTCTTTATAAAGAAATTCAGTCATCTAAATCCCAAATGTTTTCGAGCATCCTATTATTCATTATTTTTTTATTTCGATCTTATGATTCACTAACCACGTCGTATTTGGAGCACTGAAACTTCATTAATTCCATAGAGTTAAGATATACCCAAATTTGATAGGGAAAAGACGTCGTTTTTTGATCACTGAAATTTCATTAACTCCATAGATTAAAAATATACCCAAATTTGATAGGAAAGATCATAAAAATAAAGAACTAAATACCTTATTATACCTGCGAAGGGTAGGTATATATAGCGATCGATAGATGGTTGACTACCTATGAGTTGCTTTGACCTTTTTCCATATTTGTAGTTTAATCAATGTTTTTAAATTAATTTGTATTTTTATGGTTTTTGATTCGACAAAAACTAAGTGAATTTTACTTTTTTCAAAGAGAATTTATGCAAAGTTTCTATGAGTTGCTTTGATCTTTTTCTATATTTGTAGTTTAATCAATATTTTTTGAATTAATTTGCGTTTTTTGAATTAATTTTGTATTTTTAAGCCAAGTTTCTATGAGTTGCTCTGACCCTTTTCCATATTTGTAGTTGTTGCTCTGACCTTTTTCCATATTTGTAGTTTAATCCATATTTTTTAATTAATTTGCATTTTTTTAATTAATTTTGTATTTTTATGGTTTTTTTCATGAGTTGCTTTGAACTTTTTCCATATTTTCCATATTTTTAGTTTAATCAATATTTTTGAATTAATTTGCATTTTTTGAATTAATTTTGTCTTTATGGTTTTGATTGGACAAAACTAAGTGAATTCTTATTTTTTCAAAGAGAATTTATGCAAAGTTTTTATTTTCTGATTTCTCTTGATATAAATATTTCAAATATCCTAATTTTTATTAAACTTCTTTATTTCTCCAAATAGAATGTATTTCTCCATTTCTCCATATAAAATTTATTTCTCTCACTACAACTTATTATATATTTGAAAATTTAGATTTAAAAATCGTTTCACATTACAAATTATTATTTAGTATATTTTAAAGTTTAGTTAAAATTGTTCACACTACAATTTATTACATATTTCAAACTTCGTTTTAAAAATTGTTCGCACTACAGTTTATTACATATCAAAGTTCAGTTTTAAAACACAATTTTATGTTTTATCAAAGAAATTTTCCATATACAAACAATTTCCACCAAAGTTTTACATATTTCAGCAAAGTTTAGGTTTTAAACAAAATTTAATTTACATATTTCAAATTTTAGGTTTTAAACACAATTTGTTTTATCAAAGAAATTCTTCATATACAAACAATTTCCACCAAAGTTTTCATAGAAGACTATGTCCATTGTGGCTCTTGGTGTGTTTGCCATTTTCCATGGTTCTTATCATATGTCTCGGCATGTTTGCCATTTTCCATGGTTTCACTAAGCCATGGTAAAGACATTACCATGAAAAACAAACTCTGTCAAGTTTCTCCATTTCTTTGTAATTTCATTTCATTTTTTTGAAATTTCTGTCATTTGCCAGCCAGCTTCTTATTGCTTTTTTGAAATTTTTTGTCATTTTTCATTTCATTTCTTTGTCATTTCAGTTATTTCATTTCTTTGTCATTTCCAGTTGTTTCATTTCTTTGTCATTTCAGTTCTCTCCTTCCCCCAGTACTTGAAGTACTTGGCAGCATTGCTGGATACCATATCCCCTTTTTTCCCAGTACTTTGAAGCTATGAAGTAGCATCACCGATACATTGAAGAAGGGTCGTTAGTGAAATATATTTTTCATAGAAAAATGAAGACAAGTGAAGAGAATGCAAATGAAGACCAGCGAAGAAACAAAATATAAAAAAATAAAGACAATTGAAGAAAAAAAGGGTATTTCATGCTTTGAAGGTAATTAGTGCACCTCATATTGTTCTACATAATCCATGATCACGCACAAGATTTACCCTCCACCACTTCAACCAAAGAAAAATAATTTATCTCTTCCATGTCTCGCGCCTCATATTTTAAATATGAGAAATAATCTTTGTCGGTCCAGTATCGCACCTGCATAACCCGAAATATTCTTGTTGACCTGAAATATCCGTGACCTGAAATATCAGTGATGACCTGAAATATCCTTTGATGATTCAGTATTTCTTGCATGACCCGTAAGCACACAAAAAGTTCAGACTTCATAACTAATGTTCCATGTATGCATTAGCCTTAATTCTTACAGTTCTACGTTTTCATTATGTAAATAATTTGCTTTCACACCACGAAAAAAATTATTTTAAAGCTATTATTGTTGGGCTATAGAGTTCTATAGCTAATGATCCGAAAGGAGAAATGGGAAGATAATTTGATGGTGTGCCTTTGATAAATTACTGAAAAAATACTTATGTTCTGTTGTCCAGAATTTAAAATTGTAAGTTAAAACAGTGTGGGAAAAAAGAAAAAAATTATGGGGAGGGTTATGGCAGTTGAACAAATTGCCTAACAGACTACCTAACAGTCACCAGGAATGTCACGTTTATGAAGTATGTGAGCCAATACGAAAAAATTTTGTAAAGAGAAACACGCACCAACATCCAAAAATTCAATTCCTGGACAAGCAAAATTATGTAGTGTAAGCCAATACAAAAAAATTGTAAAGAGAAACATGCGCACCAAGCATCCAAAAGTTCAATGTATCAGGAGAAATGGTCAACATCCAACTAGAAATTCCGGAATACAAATAAATATCAAAATCCAACCAGAAATTAAATACAAGAAATTTCATGTGCAGAGAGCCATGCTAATTTTCGAGCACTCAACTACTCAAACATTCTTGCCATCCAGAAAATTAGGTAGATATCTATTTTTTGTGTTTCTATATATTGTTACTCTTTTAACGCAACAGTGATTGTGGATCTATACTATGACTGTTTTTTATGGATTTACAAAGGGATTTGATGTGCATTACCCAACGGTTTTACGTGAAAACACTAATTCAAAAAAATTCAAATAATAAAAATAAAATGTATTTAGCTACCTTTTAATTCAACTTAATAGCCTTTGTCATAGCCTTTGTACTTCAACTTAATAGCCTTTGGAAGCATCTCCTATGGCATAGAGCTTTATCCTTTCTTCTCTAAGTCCACATCAATATCCTCGACGTCTGATTTCTTCTCTAAGTCCACATCAATATCTTCGGCGTCTGATTTCCTTGCTGGAAGGCCTTGTTTGCGCTTTTCTTACAGTATTTCGAAGTTGTGAGAAGAGATGGGGGCTTGGAACGAGCATGAATGGACTCTGTAAGCTGGCACATGATAAAACAGCATAAACATGCACATACCCAGATGTAAAATATGCACATATCTTGTATTAATAATTTATAAAGTAAGGTTATCATAACCGCCAGGTAGATGCTCCTGTAATAGTATAATTAATAATTAATAAGGTGAGAGACCCTATTTATAATGTGAATAAAATATTGAGATTCTATTTCGATACACTACATTCTAGCTGAATTGATTATACTAAACATTTCTTACATAGGCCTCATTTTTGTCTCCAATTTCCTAGTACGTCATTGTTTCATGCAAATATAATGAGACTTTCACTCCAGTTTCCAATGTGTTGTAATTAAATATCTACTTGTTTATATTTTAAATCAATTCATTACATTCCAATGTTATATTTCACTATTATTTCAGTGGTGTGCCTATGAAACCATTTAGCAACTACTCAATACGTTGTTGTCACTTTTCCAGATTTGAAGATATGTGTTAATACTAACACAATCACGTTTACAATGTGGTTGATATATGTCGATAAGTATAGGCCTATATCCACCACTCACCGCATGTATTTTACCAAAATAATCATTATATATTAATAATATACTATCAATATATATTATATATCTACTTGTAATATATTAATAATATAAACTATATTGATACTATATATTTAAATTATATATATATATATATATAAGATTTATTATTTGATAATAAAATATATAATAATAAAATATTATTAAATTTTTTCAATATATTACTACTTATAATTCAAACTATATTAAAATTAAAATATAACATAATAATATTATTTTATTACTATTTATAATAAGTTTATATCTCTTAATTATAATATATAAAGTGATTATTAATATTATAATCCAAAATGAACTAATAACCCCAAGGGTCTAATATTATAAACCCAAGGAATTGGTGAACCTAAGGGAGAATATTAAAAAGCTAATAATCTAGAACCCCAAGGGATCCATATTAAAAAGAGAATATATTAATAAAGCCTAGGAATTAATATTTTAAATACAAATGAATGCATAAACTCTGATGATTATTAATATTATAAATCAAGAGAAATGAATCAACTTTAGGCATCGTTAATATTATAAACCCAAGAATTTAAAATATAAAGGATTACTAAAACCAAATGGATTTGAGGCTAAAAACCCAAGGAAGTAATAAACCCAAGGGATCAATAAGGCCAGTGATTAATATTAAAATGACAAGAAATTAAGAAACCCCAATAATTTATATTTTAAACTAAAAAAACTAGGATATTAATACCATAATAATCAATATTTTAAACTAAAAGATTAATAAACCCAATGGATTATTAATATTAGAAACTAAAAGAACACTAAACTGAGAGTTGAATATATTATAAACCAAAGAACTGACAAAACCTACATAAGCATAGACAAAAACATACAGACTTAATAAGGCGAAGGGATCAATATTAAAAACACAAAAAGATTACTAAACCCTAAGAATAAATTTTTTAACTAAAAAACCTAAGAAATTACTAAATCGTAATAATTAATATTTTAAATTAAATAGATTAATAAACCCAAGACATTATTAATATTATAAACCAAAAGAAGTAATAAACCCAAGGGTTTAATACACACTTCTAATAAAATCATAGTAACCAAAGTAATCATGAACCCAAGGAATAACATACATACAACCAAGAAATTAATAAACCCTAATAATTAATATTTTTAAATTCAAGAGATGGATAAATATCAAGGGAATTAATATTATAAACTCAAGAGATAATAAACCCAAGGGATTATTAATATTATAAACAAAAAGAACTAATAAAGCCAGGCTGATATTACAAACCAAAGAATCTAGAACCTAGGGGATAAACATATTAAATACATAAGACTAATAAAGCCATGTGACCATATTAAAAACACAAGAGATTAAAAAACCCTAAGAATTAATATTTTTAACTCAAAAACCTAAGAAATTAATAAAAACTCTAAGAATTAATATTTTTAACTCGAGAGTCTAATGACCCAAGTGTGGTTTAATATTATAAACGAAAAGAACTAATAAACCAAAGAGTTTTAAAATATAAACCATGAATTAGTGAACCTAATGGATAAGTTAAAAACCTAAGTGATAAATAAAAGTATGAGATCTAACAGAAAATAAAGAGATTAATAATCCCTGAATAATATCTAAATAAAATGTTCAATGAATCATATTGACTTATTAGCTGATGATATAAACTCAAGGGAATAATATTAAACCTAAGAGATTAATATTATAGATTGAATTATATAAAAACTTTAGATAAGAATAGAACTATAAAGAACATGATTATATGTTTAGATTTAACATTGAGTCACACATTATAATGAGACATTGACGAAGAATGACCAGGTTTGCCATGGTTGATTTTCATATTGAGACAATATTGGTCACAACGTGACATTCACCATGGAAGACCTTAATTGACTATGACTAACTATGATTAACAATGGTAGTCCATGGTTGATTTTCATATAAAGATAATGTTTTTCATAATGTGACATTGGACTATGCATTAATATAATATTAAAGGTAAGACTAATATTTAATGCCTAATATTACCAACCCAAAGAATTAGGAAACTCAAGGGCTTAATAAACCTAATAATTAACATCTTAAACTCAAAACAGAAATGAATAGAACCTTAAGAATTAATAATTTAAATGAAGAGATTAATAAACCAAAAGGATTATTAATATTATAAAAACCAAAAAAACCAATAACCTATAAGGATATTATAAACTAGTACACTAGAACCAAGGATAAATAATAATATTATAAACCATTAATAAATCAAAGGGAATTACATTAAGCTCAATAGATTTAATAAACCTAAGACTTTAATAAAACTTAGAGATTAATAAACCTTATAAGATATATTAAACTAAAATAAATAAACCCAAGGGTTTAATACAAACTGCAGAATTGGTGAACCGAAGGAGATAAATACGTAAAGAATTTATAACTAATACACAGGATCAATATTAAAAACACAAGAGATCAATAAACTAAGAACTAATATTATGAAGAAGACAGGAATCCCCATACCATATAAACTCAATTATTATACACAATATTATAAACCCTAATATTAAACCATTTATTATAAACATGTATATTAACCCTAATTAAATGCTATATAATAAAACTAAGTATTATAACCTAACATATTATGCCATATCAACTCATTATATTAAAACTCAAAATATTAATAAACCCAAGGGATTATTAATATTATAAACCAAAAAGAACTAATATACGCAAGGGTTTAATATTATAAACCAAAGGAATCGCGTGAACTGAGAGATAAATATTAAAAACTACATGACTGAAGAAGGCCTATGGACTTATTATTAAAACAAAAAAGATTATTAAACCCCCAACAATAAAAAATTTAAACTCAAAAACTCCATGAAATTAATAAACCCTAATAGTTAATATTTTAAATTAAATATATTAATAAACCCAAGACATTATTAATATTATAAAACCAAAAGAAGTAATAGACCTAAGGGTTTAATATTATAAACCAAAGTAATTAATGAACCCAATGGATAAATATTAATATTATAAACCAAGAAATTAATACACCCTAATAATTAATATCTTAAACCGAAGAGATTAAAAAACCATAAGAATTGCTATCATTTTAAACTCAAGAGATTAATAAACCAAAGGGTTAATAATATTTTAAACATAAAATATTCAGGATGACACCAAGGGTTTGATATTACAAACCAAAGGAAACCGGTGAACCAAAGGGATAAATATTAAAAACCTAAGGAATCAATAAAAATAAGCATTCTCAATATCAAAGAACACAACAGATTAATAAAGCCCGAGAATTCAATATTTTTATCTCAAAAACCCAAAACTAATAAACCCTAAGAATTAATATTTTTAACTCAAGAGATTATTAGATCCAAGGGTAGTTTAATATTATAAACGAAAAACTAATAAACCCAAGGGATTACATTATAAACCCAAGGGAACTGTAGAAACCAAGGGATAAATATTAAAAACGTAAGTGATCAATAAGGCGAAGGGGATCAATATGAAAAACATAACAGATTAATAAAGCCTAAAAATTAATATCTTAAACAAAAGGTTTGATAAACTCACATGATTATTAATATTAAAAACTCAAAGGAATAATATTAAACTTAAGATATTAATATTATAAATCCTTGTGTATATAAACCTTTAGATAAATATTATAAACTCACATATAAAAATATTTAGATAAATACTATAAACCATAAAATAAACATGGCTGAGTATGCTGGATTTAAACATTGAGACAATTGTTGTCACAATGCAACATTGGATGAAGAATGACTATGGTTTTCCATTGTTGGATTTTCATATTGAGACAACTCATTACAATGTGACATTCGACCATGGAAGACCTTCATTGACTACTTATCAATTATGATTAACAGGTCTTATGTATTGATTTTATATTATAGACAGTTTTCATAATGTGACATTAGAACATGCATTAATATTAAAGTGTAAGACTAATATTTAACACCTAATATGACCAACCCAAAGGATTTAGAAACTCATAGATTAAGAACTATGAATAATTAATGATTCTATTTACAAAGTAATAGAGATATCAAACCTAAGAATTAATAATTTAAAGAAGAGAATTTAATAAACCAAAAAGATTATTAGTAATAGTATAAATCAAAAAGAACTAATAAACCCAATAGTTTACATTATAAACTAAAGAGTCAGAACTTGCGGATAGTATATGATATAACCATAGAAATTAATAAAGGACATAACTATTGATTTAAACCTAAGAGTTTAATAACCTAAGAATGTGAAGTTGGGAAACACTTTTTGGCCCTTTTTTTGACGTTGAAAACTAGAATTTTATATGTTTTTTCAACTTCAACTCCACTAAACTCGTATTTTTTATTGTAAATTATGCTTTGATGTAAAAACAAGAATTGTAGAGAATTATTCTTACCTTCCATACCTATATATATATATTTTTAACATTATTATTATGAGGGGTAAATTTCTTGTTTACTAACTGCATATACTTGAAATTTTCAAGAAAACATAAATAGCTACTTTACATCCTTGAATTTTTTTAGTAGCGTTATTCAGTTTGGAAAAAAACTATAGCATCATAACTGCATAGGTTTAAAATTGTGTGCCTGCACTATTTTTCGTAATTTTTCGGATTAAACAACTATTTTTTATTATTTTTTTGAAATGACAAAGAAAAAAAACAGTATGTTTTAAAGACATTTTATGATCTTTGATCAATGTAGACTAATAATAAAAATGAGATACCTTTTAAATAGATGTGGAGATAAATGAAGACGTATTTTTTTGAATTTTTTGGTGTCCTCATTTGAAAGTTATTGAATTTCTTATTCAAAATTTTTCAACAATGAAATTCTATTAAAAGAGTATAAAGTATAAAAACTAATAAAAAATTGAATTTTTTAATGAAACTTCAGCAATAATTTACATCATCAAAAATCAGATTGTAGGATGAATTGAAATGGTACTTGGCTCCATATTATAACATTTTACGAGAAAGGTTTTGCCTCTCAAAGTTTATAGAGGTTCAAGGAAAACTCAGACCTTTCGAGTTTTTTCGTTGACTCCAACTCTTACCAGATATGCTCTTAACCAGAAATTTCTAAAACTTCAACTACAGAAATTTGAAAATTTTCTACCCAAGAGTTTGTCCGCCTAAAGTTACATTTAACCAAGCATAAAATCCCCTTTGTCAAATTTAGAAAACTTCGCCTAGAGCTATGTTTGATTTTTCCTAGTCAAACTCTTATTTAGGAGTTAGAATTCCTGCCATTTACAACCTTTGGTCATATTTCCTTAAACTCTCGGCCGAGAGTTTTATTGAATGTTATATAAAAGCTTTCTCCACCTTAGCTTGATTTTACACTCTTAGAAGGAAAATGGGGTAGAAGTTAAAAATAGAAATAGGAGGTGAAAAAATAGATAAAGCAAGCGTATGTATACATGTTTCTAGACTAATATTAGTGCATGCAACCTAAAAAAATCTTTTTCAAAATAATTTATTATAGCGGAGGTATAGAAGTCAATTGATAAATGGTTTGAGGGCTATGGAGGCAGGTTACCATACAAAAACAAATTTCATGTTGTAGGAGATGCCCCTTAATATGCTAGGTTATAAAGAATATGTCTTGTAGAAATACATTAAGAAATCCAGAGATAACAGTCAAGGGTCCCAAATGAGTTCAATAAATAGAAAACCAAATTATGGTTGCAAAAATAAACTATTTGAACAGTCACCTAGACATGGAGGTGGAAATACTTGTGATTGGGTGTAAAATCATGGCCACCAAGTCAAGAGAAATGCAAACCCATGAAGTATATAACAAGTGATCATGGAAATTGATAATAAGAACATAATGGATCGATGCATATATAAGAGTATAAAAACATGACCACATATAGATACATAGTGGACCTATGTCTCAATGCAGAGGATAACCAAAGTGAATGAGGTAAAAAACTAATCCTCCACAAGTACCAATGTGAAATATGTGGTATTATGGATACAACTTCTGCAGAAACATATAAGAGATGATGTTGCCATAGCCTCAAGGTATTCAAACCAAATATCTCGGGTTATCTACACCATCCGAATAGATAATTTGAAGTTTAACATTGGTGACACCATTTTATTATCGTCATTGGCGCATACTCGTTAACAAATGTGATAAAAAACATCGATGATGAAAATGGGTATCAAGATATCTAGTACAATCTAGCAAGTGTGGAGTGAATTATGCAGACTAACACTATATATATTAGTCATGGTACATTGATGGGCTACTAATATTAATTGCAAGTGATACTATCACTAATGTCCAAATTCCCCAAGGCACTACAAATACTTTAGATACCATCCTATATAAAATGAGCAAGTAATTGATGGGAGGAGATTGACTCAAAGGAGGAATTAAGGCATACCCCATCATCCAACATGACGAAATTGAAGGTAAAATGATTGGATAACTTAGTTAAAAATTTAGTATGAAACATCAATGTAGATTCGTATAAAATTAAATAATGATTGTATCCGTGTATGAGTGAGACTATCAATAATAAAATCCTAATTAACATAGTTGAGTAATTCAGAAGGATGATGAAAATGGAATCTAAGGTGTATGGCATGAAAATCAAAATGTGAATAAATGTATTTAATTTGAAGACTTAGAAGCAATTTATCAATAACTTGTAAAGGATTGTCTGCCTAGAGTAAGATCATATCTACTTATTAATAAAAATAATTTAGTACTTTGTGTAAATTGCAGAGCAATTTAGAAAGACAGTAGATAGTAGAGCTATCAGCTAGTAAGAAAAATGTAGACCTTTAGAGTAAAAGATATAGGTTATTGTAGATACCGAAAGTGATTTAACAACTGGAAAGGATAACATGATAAGTTTTGGTGTGATATATGAGAGACAAACAATGCTTCTGAAACTCCTTTAAATATAAGCATGACAAAAAGGATTTGGGAAGCATTGACTCAATAATGACTAATGATAGAAGTTTGTGAGGTAGGTGAACTGTTCAACTCGCATAATTATTGGAAGAGTAACCTAGCAGGGAGTAAATACTTAATAAAAATGGCTCAAGTTCTTAGATTCATACTTGCAACCCAAGTTAACAGATAAATATCAAAACTGAATATTTTTTTACGTATTACTACTCATGATTGTTTCAAATCAATTAGATAATGCAATTCTTTCCTTTCTATTTTTCAGTGAGATGATTTTTTTCATATCCTGAAAGGCTTGAAAAATAATAAAATAATGTTATTATACAATGGAGGAAACAAGTGTCATGGGAAAGAAACTAGTTCCTAGCGTAGGGAACATACCTATTTTCAATTCATGGGATGTATGTAGGATAAGGACACTATTAGGAGTGTTTGATCAAGGATAAATGTGTAAATATGCAAATAAAACTTCACAAGGCTATTAATTGAAGAGAATGCATAAGAGAATGCATTACTCGGGAACAAGCGCATCTTGGAAGCCATAGGAAACCACTGGAGTCTTCATCAAAGCCTTAGATCTCACATCGCAAGGTAAGACACAAATTTCTATGCTACAGGGAATTGTGGGAGCTAGCTCCGGATATTTGTGACCCTCCCAGGCCATATGGAGCCGATCCATAAAGGAGTGCAATGGAAGCAAACCATTGATTACGAAAATATCCCATTCCGCATAAACATGCCGACAAAGATGGACATTCAAATACAGCCGTCTCCTAATCAACCATAGCCTCAGCCCAACAGAACAAGGTTACTCCAACACCCGGTTTCACCTCCATCTCAAGAAAGAACAAAGGGAAGAAAGGCAAAAATCCTCTCGAAACCCCTACCAATACAACCCCCACCAATACCGCCTCCACCTCCAAAGAAACAATCTCTTTGAAGTTCTAAGCAATCTTGACTCATTGGAGCACCTCCGTAGTCTCCCGAGTCTCCGACCGATCAAGATTCGTCATTATTAATTCAAAATTTGATTACAACCAATGCACCAAGCACAACCTCGCATTCAATCCATGCCCGTGCACCGCAACACAAACCGGAATCCTCTCCCATTCCGGGATGACTATCACCCACACCACCGCAAACCTTCAATGGGTACGTAAATGAAAACGTACTGTACCATCCTCAACCACTTCAAACACTGGGAGATCCTAGGTGATCTAGATCTCTAAAAGGTCAATGAGCAATGGTCTAGATCGGGGATTCGATGCCATTCCCTAAGAACACTTGGAGAAGATAGAAATGGCATACCCAGAGCCGGAATACATCAACCAAAATGCAGCCAAAAGGTAATGGTGGCTTGCAGCCAAATCTGCATTCAAACCAACTCGGATTTGGATCAATACAAGCCACAAGGACCGTGAAGAAAAAAGAGAGGGCGCAAATCCACAAGATAGCAAATATAAGCACCAGCAGATGAATCAATCAATGAAGGAAAAATCAAGGCCTTGGTCCTATCTCGCTCCAAAGGTAGCTCAATGAAAATCACAACTCGAAACATCGGTGGTCAACAGACACCACCAAAAGAAGGATCCGAAAACCGCTATTCTCGCTACAACGACATCAATACTTCTTCAAGAATCCAAACGCGTCTCCCAAAGCCATACGTAGATGCTCAAAAACTCGTTTCCAACAAATATCACTACATAAGCATAGATGCTATCGGGGCAAGCAGAGGTTACTCACGTTTCCGGAACAAAAGCAAATTCTTCTTTGCACGTTCCGTCCACCAAGCACTCGTTATCGGTCATTTTCAACATGCCGTACCTGGGGAAATCGATCCGCATCACCAACGTGTATGGACCCCAACAAATCCAGTGAAAGTCAAGATGTTGCTAGACCCGGGACGAAGTCGACAACACCATGGGGCAAACCACCGGATTTTAGGCGATACTACAACATGATCACCAACGACAGGAAAAAAAGGGAGGTCAATAATATTGGATAAGTGGACTCACAAGCATTCCAACACCTTTATTGAATCCAAACTCATTGACATCCTAACAAGAAATGGTCCGCATACCCGGAATAATAAGCAAGGAGGAAACAGTGTATAGCATCAAGGCTCGATAGGTTCCTCATGTCGGAATCCATTCTACTACAAATATCGACATGGAGGCCAAAGATTCGCCTAATGAGATCCGACGACCGGCCAATGCATTCACTTCACCAATTTGTATAAGCCCCATAAATCGTACCATTCGCATTCGAAGCCTTCTCGGGACAGAAAGCACCCATCATTCATGCAAAACATACAACGCTAGTGACCCAAGCCACCATAACGAGCGACAATATCATGTACATATTCAGCGAAGCTCAAAAAAATAAAAATCAACTCAAACGTTGGAACAAAAAACACTCATGACATATTTCCAAGCCGTCAGAACTCGAGGAAAAAAATGGCGAACCTCCAAAATCGATCAAAGAAGGTCCCAATGATGAAAGAATAGCTCAAGAATCAAATCCGCAAAGGCAATGGGAAGAACTAAGTAAAACAAGAAGAGCCGCCTGTGGAGGCAAAAATCTAGGGTGCAATGGTTAAAACAGTGGAGAATGCAACACTCAGTTTTTTCCATAAGTCAACCATCCAAAGATAGAGCACATAATCGTATCCTCTCCCTCAAAAAAGCCGATGGCGATCAAGTTTATACAAGGAGCATATAGATCCGAACTCAACTCTTTTTCACTTCTCTTCTCAACGATCCCATTCAAGATATGAACCCAAGCCATCAATGAAATTATCGTTTCCATTCCCAACTTAGTTATTAAGAGGAGCAAAACTCCCTCCTTCTAAGAGAATTCAATGAGTTAAAAGAAATTGAAGAAACACCAACATGGCCTCGAACAAGGCTCCCGGGACCAGACGGCTTTACAATCGAATTCTTTAAAGCTTGTTGGCCCATTATTAACGCCGACCTTCTCAACCTAGTAAGGAAATTTCACAACCAAGAAAGTGTTGCCTCGCCATCAATGCCACATTCCTCACCTTAATTCCAAAAATCGACTGTGCCGACTTCCACAGTTTCGTCCCATAGCCCTTTTCGTAATGTCCTTTACAAAATCCTTTCCAACCGATGGCTAGCGTACTTAAATCCGTCCTCCCTCAATCATTTCTCAGAACAACCGGCTATGTTGAAGGTAGGCGTATCAACACAAGATAATCTCACCAGAAGTGTTTCATTCTCTCAAACAAAAAAGGACTCCAGTATGCTTATCAGCCTTAACCTTTTCAAAGGCCTTTGATAAAATCAGCTAGCACTATATAGAGAGCAACTTCTCAAAGCTGATTTAGCCGCAATGGAAAAAATTGAGAATGGAACTAGTCTGTGTGCTTCAATCCTACCGAATGGAGGACCCCTTCAACCCTTCATTCTCATTCGTAGGTATATGTAAGGAGATACCGTCTCCGTTTCTCTTGTCATTATATGTATGGGCTAGGAAGATCCTCTAGCCAAGGCAAAACAGAGAATCCAATTTAAAGGCATCAAACCAAGACACCAAGGACCCACAAGAACGCATCAAAGAATTCGTAGATGATACAATGCTCATGGGCGCCCCCATAATGGTGAAGCTCGAACCATCAAAAAGTGCTAAAAGACTTTCCTGAGGCCTCAAGTATGGAAATCAATCTCACAAAATCCAAACTATTTTTATCCAACACATCCATTCCCGTGCAAATAAATCTCAAGAAAATTCCTTCGAATATTCAAAAGAACTCCCTTCCAACCAAATACCTTCGTATACCACTCTCAGAATATGCCTACAAATCGGCCAACTCGGGAAGCCCTCCCTAACAAAATGAGAGCCAAGTTAAGCAAATTCGGACCCACCGGGCCTTAAACATGGCCAATGGATTTGAGTTGCTTGTCAAATCCATCCTTCAAACCATGCCAAAGACATATGTTTTCAAACATCATGTTCTCTAAGGCGGTTTATAAATCCATTCGAAGGCATCCAACGACATCCTTTCTCTAGAATGGAGCCTCTGCAAGGAACTGGGCTGGGCCCTCCCTAAGTCGACAGACATCTTCAAACCAAAAATGGAGGGAGGTTTGGGCCTAAGAGACCCCAAGATATTAAGCAAGGCCGTAGTAGCAAAAAATCCGTGGAGATGGGTAGAAAATCCTAACTCCCTTTGGGGCACCTTGTGGAAAGCGAAGTATACAAATCAACCGTGGACAAAGACTCGATCAAGCTTGCTGTGCACCACTCAAGGATCCTCTATCCGGAATAAAGCATGGGAAAATCAACATATTGTTCGAAGAAGATAGCTTCCGGGCAAAATTGGCTGGGCAAGACCGCCCTATTCTAGGAAGATGCTCGGGTGAAGAAATTCTACCCTTGGCACACCCGTACCGGAACACTCTTAAAAGAGCCATGAGGAAGGCAAGGTTACGTAGTGGACACAGTAACCTGGTGGAGCGAGGCAATCACATGGCAAAAATGGTTATCCAGAAAAATAGCATACCCAAGCAAAGCCAAATGAATGTAGACCATTTCTACAAGACTCGGACAAAAGAAGAATCAAAGTCTAATAAAGAGGACATCCCGAGATGGGGAAGAAATCCCAAAGGAACGTTCAACCTCAAAGAAGCATCGCATTCGTCGCCCTCCCTCGGATCCGTTGTTCGTATCACAAATGGCAAGCCCTTTGGAACAGTAACATGGGAAAAATCACAATTATTCTCTCGTCGGTCATGCATAACAAGGCACTCACATGGGAACGTTAAACGAGGCTTCGTAGGCCCTTCATGATGTATGCTCCGCGAGAATGCATCCGAAACTCTCAATCACATCCTCAACAACGCCCATGGCTTGCTCTCTATAGGATGACATGGCCCCGGGTCTTCAGACAATCCATAGACACGTAACCCATCCAACTCTCACTCGACAAGTGGAGATCTTCCATATCCTCCAATCCCTTGGTCAACAACAGCTCGGAATCTAATTCCAGGAGCAATAGAATGGATCCTCGTAGAAAGAGCGAAACGCAAGAATATTCAAGAACTCAAAGAAGGGCAAGAACGTGTCGACAGGAAAAGTGTGATGTACTTATCACGTAATCGATCAATGCCATGGGCATATTATGGCTGCAGGGCAACATGGATTCAAATGATGCAAGAATTATACAGATCCTGGATCAAACCACGACCAACCTTGCTGTGCGAAACGTCCAGGCACGCTTCCCAACAGGAACAATGCAAAGACAAATGACTTTGCCCCCTTTTAACACTTTTCTAAAACTCAATTTAATCTAGGCATCAAAACGAAACCCGTAAATTGCAAGTCATTGGGAGCGTAAGGAATCATACATGCGCAATCCATCTCATCTATCATGGTAATCTCTGCGTGAACACCAATAACGCTGCTGCACTAATCACTCTCATCCAGGGCCTCACTCTAGCCGGTCACTACGTACTCTCTACCTCTGGGCAGAGTGGAAGGCGACTCGGAGAGATCATACGTCAATGCTGCCGATAAGGAAACTCCGTATGGGCGCGCAGGGACAAAGTGACCCCATGCCGGGAGACTCGGAAACTCAAGGACCTCCAAGGCCAACTCTGCGCAACATGCAGGACGACATTTCAAGTAGTTCGCAGAATACAAACAAGATGGCCGATGCAATGGCCAATGCCGGGGTCGATTCCAAGCCGGAAGAATATCACAGCCTTGCAGATATGGCAGGGAGAACTCAAAGAAAAATGCAAACACACATCCAAAAGTCGGATTCGCAAGAGTAGCCCACGCCCACAGAGAGCATTCGATGGTTCCTACAGAAGGGCATGTCAATCTACCGTCACATTTGTGATGGAGCGTGCCCACACAGAAGGACATGTCAAGTGGTGGATTTTTCCATGGTGCTCAGCAATCTATGTTCATGACCACATCTCGCACACCCGTCTCTACATACTCAAGCCCCATCGAAGAATTGTTCACTCATAGTCTTCTGCGTGCCTCAACACGCTCATCTCGTTGTTGACTTGACCTTCTATGCATGCCGCATCACCTCTAGTTTCTTAGTTTCTATTGGTCGACACCATACTTTCTACCCAATACATTCATTTGAGATGCTATGCCTGGCCGAACATGTCGTGCCATCTCGTGAGGTCCCATTGACTCGAGGCACTCTCTGTATTTCTATGTAGAAAAAAATTAATATAATTCTCGCTTTAACTTTTACACATTATGAACCCCACAAAAAATTTATGCAAACTTGTCAAAAATATCTAACATTATCCGTTCGTGGCATGCCTTTGCAATTGTTATGGCCTTACTCTACTCACGAAATAATCTGAGGTCAACGAAGGAAACTAAATGTTAAATGTTTATAAATTAAATGATATCAAATCTTTAATATTTTAGTTCAAATTTATATAAACATGTTTAATAAATGATATCGAATCCTTAATGACACAAGAAAATGAATGATAAAGACTCTCAAAGCATATCTAAGTGAAATCCTCTTATAGAGAATTTGACTCTATTATTTATATGTTGATGATTAATACTTGTGGGTAGTGTTGTTTCTTATAAAAAAGTGTTTACTTGGGAAGAATGCAAGTCTCAAATGTACATTTTTTTAGAGAGAATTTGGGGGTTATCTATAATATATGCATATTAGAAAGGCCATTACATTGATTATTTGTAATATAGGGCATACTTATGCTTTTATTTTATAAATTAAATTTCATTTGTTTCAAATGATTGTAACTAAGATTGTAAGGGTCACAAAGATACCATAACCATGGAAAAACAGTAATTATTTTTATGGAAAATATCAAATATGTATGTTACTATGATTTTGTAATGGCCTTATGGCCGGAAACCATGTGCCTTTATAGTTACATGCTGATTTACCAATTTGTGGCATTTCATCGATCTCTCCTTTCGAGCACGAGATAATCGACAAGTTTGGTATAAATATTATTGGCAAAATATTTCATTAACTAATATAAATTTTCAAGTGAAAACATATATGTGAAGTATTTAATTAATTTATAATTAGTATAATTACGTAATATGATATGTTAGTTGGGTTTATTTCGGTAATTTGTGAGAAATGATTCGTATCTTTCCCATTCAAGTTCGCATGTTAATTTCCTATCAACTATATTGTTATAATAGCTTCAAACCTTATTATTGAATAACATTAAGAGTATTGAAATAGCATGTGACTTAAAATGGTTGTTGATTGGCCATGGGAATATCCCTTCTTGATGCGTCATCAAAGCTCACTTTCGCAGAGTTAGAAAAACTCTCGCACGAGAGCTGAAAAAACTCTGACGAGAGTTGAAAAAAATTTCTCGATGAGAGTTTAAAAACTCTCGTCCGAGATTTTTCCCCGAGAGTTTATGTTACCACAACCCCGACGCAGAAAATGCATAACTCTCGTCCAAGAGAATTTTAACTCATGTTAAACCCGACCAAACTCTCGTCCGAAATATTTAAAACTTCGGACGAGAGTTTTGAAAACTCTCGCAATGGTGAAATTTAGCTTCGACTTTTTTCTCGGTCGAGAGATTAAAAATTTCTCCCGAATTCTAACCATCCGCCAAAAAGTGTTTCCCAACTTCAGGATTTCACCCTTAAGAGATTAATAAACCCAAGGGGTTATTAATATTATAAACTAACATAATAAACCAAAGGGTTAATATTACAAACCAAAGGAATTGGTGAACCCAACGGATAAATATTAAAGACCTAAGGGATCAATAAGGCCAAGGGATCAATGTTAAAAACACAAGAGATCAATAAGGCCAAGGGATCAATGTTAAAAACACAAGAGATCAATAAACCCTAAGAATCAATATTATGAACTGAAATATATCCCCAATTTTATAAACTCTGAATATTAAACATAATATATTAAACCCAAATATTATAAACCCAATATTAACACCTAATTATAAACAATATATATTAGAATCTATATTATAACCCAACATATTGTGCCATAATGTAAATCATAATATTAAGCCTCAAAATATTAATAAACCCAAGGGATTATTAATTTTATAAACCAAAAGAACTAATAAATGCAAGGGTTTAATATTATAAACCAAAGGAATCGGTGAACCGAAAGGATAAATATTAAATACCTACATGATCAATAAGACCAAGGGATCAATATTAAAAACAAAAAAGATTATTAAACCCTAGGAACAAATTTTTTAAACTTAAAAACCTAAGAAATTAATAAACCCTAATAATTAATATTTTAAATTAAATAGATTAATAAACCCAAGACATTATTAATATTATAAACCAAAATAAGTAATAAAGTCAAGGGTTTAGTATTATAAACCAAATTAATTGGTAAACCCAAGGGATAAATATTAATATTGTAAACCAAAAAATTACTACACCCTAATAATTAATATTTTAAACTCAAGAGATTAACAAACCCTAAGAATTAATATTTTAAACTCAAGATATTAATAAACCCAAGGGGTTATTAATATTATAAACATAAATAACTAATAACAACAAGGGTTTGATATTACAAACCAAAGGAATTAGTGAACCGAAGGGATAAATATTAAAAGCCTAAGGGATCAATAAGGTCAAGGGATCGATATTAAAAATGCAAGAGATTAATAAAGCCTAAGAATTAATATTTTTATCTCAAAACCCTAAGAATTAATATTTGTAACTCAAGAGATTCTAAGACCCAAGGGTGGTTTAATATTGTAAATGAAAAGAACTAATAAACTCAAGGGTTTTATATTATAAGCCACAAGAATTGGTGAACCCAAGGGATAAATATTAAAAACCTAAGGGATCAATAAGGTGAAGGGATCAATATGAAAAACATAAGTGATTAATAAAGCCTAAACATTAATATCTTAAACAAACTCAAGGGAATAATATTAAACCTAAGATATTAATATTATAAAATTCAAGTATATAAAAACCTTTAGATAAATATTATAAACCTCAAGTATATAAAAATATTTAAATAAATACTATAAACCGTAAAATAAACGTGGTTGAGCATGCTTAATTTAAACATTGAGACAATCGTTGTCACAATGTGACGTTGGACGAAGAATGATCATGGTTTGCCATGGTTGAACTTGATTTTCATATTCAGACAATCTTTGTCACAATGTGACATTCGACCATGGAAGACCTTCATTGACTACGACTAGCTATGATTAACAATGGTAGCCCATGGCTGATTTTCATATTGGGACAATGTCTTTCATAATGTGATATTGGACCATGCATTAATATTAAAGTGCAAGACTAATATTTAACGCCTAATATTACCAACCCAAAGAATTATAAAACTCAAGGGATGAATAAACCCTAATAATTAATATCTTAAATTCAAAATCTAAGAAATTAATAAACCATATGAATTAATAATTTAAAGTGAAGAGATTAATAAACCGAATAGATTATTAATAATATAAACCAAAAGAACTAATAAACTCAAGGGTTTAATATTATAAACTAAAAGAATTGGTGAATCAAAGAGATAAATATTAATATTATAAACCAAGAAATTAATAAAGCATAAGAATTAATACTTTAAACTCAAGAGATTAATAAACCATAAGATTTAATATTTTAAACTCAAGAGATTGATAAACCTAAGGGGTTATTAATATTATAAACCAAAAGAACTAATAAACCCAAGGATTTAATATTACAAACCAAATAAATTCATGAACCCAATGGATAAATATTAAATACCTAAGGGATCAATAAGTCCAAGAGATCAATATTAAAAACAAAAGAGATCAATAAACCCTAAGAATGAATATTATGAACTAAAATATTATAATGCCCAATGTTATAAATTCTAAATATTAATCACAATATTATAAACCCTAATATTAAACCCAATATTAAAGCCTAATTATAAACTCTATATATTAGAATATATAATATCCCAACATATTACTCCATAATTTAAATCATAATGGTTAAGAGCATGTGTTTCCTCCTAAGAGGTCACAGGTTAAAAACTAGAGGGAGATAGAGTATGTATGCCTTCGTAGACTTAGCAGTCAAATCGTTGCGCGGAGGTGGGTCCCTTGTCCCACAAATAAGGGGGTCTCATACACCAATTTGGTGTCTGGCTTGGCCGTGACCTTAAAATTGGATTATTATTATTATTTAATATTAAAACCAAATATTATAAGCCCTATATATATTAAAAACTCTAATATTAAACCATATATTATAAGACTTATTATTAAACTCAATAATATAAACCTAAATAATATAAACTTTAATATTATACCCAAAAATTATCTCAATTACGACAATAATTGTCTCAATGTTTAACCACCCCTCATGAGGTTTCATCTTCACTCACCTTGTTGACTTTTATATAAATATTTTAATTAATATATTGTCAAGTATTTTAATTAATGTTATTAAATATTTTAATTAATTAACTTAATATTACTATTAATTAATATCAAAATTTTAATTTTTAATTTTAAAAATTAATATTTATTGTAATTGAACATTTTTATATAAATGTTTTAATTAATATATTACCAAATGTTTTAATTAATGTCGTTAAACATTTTAAAGTTTTTATAAATGTTATCAATGTTTCATTTAATGTTAAAAATTAGTTAATTAAAGTTAAAATTAATTAATGTTAATGTTTTAATTAATTAATATTAATGGTTTTTTTTTTCTAAGTTAAGTTAAATCTATTAAAAAGAAGAAATAGTGTACATCGTGGCCGTAGCCTATGTGTTGCCTAGTAGATGTGGCATGATCAGCAAAAATATTGTTTGAGGACTGCCTGCATGGGGAAACCAGTCCAAACATAGAGCATTCAGTGAAAAACGTTGCCCACGCAGGGGTAACAGCTTTAGAAACCAGTATTTCAGACAGGAACTACATGATATCAGTACAAAAAACTCAAGATTAGCCCCTGAAGTCTGGGACTCGACATACACATAATTGCAGAATATAAAAGGATTAACTATCATGAGGAGGAGGTGGTTCTTCAAGGATGAGGCACTTGTAAGCCTCCATATCATCATCTACATCTGGCTTGTCCGTATGAGAGGCAACGCCTTGCACGGCGCGTCTCGTTCAGTGCGAACCAACATCCTCGTCAATTGGTGCCTTCTCTTTGAGCTTATCCTCCTTCTGAATCTTCACAGCCTCGCCATGAGTAGACCCCGCATCCTTCCCTCCTGAGTGCGTGCCTGCAACAGCTATCTAAGGCTCTTCTCGAAACGAGACAAAGATGGTGGAAATTATTCTGGGATGGTTCAATGTGCATTTGAAAGAAAAGTGGGTTGTTTGAGGCAAGTTTGAGGCGAGGGAGGCAGGGGAAGCTGGAGCGGAGGAGGCCATTCTATGGCTGGCTGAGTGGGATCTGCCTCTGCCGCTTCTGGTATTTGGATACCTACCAGCGAAGTACTTAGAGGATGGGTACGAAGTATCAGAGCTCGAAGAAGAGGGAGCAAGTTGAGGACGACCTCTAGTGCTGCCCCTCATACACCACATGCGATGACGAAGTCTGGGCATGGTTTCACTCTCAGAAAGGGGCGTACGCGAATGCGAGGGAGCAGTGCGAAGGGGTGGCGAATGAATGGAGAAATCAAGGGTAACAGAGCTGAGGTTGCAGAGTCCATTTCGAGAGAGATGGATTTCGTCTCTCAGCTCAAGACAGCAAGCAATTATACAACGACGACCGATAGCAGTTCGGGAACAAGGATTCACAGCGGTTGGAGAACAAAAGCTCTGCAACGGAGGAGGAGGAGACATAGAATGAGCTCTTCGCTCTTCCATCTTGAAATTCAAGTTGCGGATGCCTCGATGAGCTCCCGACTTTAATGAACCATAAATGTGATCTGAATTTAGTTGCAGAGAATGTTTTACGGAGGCGGAAGAAAGATCTTGGCCATCGGTCGAATTTAAGACATTTTGGTTGACAACCCAGAGATTTATGAGCTCACACATGGTGGCGGCAAGCATGGCCAAGTGTCTCAGCTACTTGCTAGCCCCATGTCCTATCGCATTAAACCTCTGTCTCAACACCCGCATCCGGGGAATTAATATTAATGTTAATTGTTGTTTTAAAAATTTAATTAATTAATGTTCTATTAATTCATTTCTTTAAACATGTTTAAATTAATGCTATTAAACATTTTTAATAAATATTTTAATTAATATATTGTCAAAAGTTTTAATTAATATTTTAAAGTTAAAAACATTTAAGTACACTTCCAACATCTTATTATTATTATTATTAACCAAATCTCAATATATTCATGTTTCAATATATTTGAGTAATGTGATTAAGTATAATAATTATGTATTAATGATTTAATTAATATGTCAATGTAATAATGGCAATATAATAATTATTTCACTTTATTATTAATTAATATTAATATATTTTTTTATTTTTGAATTAATGTTATTAAACATTTTTTACATAAAAGTTTTAATTACATATTGTAAAACTTTTTAATTAATGCTATTAATTAATATTTTAATTAATAATGTTCAATGCTCCAATTTATTAATATTTTAACATTCTAATTAATTAATTAATATATATTAATTATGGATTGCATTAAAATATAATTTGATCATATGGAGTGATCAAGTAATTTTTTTTTTATGTTTACAAGGTTAATAATATTATTAAAATAGATTTTAAATTTATTATTATTATTATAATATAATTGTATTAAAATAATTATTATAATTTAATCTTACAATTTATTATTGTATTAAAATAATTTCATTAAAATTTAACCTTAAGGTTTATTCCTTATATATTAATTATGGCTTAATGAAATCTTATTATTAAAAAAATCTTTCAATAAACCAAAATTTAATATCAATGTTGATTAAAACAAGAAATACAATTGCATTAGTTAAGTGATATATGATCACATGATAGTCACAATTTTTTTTACAACTAATTTATGAAACTAAAACTATATTCTAATTTAAACTTACAAGTTATTAGTTATTCATAAATAATATGAAACATCATATTAAGTAAAGTAAGTCAATATTAAGGAACTCCAAATGGGTAGCATGGAGAGTTGAATACCAGAGAAACAACATTTTTTTTTAATTAACAAAACATAAATTCAGAGCAACAAGAATAATTTAATAAAATAATATTTTGTTCTTTATAATTAAATTTAATAAAATAATGTTTAGTTATTTATAGTTAATTGTGAGTGGGCATACATTTGAATGGCATGCATAGGATACCACTACTCCATAAACCTTATAATAATTTAATAATATAATATTATAATATAATTGTATTAAATTAATTATTATAATTTAATCTTACAATAATAATAATTTTATTATAATTTAATATTAGGGGTTATCCTTATATTGCAATTCTCGCAATTGTGTGATAATGAAATCTTATTATTAATGAGAATTTCTAATACATCAAAAGTTAATCCAAATGCTAAATACAACAAGAAGTATAATTGCATTAAAAAAAAAAAAGTATAATTGCATTAGTAAAGTGATATATTATCACATGATAGTCACAATTTTGTTTTTACATTACATAGTGAAACCTAAAACTATATTATCATTTAAACCCACCATTTATTATTTATTCATTATATTGTTTAAATAATATGAAACTCTAATTATTTTTAATTATCATACATCATGTCAACCCAATTAATCATTCTATATTTAATTGTTCAGATGGATACATTAAGAAATTAAGTTGAAATGAGTAGCATGGAGACTTGAATAACCAGCAACAACAAATTTTTTTAAAGTAATAAAAAATTAATCCAAAAATCAATCCATCCCACCAAGAATAATTTAAAAAATATATATTTTGTTTATTTTGTTCTTTATAGTAACGTGTGAGTAGGCATACACTTGAATGGCATGTATATGCACCCATTAGGGTAACGGAGTGGAGGAAAAGTTTTTAAAGGCACACTTGCCAAGTGATATTTGATAATGTGAACAGTTATAAGTTTCAAAATTAATCTACGTTGCAATGAATTTTTTATAAGTTTTTTTTTTTTTTAATTTCATTTCTAACAAATTAGCATACCTGGTTATCAACAATAGACACAATAATTTTTTAATAATGTTCTATAAAAAATTAATTTAAATATGGTTTAAACATGTGATTTAGATATGTAAAAAATTTATAACTTTTAATTCCATTCATTGAAAAAGTGGGAATAACGAAAATATGCAACATTATCCAATTCACACCATCCTTAAAAAAAAAAAAATTAAAATAACCAGTTCCAACGAGAAACACCTATCGGTGTAAATATAGCGATAACTCTATAAACACGTTCGAGGGTTACATTTTTCACATTTGGGAAATCTTAGCTACTTCTCGTTCTTTTTGTAAGCAATAAGAACTTTTTATTCCACTTTTATTTCCTCGATATTTCAAATTCGACTTTCTATGTATGTATTCGGTGGCAGAATTTCTACGAATGTATTCGGCAGGTATTCCGCTGCAGCGCAGCCTTGTTTGCAATAGAGTGCCTTCCTCTGTTTTATATTAATTTATTAATATACATTGTTTAAAAAAATGTTGATCACGTGAACACAACGGCATAGCTGATCAAGAGGTTCTTCTTCTTGAAGCAGGTTTATGTTTTGTTTATGCTTCAGGTTTATGTTTTAAATTTAATATCTGCTCAAAATAAAAATCAGTTTCTATTTAAAAATCTCTTTTAGTTTGTATGAGCTCTGTGTTACACAGCTGGTAGGCATTCTTTTGGGGCCCGTAATGCTTTGGGTTTGTTCCAAGATTTTTTGTCTTTTTCAACTGAATTATGTACAATGAATGGACACTGTTTTTAGACTTGAAAGTATTATTTGTTAGATTTGTTTTTCTCCTAGCCTCATGGGGTTTTTCAAATTCTGTTTATTTCGAATTTTGACTATACGCAGCTTATACTTTTTGTCATATGAAAAACATAAAGAAAGATCAAAATTTAATATTAAATATGAGGCTAAGTGGTGGAGCTTCAACTGAATTATGTACAATGAATGGACACTGTTTTTAGACTTGAAAGTGTTATTTGTTAGAGTTGTTTTTCTACCACCCTCATCGGGTTTTTCAAATTCTGTTTATTTCGAATTTTGACTATAAGCAGCTTATACTTTTTGTCTCATGAAAAACATAAAGAAAGATCAAAATTTAATATTAAATATGAGGCTAAGTGGTAGAGCTTCTATCAAAAACCACAATGGACTTGTGTCATTCAAGGATGCAATGAAAGAGAAAAATGTAGTTCTTGACGACGAGATCCAAAATATGTTAGGACCTTACATAGTGGAACAAGTGGAAAAGGCAACAATAGACGTAAAACTCCAAAGGTAAAATAGCTTTTTGTTGATCTACAATCTTAGACATTAATATGCAAATTTAATGGCTTTTGACCAAGAACTGAAGATATTACTGATGAGATTATTGAATCTCTCTCTCCGATTTTGGCACAACCAAGTCCTGAAAGATAGTTGGAATGCCCTTGGAAGATTCAAAAAATGAACACTCACAAAACAAAAAAATGTCTCTTTACATAATTCCAAAATTTGTGTGTAGATAGACCATAACAATTTTTTCTCAGATCGTATCCATTTAAAAAATAAAAACTTTTAGTGGACCAAGGTTTTAGAATAAGAGAATACGCCATTTAGATGTTGAATCTGCTTTCAAATAGGACAGATGCAAAACGTGCCCACCCACAAGAAAAAAAAAATCCCAAAAAGGAAAAAGAGGCAGTCCCACAAACCAAAGAGATGGCATGCACCCAATTGAGGATGAAAGAGAAGAGCCCTTGGAAAATAGTCCAAATATGGATGTTGAGGCACAACATGGCAGCTAGGTAGACAAAGGAGGTGGGGACCAATCAAGAATCATGACCCAAGTACAAAATTATCAAAAATCAAAGCAATAGAGCAACAAAAAGGGGATTCACTCATTGATAAGGGGTCATAGGGTATGCATAGAACCAAAGTGAGAGTTAGGATTCAAACAAAAAAGACCTCATGAAGGAATATGGAAATCAATTGGAAATAGTAACACTTGGTCCCAATCACTAGATTTGGAGGAAAAAAAAAAAGAGAAAGAGAAAAAAAAAGAAAAAATTGAAAGTTAAATAATTATTATCACGCTTAAATCCAACAAAATGTGTATTTGTTTACATTTTTTTTCTTTTTATACATCAAGGTTGACATGATCAAATGTTTAATAACATTTACATAATATAATTTTGTTCCATATTTACAGATGGAATAAAATTTAGATTTTTCAATATATAAATAAATTCTTATAATAATATACTTATATTTTATACAAATTATAAACAAATTTAAATAATTAAAAATATATACTCAAATAATTAAAAATATATACTCAAATCATGAAACAATTAGCAAAACTCCCGATTTAAAGCGGAAGGTAATTGGAAAGTGCGAGAGATGTTGGGGGCGCTATCGGTGGCTAGAATCTAGAAAAACACAGCTTAAAAAAATTTATTAAATATTTTAGTAGAATTTTGATGCAAAAATTTGGATTACATAGGTTAAGTTTAAAATGTTCAGAAGTTCCAGTTAGAAAAAATTGAAGCTTAAAAAAAAATATCTAACAGTTAGAATACTATTCAAGAAAATCTTTCTATGCTAGCAATCATCTATAGCTAACTCTAATTCATTGGACTTCGGTGAAAGTAATGCAGAGTTGTACCGAGGTGCCAAGCTTGGAATTTCAATTTATTGTTCATGATCACTGTCACCTAAAAATACCGTGGTCGCTTAGAGATTTTTAGCATGGTATATTTAAAAATGATGTTTTTGATTATTTTTGGATTATATATTTTTAAGTTAATTTTGTTTAAAATTTGGTAAAAGTTTGTTAAAATCACAAAATTGAATAGTAAAATTTATATATTTTGAGTTTTATTAGTCTCTGCAAAAGGAGGACTCTAGCAATCTATTTTCTTCTTGTTACTTAAGTATTGACCAATGCAAATTTACATGTTTAATTTGAAAAAAATATATGCATATATATATTTTTTCAATTTTATAAAAAAAAAAACTGTTTTTCAAGCATGTGATTAGGCTATGATTTAAAGTTCTTATTGCAAGGTTTGCACAATACAATGTCATGTGAACCGTTATTTTATTGATTTCTGAAAATAGTTACAATTAATACATATGCATTTAATTATTTTACCATAATTTTTGGAAATAATTACAATAAATAATATTTTAAAATTTTAACCTTAAATATCTATTTTTACACTGATTTTTCAAGATATGTTAAATATAAGCTTACTACTTTGCCTTGGACTTTCCAATCCAGCTTCGTTCTTACCCCGTCATCTGTCCAAGCTGCAGGTATAAATGAAGCTTGGAAAAAAAAAATTTTATTCCTTTATGTTGGCACCTAATCGTAAGGGATTGGGTGAGATTGTATATTATTGTAAATTAGTAAATAAGGAAGGTCAAGAGACATTGGGAAGTGAATCCCAATAGTCTCACCTCCATGTATAAGCACACACACAATCTCCATATAATTCATCTTCAGAGCCAGTCCCTTTTTTGGCATTCCTACCCTTGGTGTAACTCATTCCTGTCGATGTTCTGCATTTTTGCAAACTGTCACTATGTATTTAGATTTTTTTTTTTCTGTTGCATTTTGGTCCCTCCTAGCATTCAGAATTTCTGCTGCATTCAGGTTTCTCTTGGCAGAATTGCTCCTTCTGCAATTCTGAAAATTCTGCATTTTTCTTTCATAGCATACATAATTTTTTTTTGCAAATTATGTTTTTGCACACCATTGTGCAAATTCTTCTCCATCACAGTCACTCATTCCCTCGCCTTAGCAGCTCACTCCCCTCACGCTACCTCTCGACTCCTCACAATCGCTCATTCCCTCTTCTCACTATTCCCCCTCACGCCCCGTCTCCCCCGCCCATTCCCTCCCATCGCTCATCACTCATTCCCTCGTACCCCGTCGCCTTCTCTCCCCACCCCCTCATTCCCTCACACCCCATCGCCTGCTCTCGCCACCCCCTCGCCGCTCTCTGCACCCCCTCCCTCACACCTCGTCCCTGCTCTCTGCACCCCCTCCCTCACACCTCATCCCTGCTCTCCCCACCGCGTCCCCATAGACACTCTCCCTCGCCTCCCCTGCTCTCCCATCCCTTGGCCTGTGCTCCCTCCCCGTCGTCAGCCTCCTCCCTGCGTCCTTTTTTTTTTATAGAAAATACCTCCCGCCAAAAACGCCTCCCCAAAAAATACCTCTCCCCAAAAAAACGCCTCCCGAGTAAATACCTCTCCTCAAAAATGCCTCCCCCAGATAATACCTCCCCCAAATAAACCCTCCCTCAGATAATACCTCTATCATTTTTTTCCCAATTTTTTTTTACAAAAAAAAAAAAAAAAAAATTAAAGTGAAGAATTTAAACAACAACTAAGATGTTTTTGTTTTTTTGGTCCATGGCAGCAAAGTGAGTTTTTTTTTCAAAAGAATGCCTTCTCTCATATCTATTGTGGGAGTTGTTCTCTCCGGAAAAGAGAACTATCCTGAATGGTCTCGAAAAATCAAGCACACTCTTATTTTTAATGAGTTGTGGAGAGAAATTTGTGAAGGAGAAGGAGACCATCCACCAATACAGCCCACTTCAAACAACGAGATCGTCATTTGGGAAAACAAGAACTGCAAGGCCTATGCCTTGATTGCAGCTTTCGTAAATGAAGAGGTGAGTCGCCATATTACACCGTTTTCAAATGCCTATGAAGCCTTGAGCAAACTAAAAGAACTCTATGACTCACATTCAAAACTTGAAATTGTTCAATTAATAATTAAGTTGTTCAACCTTGAATTGAAAAATGATGACCCTCTTGCTTTAGCTTCAGAAGTAATATCTATCATGCATGACATTAAGAATACTGGTGTAGAAGTTGAGATACCTCTCATAGCATATGTTAAGGCATTGTATCCCACTTACTCACATTACCTTGAGTCATTGCAAACAAGTGGAAACCTCATAAAAATTACCTTTGATTCCCTTGAGAAAAAGCTACAGAAAGAGAGAAGGCTTATGGAAAGATGACAACCCCTTTGTCTTCTGAAGAGGTTGTATGTTTTGCACATAGAGAAAAAATTCATGCTCAAGATTATTCCAGAGGAAGAGGTGGCCAAAGAGGAAAAGGAAGAAGAAATTTCAGAGGAAGGGGCAGCAGACAAATTCAAACTAAAAAATCTGATCTTCATTGCATACGTTGCAATAAAGACTGGCATGATGCATCTACATGTAAGCTGCCTTGGGATAAAATTGAGCAGCAAAGAAATCAAGAAAAAGGTAAAACTCATGAGAAAGACAAAGGTAAAGCACCTGAATCCTTTCATTATGTTGTAGCACATTGTAACAATGGAGTAAATGAAGACTTGATGTTTCATTTACTTCTTGGAGAAATGATTGGTTGCTAGATTCAGGAGCAACATGTCACATGACATTTAGAAATCTTTTTCTGAAGAATTTATTGACAAAGTTGATGGAGCAGTATACTTCGCAGATAAATCCAAACTCAAGCCATCAGGGCTTGGCACAATGAGGCTTAATTTTCCTAGTCTTCTAGATCATCTTCTACATGAGGTTCTATACCTCCCTGGATAAACTTGTTGTCCTTGGTCCAAATCCGCTAGAAAGGACACTCCATTCACATGTTTGATGGCAAGGTTGAGGTCAAAAAAGCATCAGATCGCTCACTTGTCATGGAGGGAATAAAGGAAGGAAGACTCCTCAAGCTGCAAGGTTCCTCTGCTCATGCACAAAACTTTGCATTCATTTCACATCATGATGAAGGTACATTCCCATCAAGTCTTTTATGTCATGCTATATTTGGACACTTAAACTATGACAGCCTTCGATTGTTGAAAAAAAATGGTGTTACTAGATTTCCTACAATTCCTAGGAAACTTAAGCAATGTGATGCTTGTATTCTAGGAAAGCATAGCAAACATCCATTTCATGATTCACATTCCAGAGCACATAGAAAACTTGAGCTTATTCATTAAGATTTATGTGGCCCCATGCCTATTACTTTTGCAAATGGAAATAAATATATGATGACATTTATTGATGATTACACCAGAATGTGTTGGGTTTACTTATTGAAGAACAAACCTGATGATTTTCAAACAATCAAGAATTTTCATGCATGGATTGAAAATGATGCACAAACTCATATTGGCTCTTTGCACACTGATAATGGAAAATAATACACTTCAAACAAATTTAAAAACTATCTTCGTCAACATGGGATCAAACATCAAATAATTGTGCCCTATAATCCCCAACAGAACGGTGTAGCTGAAAGAATGAACAGGACAATTTTAAATATGGTTTGCTCCATGATGTTTTTTAAGAATGTAAAATTAATGTTTTGGCTTGATGCAGTTCTATGTGCTGAATACATAAAGAATAGGTGTCCTTCAAATTCAATCAGAAACAAAACTCCTTATGAAATATAGCATGGCCACATCCCTTCGGTAAAACATTTCAGGGTCTTTGGTTCCACCTGTTATGCTTTGATATCTAAGGTACAAAAGAATAAACTTGGTGCTAGAAGTCAAAAATGTATCTTCTTGGGGTATTCCAATACCTCCAAAGGATATCGTCTCTATGATGACGTCAATAAGAAGTTTGTAGTAGCGAGAGATGTCATATTCCTTGAATCTTCCAAGACTGACAATGTTGTTGAGCGGCAACTTGATCGCTTGGATAGATTCACACATCCAAAGTCTTTTCAAGAATTTGATAATCATATTCCACATCTTGAAGAGGGGATTCCTATACTAAATCAATCTATGGAATCATCTTCCGAAGCACTCTCTCCTCCACATGAAGAACCAACCACAGATGACACCTTGAACGATGGAAACCTTAAGGCCGACCTGCACATATAATTTATTATAAATAATAAATTCAAAATAAATGTTCTGCTCATCGGATTAAGATATATTTTATATGGATTTTACACCTCTCCGAAAGAGGAATCCAACAAAAATACTAGCCTCTTAATCTGAGCATCACAACATGGAGTTTGGACCTAGTTGTCCAAATTTAACACTCCCTCTCAACTAGGGAGAACTCCATCCATCAGTGCAATCAAACATCGTGCGTCATCCCACCGTAACTTGCTTTGTTGGCCTCTTTATTTCAGAACAGAAGTGGGTCAGTCACAAAGACATCATTCCCGGCTGACAGATTCAGCCCAGAGGTCAAAACCTCTATCGGACTCACAAAGAGTCTCCAACCAACCCAAAGTTGGTTCATCTAACCCAAAGTTAGGCAGAGGTTCAAGACCTCACTAGACCTGATCCTAGATCAAGTGGTTGGACTGTGCCATCCTAGATAGAGAGTACGACAATCTCTGATGCGTCCATCAGTCTTTGGTACTAGTCTCTAGCTTTTCCCACCTCATTGGCCAAATGAGAGGTACTTCCCATGAGCCCTGAACTCAATGGGTAGGATGCATACGGGGCACAGATAAATGAGAGGCGAACCAGCTCAATAATCACAAGGGTGGGGCGGAAGCATTATGAGTGCTTATAGCTCCGAGAAGCTATCCCCAAAGCCCCCCAGAGCTCCCAGAGCTCATCGTCCAACAGGACCCACATCATAGGGTCTTTCCACGACACCAAGACTCTCACGGAAGGTTAGGAACTTGACCTTCCCCGGGGGCTTAGTGAGAATATCCGCGACCTGCTCATCAGTTCCTATATGATCGAGCCTTACGGCGCCTCGCTGTACCATATCCCGGATAAAGTGGTACCTGATATCAATATGCTTGGATCGGTCGTGGAACACGGGATTCTCAGTCATACGAATCCCACTCTGGTTATCACAGAGTATCACAGTGGTATCTAGCACATGTCCAAACAGCTCACTAAAGAGCTTACGCAACCAAACTGCTTCACAACAGGCCATACTTGCAGCAATGTATTCGGCCTCAGCGGTGCTCAAAGCCACCAACTTCTGCTTCCTGCTCATCCATGAGATCGAAGCAGAACCAAGATTGAAGCAGCATCTCGATGTGCTCTTACGATCCACCACACTGCCAGCCCAATCGGCATCAGTATATCCACGGAGTATCACACTCCCGGCAGTGTATCTCAGCCCATGGTTTATCGTGCCCAGAAGATATCTCAAAAGATTCTTGGCACCAACCCAGTGAAAATGATGAGGCTCAACCATCTGTTGACTCAAAGTGTTCACTGCAAAACATATGTCCGGACGGGTGTTCACTAAGAACATCAAAGCTCCTATGAGTTGACGATACTCGGTAGGATTGGCCAAGATAGGCCCAGCAGCGCTGCCACTCAACTTCTTAAAGTTGAGTTCCATCGGTGTCGACACGGACTTACAGTCCACCATCCCAAATCTTTCCAGAAGCTTCACAATATATTTTCCTTGAGAAAGAAAAATCTCTCCAGGTCTCTGCCAGACCTCCAGGCCTAGGAAATAGTGCATCAGTCCTAGGTCCTTCATCTCGAATTCAGCAGCAAGCTCCCTCTTACATTGATGAATGAGAGGGTCATCACCAGTCAGGAAGAGGTCATCCACATCCAGCACTAGAATGAGAGGCTTCTCTTTCACAACCTTGAAGTATAGGTTCGGATCAGCATTGCTTCGAGTGAAGCCCAGCTTCATCAAGTAACTATCCATCCTCTCGTACCAAGCTCTGGGTGCTTGCTTTAACCCATAGAGGGCTTTCTTCAACCTGCAGACATGAGTGTCTCGATCCTGAACTTCAAATCCCAGAGGTTGTTCTACATACATCTCTTCCTTTATTGCACCATGCAGAAAAGCGGTCTTGACATCCATCTGATGAAGACTCCATCCTTGCGTAGCAGCAAGGGCTATGATTGATCGAATGGTGGTATATCGTGCCACGGGTGCAAATATGTCATCATAGTCTATTCCTTCCTTTTGAGAGAAGCCACGGGCAACAAATCTTGCCTTGAACTTTTCAGCACTTCCATCAGATCCATGCTTGATCTTGTAGAGCCATTTCGCGGTGACAACAGATTTGTCCTTCGGTCTTGGAACCACATCCCAGACATCATTCTTCATTATGGACTCATATTCTTCGTGCATAGCATCCTTCTAGACTTGATGCTTTACGGCTTCCTCAAAAGATCCAGGTTTAGATTGTACAATGGTACTCATGGCAGCCAGATACCCTTGGTATCTGCACGGCTTCTTGCTTTCACGGAATGTCCCCCTTGGGGCAGCATGTCCCTCAGCATCTTCGAGGGTGTCCCTGAGCCATGATGGTCTCTTTCCCAGTGAAGGAGATGGATCAATAGGGTCCATTGGTCCTTCAATATCAGGCATTGTCTCATCCTGCGGTTCTTCTTGATTTCCGGGCCTTTCTTCATGATTTTCTTCAGATCTTGGAAGATCTACTACTTTCTTCAGGGAAGCATCTTCGTCAAAAGTGACATCATGGCATATCTCTACTTCCCTTTAACCAGGTACATAGACTCTATAGGCCTTAGAAGTCTCACTGTAGCCCACAAACATTCCTTTCTTCCCAGAAGCATCCAGCTTGCTTCTCTTTTCTTTCGGCACATGAAAATAAACAGGACATCCAAAAATTCTAAAATGTGAGACATCAGGTTTCTTATCAGTGAAAACCTCTTCGGGAGTTTTGGAGTCCAGAGCGGAATGAGGGCATCGGTTTTGAATATACACAGCAGTATTTGCAGCTTCTCCCCACAGAAACTTCGGTAGACCCTGGTCACATAGCATGGCACGGGCAACTTCCACAATAGTCCTATTCTTGCGTTCAGCAACACCATTCTGCTCAGGAGTATATGCGGTGGTAGTCTCCCTCTTAATGCCAGCTTCTCTGCAAAAGTCTTTGAACTCATTTGACTCATATTCAGTGCCATTGTCGGTCCTCAAAATCTTGATCTTCTTTCTGGTCATATTTTCCACCAAGGCTTTGAAGGTATGGAACCACATGAAAGCCTCATCCTTCTTCTTCAAAAAGTATATCCAGGTTTTGCGAGAGAAGTCATCAGTGAATGTCATGTAGTAAGAACATCCTCCCAGGGATGTTACGGGCAACATACCAGATAGATCAGAATGGACCAATTGCAAAATATCAGATGTCTTTGTGACACTTGAGGGGAAAGGTCCCCTTGTATGTTTTCCTTCGGCACAACCCTTGCATACACCTTCATGATTATTTCCAAAGTCAGGCATCCCTGTCACCACCTTCCTTGCTTCGGGAAGGGCCTTGTAATGAAGGTGTCCAAATCTTCGGTGCCATAGTTCGGTTTGTCGGATAGTATCACAAGTCATAGCTCCCAGCGGACTCCCTCCAACCTGGTAGAGTGTGCCAACTCTAAAACCAATCGAGATAGCTTCCTTGAAGCTCTTCTTCCACATGAGCACCTTTCCATCAGAGAATGTTACATTAAACCCTTTGTCTTCCATGGCTGATACAGACACGAGGTTCTTCTTCAATTTTGGTACATAGAGTACATCTTGCAAATGTAGGACTTGTCCTTGAGACAAGTGGAGGGTCACAGTCCCTGTCCCTTTCACGGGATATGTGGCATTATCTCCAAGGATAATTTCTAGATTAGTATTTCTTTCAACCATGTCAGAGAGTGCTTCCTTGAATCCAGTGATGTGTCTTGAGGCACCACTATCTATCAGCCAGACATCCATAGTGTCGGGCGGAGATGTAGCAGAGAGAGCAGATACAAGAATATACTCATTTCTTTTATCAACAGCATTAGTCTCCTCATACCTGGAGTTTCTAGACCTTTTCGAAAGTTGATTGTTTCCACCAGAGGGAGCCTTCCTCTTTCCTTTAGATCTGTCGTTTCTTCGATTCCCATTCCTCCGGTTGTTGTTGTTATCATCACTATCGGGAGAATCCTTCTTGAAGGGACATTCTCTAGCATAGTGACTAGGCCTATGGCAAGTGAAACACTTACCCTTCTTTTCTTGAGTCCTTGTTCTTCCTTTGTCCTTAGGACCACCAGAGTTCTTCTTTCGAGAGTGAGCACCATAAGCAGCATTTCTGTCATTATCGAATTCCTTCATTCTTGTTTCTTCTTGCATACATCTAGACAGAAGCTCGTCAAAGTTAGGAATGGTATTATTATTGAGAATGGTAGTGGTGAATACTTGCCATTCATATGGGAGTCCTCCAAGTGCGGTGAGAACCATCTTACGATCAGCTATTGTCTCCCCAATAGCCAGCAGATTGTTCCTTGTTTCGGTCAATTTCAGAAAGTAAGTTTGAACAGACTCATCCCGGCCCTTCTTCATATTCTTCAATTTATTCTTGAGGAATAGCACTTGGTTCACATTGTTTACTTTGAACATCAGGATCAATTTGTCATACATCTCCTTGGATGTGCCTAGTTCAGATATATAGGCAACCAGACTCTTATGTATGGATTCCCTGATCATCAGTTTTGCTTTGATCTCCCCCTTCTTATACTTGTTCTTAGCAGCAGCGGTGGCATTGGATGGAGGTTCTTGAATCTTACCCAGTACATGATCCAAGAGATCATGGTCTTCCAATTTGAGATCTAATATCATCTTCCAGGCATGGAAGTCATCCCTTCCAGTCAGCTTGTCATTCTCCTTGAATTCAAAACTGGTGGAACCCATATTCTTTGATGGTGATTGCTAGAGATAGGGCTTGTCTTCACCTCAGCTCTGATACCATGTAAATTTTTGTAGATGTTCTATGCTTGAAGCAACTTTACTTTTCTTACAGCAATCACACAAATAGTTAAGTAAAATGCTGATAGAACATATAAGTGGATCTTACAGAAGACAAACCAGAAACAGAAAAAATGTGATGGTGCGTTACGGCGGTCAATAGGATGCTTCAACCAGCAAAGTCTCCTTGATCAACCAACCCAGAATGTGTCACAACAAACCTCCAATCAGCTACCGAGTCAACCCAAGTCAACTCCAGAAAAGTCAACGCAGGGCAGCAAGCTAAAATTCAATGCAGCAACGGTTTGGTCAACCCTTTGACCTCGATTTTTGTGCCAAAGTGTACGGCCTCTCAAAATCGAACTCTCCAACAAGTTTCAGCCCTTTCGGACCATGCGTTGACCAAAGTCAACGCTGGTCAAACTTCCAACAAAACCCTAGCTGCAAAAATTCGTCCTTCCCTTCAGCCGTACAGATTTCGTCCTTCTTCTCCACACATGTGGGCTGAACTTGTCCTCCAATGAGCTCGTACTAAATCAGATGAGAGAAGAAGATGTGTGTTGAGTTGTTGTGAAATGCTCTCCAACTTTGCCTGTATTTATATCCATCATTGGGGTGTGTGACACATCTGCTGGGGGTGTGAAACCTTAAGGCCGACCTGCACATATAATTTATTATAAATATTAAATTCAAAATAAATGTTCTGCTCATCGGATTAAGATATATTTTATATGGATTTTACACCTCTCCGAAAGAGGAATCCAACAAAAATACTAGCCACTTAATCTGAGCATCACAACATGGAGTTTGGACCTAGTTGTCCAAATTTAACAAGAATACACTTCAAACGAATTTGAAAACTATCTTCGTCAACATGGGATCAAACATCAAACAACTATGCCCTATAATCCCCAACAGAACGGTGTAGCTGAAAGAATGAACAAGACAATTTTAAATATGGTTCGCTCCATGATGCTTTTTAAGAATGTAAAATTGATGTTTTGGGCTGATGTAGTTCCATGCACTGTATACATAAAGAATAGGTGTCCTTCAAATTCAATCAGAAACAAAATTCTTTATGAAATGTAGCATGGCCACATTCCTTCGGTAAAGCATTTCAGGGTCTTTGGTTCTACCTGTTATGCTTTGATACCTAAGGTACAAAGGAATAAACTTGATGCTGGAAGTCGAAAATGTATCTTCTTGGGGTATTCCAATACCTCCAAAGGATATCGTCTCTATGATGAAGTCAATAAGAAGTTTGTAGTAGCAAGAGATGTCATATTCCTTGAATCTTCCAAGATTGACAATGTTGTTGAGCGGCAACTTGATCGCCTGGATAGATTCACACATGCAAAATCTTTTCAAGGATTTGATAATCAGAGTCAACATCTTGAATGGGGGATTCCTATACTGAATCAGTTTGTGGAATCATTTTCCGAAGCACTCTCTCCCCCACATGAAGAACCAACCACGGATGACACCTTGAACGATGTGATTGACAGAATTGAGAGATTGAATCTTGATTCAATTCCTTCTCAGTCAAATGAGCAGCCTGGGCCATCTCAAAAAGGTCCCCCAAAATGGCTGACAAAGACGCTAGAAAACATTCGTCCTGATGAGATTGGAAAGACAGGAACAAGAAGTTCCACCAGACAAAATGGAGGTGACATAGATAATTCTGATTCACTTATTGATATGGATATTGCTTATAATTGTGAATTGAATTTGTCTACAGATCATGAACCAACTTCCTTCAAAGAAGCCACTTCTCATGATGAATGGAATAAAGCGATGCAAAATGAGTATGCTACCTTGATAAAGAATGGCACTTGGAAGCTGGTTGATCCTCCTTTGGGAACCAAACCAATTGGCTACAAGTGGGTCTACAAGAACAAGTACAAAGCAGATGACTCACTTGATAAGCACAAAGCCAGGCTTGTGGCAAAAGGTTTTGCACAAAAAGAAGGGGTCGATTATGAAGAAACTTTTGCCCCCATAACAAAATGGGCCACCATCCGGACACTCTTTGCCCTAGCAGCTCAGAAGGGATGGAAAATCCATCAGATGGATGTAAAAACCGCCTTTTTGAATGGAGATCTAAAGGAGAAAGTTTTTATGTCCCCGCCAGAAGGATTTGTTGTGAAGGGCCAAGAACACAAAGTATGCAAACTCATAAAATCCTTGTATGGCCTCAAGCAAGCACCGCGAGCCTGGTATGAGAAATTCACTGAGCATCTTCTGAAACTTGACTTCAAACATTTTGATCTTGATGATGCAACTTTGTTTGTTAAGAAAGTTGAAAAACAATTGTATATCTTGTGGTGTATGTAGATGATCTTTTGATGCAGGGAACAATGAGAGTTATATTGCATCCATAAATAAATAATTGAAGAAAGGTTTTGAAATCACTGATTTGGGCTATGTTCACTACTATCTGGGTATTGAAGTAACTCAACATCCTAAATTTATATTCCTTTCTCAAAATAAGTACATTGGAGTTCTTTTGAACAAGTTTGGCATGGATGAATGCAATCCCTTAACCACTCTAATGGAACAAAACTTTAAGCTCACATTCATTGAAGGGAAGGAATTCGAGGATGCAACGAAGTATAGACAGCTTGTAGGAAGTCTTATCTACCTAACTACAACCAGACCGACATCTCATTTGTTGTTGGAATCCTCTCTGGGTTTATGCAAAAACGTTGTGAAGGACATTGGTTTGCTGCAAATAGAGTTCTAAAGTACTTGAAGGGGGGACTCAAGACTTTGGACTCAAATATACACAGGTAGGCAACTTCAACTTGATCGGATACTCTAATTCATACTTTGATGGGGACAAAGAAACTGGGGTATCTACTTCAAGGTATACTATGAGTCTTGGATCGAGAGCTGTCTCATGGAGATCACACAAACAGTCAGTTCCAGCAGATTCCACAACCGAGGCAGAATATGTGGCAGCAACTGAAGCAACAAATGAAATTGTGTGGCTCGGGAAAATCCTAGAAGATTTGCAGATGAAACAAATGCATTCAACACCATTCATGATCGACAACGCTTCTGCAATAAAGTTGGCCAAGAACCTAAAGTTCCATGATCGAACAAAGCACATCAATACAAAATGCCATCTGATTCGACATCATGTTGAGGCCAAAACTATCCATCTACATCATTGTTCCACAAATGAGCAGATTGCAGACATCTTCACCAAAGCGCTTGGAAGATAAAAGTTTGAAAATTTCAGAACAATGCTTTGACTCACCAACATCCCTTTAGATTAAAGGGGGGAATGTTGACACCTAATCCTAAGGGATTGGGTGAGATTGTATATTATTGTAAATTAGTAAATAAGGAAGGCCAAGAGACATTGGGAAGTGAATCCCAATAGTCTTACCTCCATGTATAAGCACACACACAATCTTCATCTAATGCATCTTCAGTTTTGCGGAGTTACCTCCTGGCCTGATAGATTAAGGTGGCCCTCTCTTTTAGTGAGTTTTGTCACTTGAAGGAGAAATACAAACCTGGGGATGAGAGATCACATAGAGGAGGACAAAAAAACCAGGACCTGCAGAGGACAGCGGGAAAGATAACACTTCACAGCTTTGATGGATTAGCCAGGAGTTCTGCTAGGGTGTGGTTACAGAAGTTGGATATTTATTTCTTGCTAAATCCCTTGAGAGAGGTGGATTCTATTAAGTATGCCACTTTACATCTGGATGACGACACACAACAGTGGTGGTACCATGGGTTGATCACCCTAGGGACGTTAGAATTACTTCCTACACAAAGTTCACAAAGGCTCATAGAGAGGTTTGCCAGGAAGAACCCAAAGCTACATTTCAGAGAGTTGGCATAGTTGAGACAGATCAGTAGTACAAAGGTGTAGATTTTGGAGTTCTAGAGGTTAGCCATGATGATGTTAGATATCTTAGAGGCAATATTTATCATGTTGTTCGTTGAGGGACTGGCGAAGCCATTGAGTGGATGGGTGAGGGCCTACAAGCCCACCACATTCCAAGATGCGATCATCAGGACTAGGTAATAGGGACATGTTGTACGCAATCCCTAAGACCATACTATCTCCCAGGCTTACCTTTCATCAAAAGGGTAAGGACAACATACCTCTTCAAAAGGAGTGGACAAGATGAGGGCAGTTGGATGATGAGACCAGGAGGGACCTCTGGAGGAAGAAAATGTGCTTCACATATCAAGAGCCTTGGGCACCTGGGCACAAGTGTTCTAAGGGAAAGGCCCAATATATTAAGGTGTTTTCCGATAGCGAGTCCAAGGAGGAGGGTGAGCAGGAGCTAATAGGAGGGGAGGAGGATCCCCAGGACACAAGAGAGGAGCCACATCATTAGGGTGTCAAGGGGGGCATCATTTCTTCACTTACAATGATTCTAAGATGCCATATATTATGGATTAGAGGCACCATTTAGGGGCAGAGGGTTTCTGTCTTAGTTGATGGTGGGACCGCCCACAACTTCATAGATGCACAATTGGTGGATCGGAGGGGATTAAACACCCAACCTTTTGAGGGATTTTCAGTACTGATACCAAGGAATTAGACTATGGAGTGCACTAGGATAGTCCCCAAGCTAACATTGACGATGGGGAACTACTTGATCACTGATGACATCTTTGTAGTGAACGTGCCAAACACCAATGTGGTGTTGGGCATTCAGTGGTTGTACTCTATTGGGTGCTATACTATAGATTACAAGGCCATGGAGATGGAGTTAACAGGGCTTGACAGGAAAATCGTGGTGTTGAGGGGCATGCACTCCTACCCAACTAAGACGGTGTCAAACACCAGGATGGAGGAAAATCTACAGAGGGTAGATATAGCATGGGAAATGGAGTGCAGAATTTTGGAGACAGGGACAGAGGTCCAATCACGATAGCATCATCCGAACTTGTAGAGACATCATGAAGTTTTTGGAGACATTCCTCCAGGTTGTTCCCCAGATAGAGGGTTTGAGCATACTATTCAGCAAGAGGTGGGGGTTCAGGTGGTCGTCAACACCCCCTACGGACATCCCAAGGCATACTAGGACGAGATAGAGAGAGACATTCAAGAGTTATTAGCCTTGGGCCACATCAGGCCAAGTTCTAGTCCCTTTGCTTCTTCCATGGTGTTGGTGAAGAAGAAGGATGGGACTTCCTGCATGTGCATTTATTGCTAGGCTCTCAATAAGAAGATGCTAAAGAACAGGTACCCCATCCTGAGTATAGATGAGTTGATGGACAAGTTGAGGGGAACCAAGTAATTCTCCAAAATAGACTTGCGCTCAGGGTACCATCAGATTCGGCTGAGAGAGCAAGACATTCTGAAGACAACCTTCGAGTGTCACTATGGGCACTTTGAGTTTTTAGTTATGCCCTTTGGGCTAACCAATGCATCGACCAGCTTCCAATATTGCATGAACCATGTGTTCAACAAGTATTTGCGTAGATATGTATTGGTATTCTTTAATGACATATTGATCTACAGTATGACTTGGGAGGAACACTTGCATCACTTGGATGAAGTGTTGTGGATTTTGGAGGAGCAACAACTCTGTGCCAAAATTTCCAATTATAGGCACCAAACTACAGGATACACCAATGCCCTCTATTGCAAATAATGTCATGGAGTGGATCCCTCTAAGCACCCAACCCACCCACATGCCTGCAAGAATATTTCTCTAGGTAACTACATCACTTAGACCAAATAACCCCATCCTTGGGGATTGTACATGCATTCATGGCACCAAAGGAAGGCCTTGCTTACCACTAAACATGGACCACGACTAGGAAAAAGGATCTACTCAAGCCTCCAAAACTGGGCTTAGCCAAGAATTCCAGTAAGAAAATAATAGACGTAAGAGGCTTGTAGAATGTGCCCAACAATTGTGAGTTTCCTAGCTAATAAGAGATCCTTGTGTTTCCAATGTGGAGCTTGTTCTGAAGATGCTGCAAATACCAATCGTGCATAGATATTGGCGACAAACCGAAACCAAAATTCATCCCTAAATACCAAATAATCGCACCGGGGCAGATATATGACCAAGTTATAGGTTGTAGGATTTGTGGTATCATAGTCGTGATCCAACACCATCATCGTCACCATGAAAGGATCGTAACTTAACAATTTTCTTTAATCTAGTCATTTTCAAGATCATGTCTCTTGATCGCCAAGTGACATAGAATTGGATTTAGGATTAGTTTGTATTCTCTATTTTGCATGTTTTGGTGATAAATTATTATATTCTAACCTCGATGTTTTGTAGCTTTCACCCTTAAGTGTTATGTTAAAATTTTGCTTGCAAGGATTACCTTTTACATTTAGGCTAAGTCATTTGGCTTTAATTTAAGTTCGCACTCGACAAAGATAAAATTTCAGAAAATTTAGATGCTCCAAAAGGTCTGACAAAATTTTTCCTTAAATTCAAATGAGGAGACAAGAAATTTTTTTATAATTTTTTAAATAAATAACAATGACTTGGACCACATTTTCTACCTAGATTTCAACAGTTCCCTCGTCCAAAATTTTGGAAACGAATTCTAAAGTCTTCTTGAGGTCCATTTCATCGGTTACCTTCAAGAACGATGCATCTTGAGTGGCACTAAATCAGCACATTAATCAATGGTTTATTTCACACTTTTGAATAACCATTGCTAAAATTTCTGCAACATATCTATTTCAACCAATTTGGTTTTCACCCTTCCCTTTGACTTCATCAATAAACTAGTCCTCAAAACCTTGTAACCCTTGTAAGCCGTAGGCACATACCTCTGCCCAAGGTCAATTTTTTTTCAGAGGGTACTCAAATAGTATAGATTTCTGGACACATTAAATGGGATGGCACATGCATAAAAAAATTAGCCAATGCATCGTGAACATGTTGCTTCTCTACTAGTTTCCAGAAGGTATATAATATCTCAATTTCACTTGATTTTGATAGGAATATGAAATTATAGGAAAGTTTAACGAAAGAAAAGAAATGGAGGATGAATATTGCCAATGTTCCTCTGAGTCCACTGTTTCTTATTCTGATATTTTCCCCTGTGTTTTTATTTTGGCATCTTCTCTCTCAAGTAGATCATTGATTTCCACAGTCACATTGAGGTATGTTGTAACACACATCATAGTTGTTTCATCAACCATAATGCAATTTTGAAGCTCCTGCATTACTATATTGTTAGAACGCAGAAATCCATACTCATGTATGAGGAGAGGCCAAGCCTTCCATTAAAACAGTTTTTGATCTTTTTCAAAATAGTCAATGTGTTAATTTTGGGAAACTAGGTACAAACTCCATGTTGCATTGCTCATATGACAATGGTCATATTTTTATTAGATTCCTCTTTCGGAGAGGTGCAAGATTGATCTAAAGATCATCTTGATCGGATGAGTAGAACATTGATTTTGAATTTATTTTCCACATGTGCAAGGTTGGCCAGATTTATCCCACATGCTTAAGAGATGTGTCACACACCCTCATTGATGAATATAAATTGGAGAGACTTGGAGGTCATTTTCTCATCTTCTCATCACACATTCTCTCATTGTGATCTGATTGGTTCGATAGCCTTTGGAGGCCTTTTTCCCTCACCCGTGTGGAGCGAAGCTGCTGTTTTCTGCGCTCATCTGTTTAGGGCTTTCTGTTTCTATGCTGATCTGTTTAGGGCTTTTATGTTGTAGCGTTGACCAGCGTTGACCGTGGTCAACCCTTGGTCGTTTGACCTCAATCTTCTGCGGAAATTTCGATTTTAGGAGGCCGTACAGCTAGGCACTAAAATCAAGGAATTCTGAGTTGTTTGACCGAAGCCCTAGTTTGTTGCGTTGACTTTTCTGAAGCTGCCTGCGTTGAATTTTCTGTGATGTCCCTTGTTTGACTTGCATTGACTTGTGATGAGCTGTCTTTGAGGGTTGTGGGTGTGACACATGAAAGTGTTGGTTGACCAAGAAAGACTTTGCTGGTTGAAGCATCCTGCCGACCGCCGTAATGCAACAATATCTCATATCTTTGCTAAAAAGAATTGTAAATCTGATCTATATTTGGCTTGTCTTCTATTGATCTATTATTGTGTTCTTTCAACATTTTACTTTCAAATTTATGTGATTGCTATTTTGTATTGGGCCTAAGAAAGATTGAAGTAAAAGTGCATCAAGCATAAAACACCATGGTTATCTAAATTTAACATGGTATCAAAGGTGAGGTGAAGACAAAGTCCAAGAGTTCAAGCTGGTGTTAGAAGCTATCTCTGAAGGAAGAAATCCTATCAAGGAAAAATGGCCTCCTCAACCTACAAGGGTTTCAAGGCTGATGATAAATTGACTGATAAGTCTAATTATCATGCATGGAAGATGTCCTTGGATTTGGTGCTAGAAAATCAAGATGTCATGGACTATGTACAGGGGAATATTCAAGAGCCTCCATCAAATGCAGATGCTGCCATGAAGACGAAGTATAGAAAATGGGAAATCAAAGCAAAGATGATTATCTGGGATTCTATTCATAAGCACTTGGTTGCTTACATTTATGAGTTGAATACATCTAAGGAGATGTATGATACGCTGATGAGCATGTTCAGGGCTAGAAATGCTAATTAAATCCTCTTCTTCAAGAATCAATTGAAGAATATCAAGAAGGGTAAGGATGAATCTATTCAATCCTATTTTATGAGGCTCACTGAAATCATGAATAACCTCCTAGCTATTAGGGAAGAAATATCTGATCGAGAGATGGTTCTTATTGCACTTGGAGGTCTCCCCCGTGATTGGCTTGTATTCAATACCACTATTCTCAATAATAATGTGATTCCTGATTTTGATGAAATATTGACGAGATGCACTCAAGAGGAAACAAGAATGATGGAGTATGCCTCTAATGGTAATGGAAGTGACCCTACTGCCTTCGCCGCTCATGCAAAGAAGAAGAACCGTGGTGGCCCGATAAATCAAAACCATGGTAGAGAGGGGCCCAAAGGAAGGAAGGGAAGATGTTACACTTGTAACCAGATGATGACAACAACAACTCAAGAAGGAATGGCAGGAACAATAGGTTCCAAGGAAAAAGGAAGGCTCCCTCTGATCGTAATGGAAATGGGCAACCTTTCAAGAGGTCAAGAAATTCCAAGTACGATGAGTCTAATGTTGTTGATAATAAGAGAAATGATTTTATTCTTGTATCTGCCCTCTCTGTTGTATCTCCACCCGACACCCTGGATGTCTAGTTAATTGATAGTGGTGCTTCAAGGCACTTCACTGGTTATAAAGAAGCCTTTCTGATTTGGTTGAGAAGGATACTAATATGGAAATTATCCTTAGAGATAATGCCACCAATCCCTTGAAAGGGACAGGGATTGTGACCCTCCATTTATCTCAAGGTCAAGTCATCCGATTACAAGATGTGTTGTATGTACCTGATTTGAAGAAAAACCTTGTGTTCATTTCAACAATGGAAGACAAAGGGTTCAAGGTGGCATTCGTTGATGGAAAGGTACTTATCTGGAAGAAGAACTTCAAGGAAGCTCTTTCTATTGGGTTTAGAGTTGATACACTCTACCAAGTTGGAAGAAGCCCATTGGGGGCTATGACATGTGATACAACTCTTCAAACAGAGTTATGGCACCGGAGGTTTGCACACCCTCAATGAGGAAGGTGATGACAGAGATGCCCAAATTTAAAAATGAATTCGAAGACTCTTGCAGAGAAGCTGGCATTAAGAGGGAGACCACAACTGTGTACACTCTTGAGTAAAATGGTGTTGTTGAAAGAAAGAACACGACCATTGTCGAAGTTGCCCGCGCCATGCTATGTGACCAAGGTCTTCCGAAGTTTCTATGGGGAGAAGCTGCGAACACTGCTGTGTATGTTCAAAATAGATGCCCGCATTCCGCTCTGGACTCCAAAACTCCCGAATAAAGTCTTCTTTGGTAAGAAACCTGATGTTTCTCATTTTAGAGTTTTTGGTTGTCCTGTTTACTTTCATGTGCCGAAAGAAAAGAGAAGCAAGTTGGATGCTTCTGGAAAGAAGGGAATGCTGTGGGCTACAGTGAAACTTTGAAGGCATATAAAATCTATGTGCCTAAAGAAGAGATATGCCACGATGTCACCTTCGATGAAGATGCTTCCCTCAAGAAAGTGAGAAATCTTCCTAGTTCCAAGGAAGACAAAGAAGATGAAGAAGCAAGGAGGCAGGAAGGGCTGAAGGATGACCTGATGCCCGATGTTGAAGGACCTATGGATCTCATTGATCCACCTCCTTCATATAAGAGAAGACCCTCATGGCTTAGGAATACTCTTGAAGGTGTTGAGAGACATATTGCCCCAAGGGGGACATTCCGTGAAAGCAAGAAGCCGAAGAGATACCAAGGGTATCTAGTAGCCATGTGTACGATTGTACAATCCGAGCCTGGAACATTTGAAGAAGCCGTAAAGCATCAAGTTTGGAAGGATGTTATGCACGAAGAATATGAGTCTGTTATGAAGAATGATGTCTGGGAAGTGGTCCCGAGACTGGAGGACAAATTTGTTGTCACCTCGAAATGGCTCTATAAGATCAAGCATGGATCTGATGGAAGTGTTGAAAACTACAAGGCAAGATTCGTTGCCCAAGGCTTCTCTCAAAAAGAAGGCATAGATTATGATAATATATTTGCTCTTGTGGCCCGCTATACCACCATGTGATCTATTATTGCCCTTGCTGCTACGCAAGGATGGAGTCTACATCAAATGGATGTGAAGGCCTCTTTTCTGTGTGGATCTATAAAGGAAGAGGTGTATGGGGAGAAAGCTCTGGGGTTCGAAGTCCGAGATAGAGACACCCATGTATGCAGGTTGAAGAAAGCCCTCTATGGGTTGAAGCAAGCCCCCAGGGTTTGGTACAAGAGGATAGATAGCTACTTGATGAAGTTGGGCTTCACACGAAGTAATGCTAATCCGAACCTTTATTTTAAGGTTGATAGAGAAAGACCTCTCATTTTGGTTCTTTATGTGGATGATCTCTTCCTGACAGGTTCTGACCCTCTCATTCATCAGTGTAAGAGGGAGCTAGCTTCTGAGTTTGAGATGAAAGACCTAGGACTGATGCACTACTTCCTAGGCTTGGAGGTCTGGCAGAGGCCAGGCGAGATTTTCCTTTCTCAAGAAAAATATGTCGTGAAGCTGTTGGAGAGATTTTGTATGGTGGAATGTAAGTCTGTGTCGACACCGATGGAACTCAACTTTAAGAAGTTGAGTGGAAACGTTGCTGGGCCCATGCTAGAATATCCTACTGAGTATCGACAACTCGTAGGGGCCCTAATGTTCTTAGTGAACTCCTGTCCGGACATATGTTTTGCAGTGAACACTTTGAGTCAACATATCATTGAACCTCATCACATTCACTGGATTGGTGCCAAGAATCTGTTGAGATATCTTCGGGGCACAATCAACCATTGGCTGAGATACACTGTCGGGAGTTTGAGACTCCATGGATATACTGATGCCGATTGGGCTGGAAGTGTGGTGGATCGCAAGAGCACATCTGGATGTTGCTTCACTTTTGGTTTTGCTTTGATATCTTGGATGAGGAGGAAGCAGAAGTCGGTGGCTTTGAGCACTGCTGAGGCCGAATACATTGCAGCGAGTATGGCCTGTTGTGAAGCTGTTTGATTGTGAAAGCTCTTTAGTGAGTTGTTTGGGCATGTGCTAGATACCACCGTTATCCTTTGTGATAACAAGAGTGGGATTTGTCTTTCTGAGAATCCCGTGTACCACGATCGATCCAAGCATATTGATATTAGGTACCACTTTGTCCAAGCATATTGATATTAGGTACCACTTTGTCCGGGACATGGTACAGCGAGGCGCCATAAGGCTCGATCATATAAGAACTGATGAGTAGGTCACAGATATTCTCACGTAGCCCTTGGGGAAGGTCAAGTTCCTAACCTTCTGTGAGAAGCTTGGAATCGTGGAAAGACCCTATTCTGAGGGTCCTTCTTGAGTTGGACTATGAGCTCTGGGAGCTCCAGGGGGCTTGGGGATAGCTTCTTGGAGCTATAAGCACATACGGGGCTAGGCTTGCTGAACCTTTTTGTGCTTCTTCCCCACAATTATGATATTGAGTTGGTTCGCCTCTCTCTGATTTGCGCCCCGCACACATCCTACCCATGGAGTTTCGGACTCATGGGAAGTACCTCTCATTTGGCCAATGAGGTGGGAAATGTGGATAGAGACCATAGCAGGACCAATGGACGCATCGGAGATCGTTGTACTCTCTATGTTTAAGATGGCACGTGTCCAACTCCTTGATCTGGTATCAAGTATGATGAGGCTCTTACCTCCAAACTGACTTTGGGTTAGTAAACCAACTTCGGGTTAGTATGTGACTCTTTTGAGTCTATTGAGGTTTTATCCTCTAAACTGACTTCGAGTCAGCAAACTAACTTCGGGTTAGTAGGAGACTCTTTTGACTCCAAGAGAGGTTTTAGCCTCGAAGCTGACTTCAGGTCAGCTGTGTATGATTTCTTTGTGACTCACCTTTTGTCTATCTGAAATAAAGAGCCAGCAAAGCAAGTTACGACGAGATCACGCACGATGTTTGGTAAAAGTACATGATGGTATTGATGGATGGCACTTGTGGACAGATGGAGTTCTCCCTAGTTGAGAGGGAGTGTTCCTATTGGGAAACTAGGTCCAAACTCCGTGTTGCACTACTCATATGATGATGGTCATATTTTTGTTGGATTCCTATTTCAAAGAGGTGCAAGATCGATCTAAAGATCATCTTGATCAGATGAGCAGAACATTGATTTTGAATTTATTTTTCACATGTGCAAGCTCGGCTAGATTTATCCCACATGCCTAAGAGTTGTGTCACACACCCTCATTGATGAATATAAATTGGAGAGACTTGGAGGTCATTTTCTCATCATCTCATCACACATTCTCTCATTGTGATCTGATTGGTTCAATAGCCTTTGGAGGCCTTTTTCACTCACACGTGTGGAGCGAAGTTGTTGTTTTCTACGCTGATCTGTTTAGGGCTTTTCTGTTACAGCGTTGACCGTGGTCAACCCTTGGTTGTTTGACCTCAATCTTCTATAGAAACTCTGATTTTAGGAGGTTGTACAACTGTGCGTTGACTTTTCTGCGTTGTCCCTGATTTGACTTGCGTTGACTTGTGATGAGCTGTCTTTGAGGGCTGTGGGTGTGACACATGAAAGTGCTGGCTGACCAAGAAAGACTTTGCTGGTTGAAGCATCCTGCTGACTGCCATAACGCAACAATATCTCATATCTTTGTTGGACAAAAGGAACTGTAAATCTGATCTATATTTGGCTTGTCTTATTGATCTATTATTGTGTTCTATCAACATTTTACTTTCAATTTTATGTGATTTCTATTTTGTACTGGGCCTATGAAAGATTGAAGTAAAAGTGCATCAAGCATAGAACACCATGGTTTTCTAAATTTAGCACAAAGACATACGTGAAAGATGAGAATGAAAACAAAATGAAGTTTGACAATGTATAAGCTTACAACCATGGCCTTCATGACATTCAATACTTATGTTGGAGTTTATACAACTAAACAACATAGGCACATAAGATTGAGAAGGGTCTTGTAAAGGTAGTAATTATTTTTTGAGATCTAACAATGAGATGGATGATTTTGTTCTTCGAAAGATTAATAACATATGATGGATTAAGATAATAGAGTTTGGTTGTGATAGGACATGCTTTTATGGGCTTGCACATCTGTATTTGTTGTGTTGGACACAGATAAATTAGGACACATGTCCTATGCACAAGACACATGCTAAACAAATTTCTGATACATGCCCTGGTTGTGCCCTGATTTTAGGAAATGTGTTATCTGCAAAAGTGATGCGTTTCCTAATGATATGGGGTTGGACAATAGTGATGAGTTGGAATTAGCCAACTTGAATCTTAATGAACTAGTGCAAGATTCAGTGGCTTTTGATGATGGTGATCCCCTTGATGGATTGTACTCCACACCATCGAATGCACAGACTGCAGTGGTTATAGAGGAGGAGGATCGAAGAGAGAGTAGTGGCAGTGACATTGATTTTGATGATTCTGAAATGGAGTAGGACTACTGGCAATCATGAGTTAGGAGTTTCTTCCATTTATAGTTATAATATCTACCTTATTTTCTATTTTCCGTTGGCAATCCCACCTATAGTAGCAGTGACTTAATATCCATATAATATATTTTGTTATTAATGACTTAATGAGAAAATTGTAGTTTATAATTCTAATTTTTTGTATGTTTGTTATGTGATCATCATTGATGTAGTACTAATAAGTACTAAGTAGTAATTAGTTGTATAACTAACTTTATATCATGTAATGTTGTAGTTTCTAAATTCTAACAAAATTTAAAGTTTAAAATTTCTATCATCTTTTTAATATATATAAATTGTGGTCCACGAAGTCTTGGATAGATGGTGATCGGGTGCTTTGTTAAGGCACTTCTTGATGTGAAGTCACCGATTTAATTCCCTGCCCCAATCGAGGTGATATATTGGACATGTTAAGGATGTAGTCCTACCAAGCTTACAATATATATATATATATATATATATATATATATATATATATATATTGTGTACTCTGTATCAACGTTCAAAATTGAACCCGTCCCAACCCTTCCTCGAGCTTTTGGCCCGTCCCATAAGAGCTAAAAAAATTGTGCTTTTTAAAAATATCAAAATCATTCGTCAATCACAAAGGTTGGATTAAATTTCTATATTTCAAAAGAAGGGTAATATTTTTAATAACCCACCAACATTTTTTTTAAGTTCTTTAAATTTACTCTTGTTTTTGTACTGACAATAAATAATGACATAGCAACATCTAATTTTTCTTTCCTGCTCATCTTACACATTCGTTCTTAATGCAATTTCATCTACCCAGTGCCCCATCAAAAGCAAGTAAATCCATACAGAGTATGAACTTTTAGGTTCCTTTTGTACTAGACTAAAAAAATATGAATGAATGGTTACTAACAACTCTAATATATAATATACTCCCCAATCAAAAATCAAAGCCTGCGAGAAATTTAATTATTAATCTAAATTGATTTCATAGGTAGGTCATATAAAAAACTATTTAAATGCAGCTCTGTTGCATGGACTTTGTCTTCACATACAACATTTTCATATTTTCCAAATAAAATTCGTCGACAACCACATCAATCAATGGGAAATTAAGGGTTAATGCCAAAACCTTCATCGACAATTTATCTATTTTGGTGGATAAATGGTGAACTACAATATGCTTTTTTTCATTGAACATAAAATTTTATTTTTGTTAATTTTGTTTAAAATTTTAATGTGAATTTGTTAAATTCACAAATTTAAATTGTATAAAAACATAATATAAATGTCTTAAAAATTTACAAACTCATTTTAAATAATACAAAATCATGAATTTATTCAAAATTATATTATATTCCAATAAAACAAACCAAAACAGAATTAATTAATTATTATATTAATATAATAATAATTTATATTAACATATATATATATATATATATATATATATATATATATATATATATATATATATATAATTTCCTTATATTATATTATAGTTATTTACAAATTAATGAACTAAATATTTAATCAAAATGATCTTAAAGAATACAAAACAACCAAAATTTTTAAATTTAAAACGCACTTATGGTTAGAAATATGCTTCAAATCTTTTTGGTTGTTTTCCAACCAAATTTCAGTTTGCAAATTAAATTAAAAACAAAGATTTCTCTTTTGGATTTTATATATTTATATATTACTATTCTATGTCATTTTCTATCTCATATATAAATGCAATCTGTAGTACCATGTCCATCACACTAGGACGGATAATTAGGACATCATTCGAGAGTACAAAGCACTGTTGACTAGACTATATAACAAAACTAAAAGGGCTACAAAGCACTGGTGACTAGACTATATAACAAAACTAAAAGGGCCACATGTACATGACTAACAAGGATCTATCCTCACACAAATCCCACCCTGCCACTCTAAAACAGATACCTTAGTATTCCACATCTTAATATAGAATTTATTTCACATAATTGTATATACACATTGTAATTAATATTGCAGTTCGCAGGTTTAACTTAATCAATCAATGCTGCTATGAAATACCATTATGTTAATAGGCTTAAGTTAAGTAAAATGTTTAATGTGAAGGCAATGTTAATTTAAGGGTTCTAAATCTACAAGTAATGACGGCTTGAATTTACTTCTAGATAACATTTAATATGGAATTTCCATGTTTTACTTTTAATATGGAATTGGAGGAAACGAAGTTATTTATTGTTCGACGTATCCCACTGTAATCACTCCTTAAAAAAATGAAAAGTTTCGCCCATTAATTTGAATTTCCAAAAGCAAGTGAACTAATTTCTCCACTATCCACTACTGTAATCACTCCTTGAAAAAATTGAAAAGTTTCGACCATTAATTTGAATTTTCCAAAAGCAACTGAAGTAATTTCTCCACTATCCACTTCAGTTTTGGAATTTGTTGAAGGAAAAGGCGGTGATGCCTTGTACAAAGCGGAGAACAATGAATACCCAATGAGCCATTCACCAACTTTGTGGGCGCTCTCGGCTCTCGCTCCTCCCCGAATCCCAATAATCCGCTACGCTCTTTCCCTGTAGGATGCATCCATTTTTTCCATTATCTTTTGCAACCCATCATCCACAGGGCACAAGCCACAAAACCCTTCATCCACAGTGGGAAAGTTATCATCCACGGTCTGATGCTAGAATGTCATTGGCCTTTAATCAGCAGCGGAAGCAAAGGTAGGGTCGGTTGATTTGGTTTTCAAATCCGTTGATTGAGATCAAGATGGAAACTTAGTAGCATAGACGCATGAGCAGTACGTATTTGAATATCATGACCAGTTGCATTTGTCTAGTTTTTGTCCATTTAAATACAATCATACAAGAGGTGTTGAGGCGAGAGGTTCGACTTAATTCAACAAACTGATTAGTCCTTGCGGATTTGGTCCCCTTTCAGAATATTCTCACTACTCCTCTATAACGCAAGTCTTTGGTTAGAAGGTATTCTTTCACTTTCCTCCTATCAAGAAAAATTTGTGTGCCTCAATTTTTCATTTTCAGGTTTAGCTGCAAACGCCACTATGACGAATGTTTTAATTTCTTTCACATATTGGAAAATCTTCAGTTGCTTTGTTGGCATTTCCTTGTTCCAAGATTATTTGGTGTGGGATGATAAAACTATGGCTTTCATAGAAAACTATGTGGGATGAAAAATTTGTGAATGTTTAAGACACTATTTCATTTTAGCTTTTTTAAATAAAGGATTTATTTAATATACACGTGTCAATAAAATTGCAATTTTTTTTATAACCTTTCATCCTTGAAAGATTAGATGAATATCTGCCCTTCCAAATGAAATTAAGACCAACCGAGTCAAATTTGAATGCTGCTCCGTATCTTATTTCCAAGTTCACTGTTTCTTTCTGTTTTTCTGTATCCTCCATGTGTCGTGCCGGTCGTGCCCCCATGTCAGAAGACTAGTATGCTGAATAACTTTTACTTAAAATTAATACGTACAAACATTTGTACATTGCCAAATAAATTCGACAAATTTGATTAAATCGAGATAAGATTGTTGATGGCTTTCCTAGTACGCATAAAGAGGCTGCAAAGGTTGTCTATGAATTTTATCTTGTATTCATTTTATAAGCAGTCTGGATGTTCGAGAAACTAATATAACTAACTTGGAGGTTGTTATTTCTGATGATTCGAATATTTCACATTTTCTCCCTCGTCTACGACACAAGTAGTATACGAAAAGTATTTATGGTTGCCACCTTGTTTTTTGAAAATGCAACTTGTAGTACTCAAATAAACACCTCAATAAACGTAAGAGTTACAACCGTTTATTTTTGCCACCTTTTCTCAATATGAACTATCCATGTCAATTGTTAGTAATAAGACAGGAAGAAAAATATGTCAAGTATTTAACAGATGTGTGGATACTATAATTCATGAGATCCAATTATAGACTATAGTTTAAAAGATATTTAACAGATGTGTGGATGCTAGAATTCATGAGATCCAATTATAGACTATAGTTTAGAAGATGTTATGGAGTGTCAATTTTGCTAAAGGAAAAAAAAAAGGTATATGTGACAAACTTTCAGTCCTTACCAGAGTATAGTACCCACACTGCAATCTCTAGAAATTCACAGTAATAAATTCTCAATATCCGGGCTAATGTGCAGTTATTATCACTATAAACACATTATGTGGGAAAATATGTGAATTTTTAGCTCCTTCGGTCAATTCCCCCATTACTTCCATCTTTATGTTATAAGGAATGTTTTTGCTTGTTATGCTTTTGTATTTAGTTCGATCTTTTTGAGTGAAGGTTTAGATTTTTATATTGCTATTAGATTGCTATCTAAAAACGGAATTCAATGCTACTTTCTAATAGGATTGTGCTCTTACATTATTTTGTGGCTCACATTGATTATACACAGTACCTTTTGCTTTAATTTTGTACACAATAAGTTTATTTTGAAAGCTTATGTCATTATAGGGAAGGATTGGAGGTTACAGATGATGTATCGATCGTGGAGCATCTTAAGCACCCTGTCTACATTACTGAAGGTTCTTATACAAATATTAAGGTAAGCATTTGAGGATATCACTTTTGTTCATATTTTCTTAGCAATCAATAGGATACAACAATGCCTTAGGATTTGTTATTTATTTATAAAAGTGCTCATAGCATATAGTAAAAATCCCATAAATACTCGAAGCGAGTGAAATGTTTTTACTAATTGCAGGTGACTACACCAGATGATTTATTACTTGCAGAAAGAATTTTGAACCAAAGATGAGCTAGAAAGAGCCATTGAATCAATCCATTTTCTGTTACTTTATAAGGTTCCCTTAGAAGTTAAGTGCAAGGTTTGTTTATTTCAAATGTTTGCGCGAGTTCAGAGAAAGTTCACCCATCGGTATCTCATCATTTTACAGGAAAATTGTTGTCTATTAGTCAGGTCTTTTTCTTCCTTGCTTCTAAAATTAGAGATTATGAATTTGCAGCTTTTTATTTACAAAAAATTGTAATTGTGCAAAAGGCATGCTACAAGCATGGCAATATTTTATTTACAAAATTTGCAGCTTTTTATTTACAAAAAATTTTAAATGTGCAAAAAGCATGGCAATATTTTTCTTTCAAGGAAATTTCTTCAATTATTGTTCTCACAGGCTCAATGGTTGCCTTATTGTTATTTTGTAAAAATCAACAATAAAAAGAAAAAAACATTTCCCTCTCTAATGCCATTTAGTAAATGGATTTGAACAATTCAAACTTTTGCATTGAGAGAAGCCATATTCACTTCTCACTATATGGATGAGATGTGTAATATAACATATTGTTAATAAATTAAATCGAAATAAAAATTTAAGGCAGGTAATGTATAATGTGCAATAAAAAAATGCAATTCTATATATTAAAAAAGAATATAAAAGATAGATAATGATACCGATAAATAATAAAATAAACTATTATAGATGTATCTTACTTTCAATTTTATAAGTATTGAGAAATTTGGAATTAAGATAAATCTAATTTTATTGTATATAATACTTAGCAAAAATTTTAGTTCTATTGTTGCAGAGTTTGGTTATTTTAAATGAAAATAATAAATATCTTATGGAATTAAGATAAATCTATTTTTATTGTATATATTACCTAACAAACTTTTTAGTTCTATTGTTGCAGAATTTGGTTATTTTAAATGAAAATAATAAATATCTTATGAAATAAATATCCATTTCATAAGAATCAGCATGGTTTTTCTATCATTAGAATCTAATATCATAATAAAGATACTTTATTGTGTCCATAAATGATAAATATATTCCCAAACTTTATTATTATACTCTAATAATTTTTTTTTAGTGAGACATGGGATACATGTGGCATCTACCACTACCTACTTCATTCCATGTTTATTTACATACATTGTATGTAATATGTAATCGAAGGCCTGTTAACTATTATAATCTTGTATTCAGAGGTTGTCCTCACAAGTTTTGAAGTTATACCATATATTGTTATCGTTTAGCAAGGTGACTTCTTTTAATAATAAAATCAAGTAATAAAGGATCAATTTTGGTTAGAGATGAATTTACATTACCTGATGATAATATCATTGCAAAAAATATTTGAATAAATAAAATGTAGTAGGTATATACAATGAACTTTATAGCCTTTTTCTTAAGATTTATTAGAATATAAGTAAATATAGAGTATTCTATGTGATCTAAATACGAGGCAGCTTTTATCGAAAGAGATCCCTTGACCAAAATTGATGTGGTATTTTATCTTTCTACGAGGTATTACTAGTATATATAGAGCTAATCTCGTCAATTGGGTTTAGTTTCAGTGGTTGGGAGGAGTGATTGTTATCCTCCATGTCTAGGCTCAATTCCTATAAGTAACATGTTGGGCTCACATTGAGTATTTTCTTGTAATGACTTGTTCTTGATTGGCCTTGTGCTCGAAAGATTCTAGGGTTTATCCTAGGTACCATCCTCAAAACAATGGGAAGTACTCAAGGGTTTTCCTTGGACTTAGTAATTTGACAAACAAGAGCTAACCTCTTGATTAGAAACAAGTTGACACCTAATTTTCCGCCACAAACAACCTCGAGATCTACAAGTAATGTCAAATACCTACAAAGGAAATGGTGCTATGGATGAAATACTATGTTGAAAATGTAACTAGTGTCAGTCTTCATATTGTAATAAAATGTAGTTCTTATCATTGACATATTTATTATATTCGTTATTATTTTATTTTTGGTCAAAACATGTTCCTCATGCTTATTGAGTCAAAAGAGTAAAAAATCATTTATTATGAGTAAAAAACAAAATGTATTTGAATCAAGTCCCATTTGGACTTTTGTAAAAAAAAGTTTTGTTTTGTTTTGTTTTGTTTTGTTTTGTTTTGTTTTTTCTTTTTCTTTTTAAATGGTCATTGTCAATCCTCCTTGGAACAAGTTGGCTTGGGCCCCCTAGAGCCACATATTCAACCTCCTGGACAACTGTATATTAGAGGCAAGTTCAATCCAATTGAAGATCATCTATTCGACCAACAAGATACATCTGAAATCAACGAAGAAGAGGAGTCAAAAGAGAGAGTATGGAGTCAAAACAATAAGAAAATTCCAAGTTTGACCAAAAAATTTGACCTTAAAGCAACTCAAACGTATGAATGAGATTTCTATGAAAAGGGTTGAATTTTTTGAGATTGCCACAGGGCTGAATTTTGACCTCTCATTGCAAGTCTGAAATTTCAATGTTGACTAGATTTGGATAGTTTGACCATCGTTGACTTTGACAATTATTGACTAGATTTGGAGGTGAGTTGGTGGAGGGTTGGACTTGACATTTTGGTGGTAGTTTTGGGTCTTAGTCTTGAGTCTTGGATATCTCGTTTTGATCTAATTCTATAAGAGAAATATTGTTGGGTATTCCCACTTGTGCGATTTTGCCTTGGCTTGGAGCCTAATTTTTAGCCTTCTTTGTCTCTTTGTGATATTTATATTTTACATATTTGTATAATTACTTGATGAAGATGATATTATAGGTAATAAGAAGCCAACAAATATTCACAAGTAATTATCAAATTAAGATAAATCAATCATTATGTTCTATCTCTTGGTTTCTCAATAGAATGACCATCACTAAGTAAAGCAATCCAACAATGCAATGTATAACGAAGTAGCACATCATGCTAAGTCTCAAACAAGGCCCAACTTTGCTTGGTCAATCAACACTCTAGAAAATGTGCTAGATAGTTTCCAAGAATTGACAAACTAAGCAAAGGCCATCTAAGGGAATACTCTTGGCCAACAGGCCTTGGAAGGAATTCCTTGATAAATGACAAACCACTCAAAAATTCATAGTTTATAGGAAAGGCACATTGTCCAAACATTTTGACGCTGATAAAACCAATGCTTCTCAAGATCCTTGAAGTGCCTTCACACATTAAAAATTTGGTAAAGAAGATGCCTTTAAGGAAGAATATAATGCATATGACAAAAGTCACACTAAAAAGGTGGGCAACCAAGGCTCCACTTCCAATCTTGCCAAAACAATGCAGACATAACAATGTTCATCTTGAATGGCTCACTCCAAAATAATTTCATACAACTCCATGGGAAAGGGGTGATTAGAGGTGAGAAGGTCATACTCTTATGAAAATCGTTGCCACTCTTAGGCATTAGTGCCTATATCTCACAATTGTTCAAAAAAAAAACTCCTTACAACTCAATATGCATGCTTGGAAGCATGACATCTTTGCAATACAAGCATCCTAATCCCTCAAATGCTAAAGTAGCAAATAAGTGCACTCCTAACCAACCTAGATACCCTCACTAATAAACAACTAGTCCTACCACAATGTTCCAAGTTGACAAAGTGCTTAAATTGAAAATAAGTGAGCTCGAAACCTACAAGAGATGAGGAGTGGAAATGATATCATATAATCCAAAAACACCTAAACATTTGCTACTAGATGTGGAAATTGAACATCTCCCTTTCTAATTTTGATTTTGTCCCTATCCCATAACATGTTCATTGTAAAGATCTCTTTTTTGGTATAGGCTCCTATAAGATCATTGAAATAACTAACCTTCTAAGCTATGTTTTCATCGAGCTCTCATTCGTAGCATAAAACCAAAGCATTAATCATTATATCATCATGAATAACAAGAAAACCTATGCTAATTACCACATGCAACTATAAGGAATCAACATAAGTGGAATGGAACCAAATCTTCATAAAAATACCGAAGACCATGTAACATCAAGGATATTCCTATCTTGATAATCAAGTTAACACTTAAAATATGCAAAACATAGTAAAACGTCATGAACACTTTATCATGATTATCAACTCAATACATAACGACTGTGAAAATATATTAACCATCATGTATGCACATATAAGCAAATGATTACCCATATATCACATCAAACTTATGACGTCCCCTCTAATTAACTTCACCCAGGAGCCACACTAGTTATGCAATTTTGGCTAAATCATGGCAATTTTGATTTTTTGGAGTGCTTAACTTAGGGGACGTGGGTTAGGAGGATCTCACTTAATTAAATTGCCTAAGGAGGGTCCCAACATAGGAGAAAAAGGGAAATCGAAGTTGTAGTGGATGGTGGGGACCACCCCAAAAGAGGAATACACACCCCTTGAGAAAACTCGCACTCTTGGAGGGAGAAAGAAAAAGGTGGGGTTGATGCATGGGGCCCACATGGAGAAGGGGGAGCTCAAGGATAAGTAGTGACAGATGCATCATTTTGGGGACTTTTAAACCTTTGCTAATCGAACCTAACTAGCACGCTTGAGGCAGATCTACATCCGCCAGTAGTGTGGTTTTCCAGGGCCAACACCATCTTCACCTGGGACTCGTTTAGCTTTCCTTTGATAAGCCCAAGTGCACTCACTCCATACTTTTGTTGTACCCCCACTGATTACTAATAAAATGGCTCATCTCGACTCAATTTTTGGATGACTTTTTGGGTGTTTACTTATATGTGTAAAAATTGTGTGCATGTGCTATTATGGTTGTTTATCCCTGCTAATTTTCCCTTCGGAATATTACAAAAATTCGAAGAAAAAATCCTGAAAACATCCATCCAATATATGGATTATTTAGGCTAACATTGTCAATCTAGATTGATTCTATAAAAGACAACACTATATATGGAAAATTTACTCAAAATGATATGGAAAATCTTAACACATGACATATGTGTCCTTTCAGGTAGCAAATCCTAGACTGTATTGGTCCCATTAAACCTTGACCAACTCCTAAGCCAACAAACCATGTGGCTCACTATAGAGAATGATTTGACTTGGATAGCTCCTTCCTTGGAAACCTACAATCCCTTAAATTTCAACACTTGACATGTACGCAAATCCTTTTTAATTTTGTTATAATTTATTTTAATTTTCCTTTTCTTAAGCAACTTATAAGAAGCAATGGAAATAAATATGAAGCATTATTCACCCACATAGAGTTTTATAATAAACTTGGTCTATTTTTTTGACACTTATATTTTGTATTGAGAAGCGGATAATAAGTATGATCATAATTGTTGTGACATTGACTACACCCTAACTTACAATCACATTTTAGTAATGCTTTTATTTTAAAAAATAAACCTTGGCCTATCTCTTAAATATTATATGACATCTCAAAATATTATGACTCTTATATTAAGGGAAAAATGCATGGCTTTTTATGTTTAGTAATTAAAACATTTATTTAACTATCTCAACCATATAAATTAAATAGTTGGTAAATATTTATAGACATAAAAACACTTACTTCATGATACATTTCACAATACCAAATTTTAAATAAAATGAAAAAAATTGAAAAGAAAATTCATAAAAATTAACTAAATTATAGCTTTATTATTATTAAAAAATAGCATGACTTAAACATATATTAATATAAACATGTAACAAGATTCTTAAGGATGAAGATTCACCCCAATTTACGACTGTAAATCATAATGTTTATGTGACATTTTTTCAAATTAATTATTCTAATTAAAATGACATAATTACTTTTGAGATAAATCTCAACTTTTAATTTATCTCTACTACCAAGAATATTCTAAAATATTTATTGTAGGTTAAATTCCTACCATTTACCTAATAATTATTAATAATTAAATTAAAAATGTGAAAATCTTATTTTAAAATAAAAATACTTATTAACATACTTATACATTTATTTTATGATAAATAAACATATAATTAATTAATAATATATATATATATATATATATATATATATATATATATATATATATATATATATATAACATTAAAATGTGTGTTTAGTTAGTAAATAACTTTGTTACGTACAAAATTATAGAGTATAATAATAATTAGAAATAAAATATATTGAAATATATTAATTATTTTCATTATTTGTGTGTGGAAAATGATGAAAAAGTTAAGTACACAATATATAATAATAGAGCGAGTTGTTTTTAGTGCGACCTTTTGAAAGTTTTAAAATATATTAACTATTTTCATTTTGAGTAATAATTAAATTATAATTTTTATCAGAAATTACTAAAATTTTAATATTTATATTTTTGGATTTACCATTATATTGTTTATTTGATATTGTATAAAGTGTATATTTTTAAATGTTTAAAATAAATTTCTAAATTAATAATTAAAGTAAAATATAGATAAATTATTATTAGTATTATCTAATTTTAAGGTTATGAAAAAGTTATGTACAAAATTATAGAGTATAATAATAATTAGAAATAAAATATATTGAAATATATTAATTATTTTCACTATAGGAAGAAAATTTGTGTGTGGAAAATGATGAAAAAGTTAAGTACACAATATATAATAATAGAGCGAGTTGTTTTTAGTACAACCTTTTGAAAGTTTTAAAATATATTAACTAGTTTCATTTTGAGTAATAATTAAATTATAATTTTTATCAAAAATTACTAAAATTTTAATATTTATATTTTGGATTTATCATTATATTGTTTATTTGATATTGTATAAAGTGTATATTTTTAAATGTTAAAAATAAATTTCTAAATTAATAATTAAAGTAAAATATAGATAGATTATTAGTATTATCTAATTTTAAGGTTACGACCAAGCCAGACACCAAATTGGTGTATGAGATCTCTTTGTTTGTGGGATAAGGAATCCACCCTGTATGAGATCCCTTTGTTTGTGGGATAAGGAATCCACCTCTGTGCAATAATTTTACTGCTAAGTCTACAAAGGCATACATACTCTACCCTCCTCTAGTTTTGAACATGGAACCTCTTAGGAGGAAACACATGATCTTAACCATTAGGTCCACTCAAGCTATATAGAATTATCTAATAGAGTTTTCATTTTATACAAAAGTATTCAATAATTTTTCTCATGTATTGGTATTAGGTGTAGATATGTAAAAAAAAAAAATCGCAAACTCAGTAAGAACAATGAATGAATGCAATGGGATATCTAGAGCACTTGAGTTCTTTGAGCTTCATCTATAAAATATTAAGGTTGATTCTCTGAGTTTATTGTTTTTGTTGTGTGCCTCATTATCCTTATTAGTTTAAGTGTCATAATCAACATTGATGGATTTATATTAGGTACCATTTATGGAATGCAAGTAGATGGAGGTTTGCATGCAATGTTTGATAGTTGATGAGTTGATATGTTTTTGCAAAGGCTATGTATTGAGTTTATAATCATGACAGGAGTGTTCATGATGTTTTACTCTGTTTTTCATATGCTATGCCTTAACTTGATTAGCAAGATAGGAATATCCATGATGTTAAATAATATTATGTATTTTTAGGAAAATTTGGTTCCATTCTAGTTATGTTGGTTCCTTATAGTGGCATGTGGTAATTAGCATGGGGTTTCTTGTTATTCATGATGATATAATAATTAACGCTTTGGTTTTATGCTTCCAATGTGAGCTTGATGGGAAAAGTAACTTAGAAGGTTAGTTATTTCGATGACCTTATGGGAGCCTATACCAAAAAAGAGATCTCTACAAGGAAAATGTAATGGGATAGGGGTAAAATAAATCAATAAACCTATGTCATTGTTTCTTTTACCTCCTAAGATGTTGAATCTTGATAAGTGGTTGGAATTACATGTGAAAATTCCTACACCAGAATCCCTATTGCAACAAACTGATATTACTTCTCCTACTTGATTAATCATGCAAGTTATTTACTGTGTTCTACAAGTAAATATTGAAGCAAATGCACTGCAACCTTCACTACATAAATAAACTCCGGGAAAATAAACACACAAACAAGATCTAAGCAAGAAGAAAACTACACAGACATTACACCACTATTATTGGACTAAGTCTCCGGAAAAACCCAATGTGGGAAAACCAATGCAGTAGATGAGGGTTTGATATTATTAAGAAAAAATTTCTGAATACAACTAGATGCCCAAATTATGGCTATCCACAAAGAATCTGACTGACAGAGAACTAGTGAGTATTACCTCACACTAACATTAGAGATCTGGATCTAACCCAACACTGAACTAGACAACCCCACGTTACCTCTGCACACATCTGCATCACTCTGGTTGGGGACTGCATCACCTCCTTCTGATGGATCTTCTACTGGCTGGATGCTAATCTCTGGCCCTTCCAGTCTCACACCCCGACACTATGGTACTGGATCTGACTGATCCTCAGCAAAATGTTGAATCTCCTCAAGGCTACAATGGTACCTCTGCGTGGCACTACGCTGCACAGTGCAGCTACTATGCTAACCCTTCTATGTACTGCCCTCTGACTTCTCTGTAAAGTATTCATGGCTCAGGAAGAGATCTTCCAACTGGAACTATCACTTCCCCTCACTAAAATCAAATCAAATCAATCAACTCCTTCCACTGTTTTGCGCTGATCTCTTGAGAAATTCGATCTTGAGACTCACTCAATGTATTTTCCAAATGGGCATCAAAGTCCTTATAATCTTCTCACTGGGTAACCAACGACCCAGATTAAAACATGATCAACGACTTAGATCATATTAACTTGATCTTTGTATTTTTCTAGAAGTTGAACACCTAGTTCTATTAATATATTTTAATGATTTTAATTCCTTAAATTTAAACTTAGGCTCCAATTAAAAGTAATTAATTATATTAATAAAACCCCATTTGGGTGGAATTTCCCACAACACTTTTTGGGTATTTTGGAATACATGTGTCTAAGCCTCCCTGCAAATTTTGAGACTTAGAGCACATCTGATGCTACTCGAAATCAAAACTCCCTCTTAGCAATGAATGTGCTCTAGTAATGCATCTTGCTGAAGCACTACACTGACTCTGTAACATCTCCATCTGCGTTGCTAATGTCTGACACTGCTGCCCACCAACTAATGCGTTGTTGCATCCATGTTGCTACTGACCCTGCATACTTCTGCCAACTACAACTGCACTGCAACTTTGATGTTGTTGTTGCAGCAGAAAAACATCCAAAATTATTGAACTAAGTGTTCAGCGTGATGCTTCTAATACTCAACATATGATTACTACTAGACTCTGTGTTGACCCTCTGAAGCTACTGCACTACTGGTGACTCTGCATTGTGACTTCCTAAACTGCGGCCAACCCTACTCTACGCTGCTCAGACTCTGGCGCTCTCTAGCCATTGCATTGTCACTCTGGCACTCCTTTTCACCAAATCACATTGGTCCATCTTGCTACTGCTGATTTGGGCTCTCGTAGTAAGGTACTGATCCATGATGTGGGCTCCTAATTGATCCTACCCAACTGCAGCTCTCCTAAACTACAATTATATATCACCCCAATTCTCCCCTGGAGATATGTGGGCAATCATGGTGAACTCCTCCTCCTCAATCTTCGTGGTTGCAGCCTGCGGATCATGCTTCTCATACTTGTCCTTATTCTTAAGAGGACACTGTGTAGTGTAGTGACCATACTCGCCACATCAGAAGCATGTGATCTTTGAGACATCATTTTTTTTCCTTCGCTGCACCTGTTGCCCCCTAGATGCAAGGGAAACATTCTCTTCCTCCTCCTTGGGCTTCGACCCACTGCTACTGTTTCCATCAATTTTGCACTTGATCATGTCTCGCCTCATCTCTTCTTGTTGAAGAGCGGCCCACATTTGTTCCTAATCAGGCATCCTTTCTTTGACCAGGATGCTCTAGAAAAATACTTTTCATTCATCAGATACAGAGTTCATAGCCAATCTGACCATCTTGGTGGCCTGAGGTGCTACTTTGACAACTGCTAACTAATATCTAGATTCTTGAAGCTTTGCAAGGAACAAATCAATGTGTTCTCCCTTTTGCATCCTCATCGATTGCATATTCTCCTGCAAGTATATCTTTCGCTACTTGGAAGATCCCTGATACAACGTAGCTAAGGCATCCCACATCTCCTTGGCAGTCCCTTTGTTAGCGATGTGGCATACGACATGATCTCTTACTCCATCAAGGATCAACCGCTTAGCCTTCGCCATATTCTTCTTGTAGGCCTTCAACGGAGCTGGATCAATGGGAACAACTACCACATTATCGATAAAGGCCTTGAGATCATGCTCATCTAATAGACACGTGATCCTTTCCTGCTAGATCACATAGTTGGACTGAACTGATGGATCTAACCCAACCAAATGTCGAACTGATGGATCTAACCCTCTGCGCAGTTGGCTCTATGCACTCCTTGTTGGAGCAAGTCAAATAAATATCGATCACGATGTTTCTGCACGGGAAATCAGAATTTATCAGGCAATAAATTCCCTGTGGTCAAAAATTCCCTCAGTATGCTTTTTCTTCCTTCTTCTGACGCTTTCTGCACCAACAATTGCTGCTACAAGAAAACTGTGTCCCACCAGAAATTGTTCTGCACTGAAGCTGTATTGTGTTGCTCCCTCTTTTTGATATTTTTGGGTAGCATCGGATGTGCTCTAGATCTGAAATTTTGTGGAGGAGCCAGAGTACATGAGATCTCCAAGGCCCAGAAAGCGTTTGGAGAAATTCCATCAGGTTTAAGACTTATTCAAATAGTTATTATTTTTAATTAATTACCCTAATTCTAACTTATAAGGAAAATTAAAAGATTAAAGTGAATTAAATTAAACATGTGATGAGAATGACTTAAGTGACGCGGATCAAGCAACTTCTAATCTTAGCCATTGATTAGAGATTAGATCAATGCCATTGGTTTTACAACGAGAAAAGTATAAGAGAAGGGCTTGGGGTCAGTTGGAGGACACACACATTGGTGGAGCACTGAAGCTAAGCTGAAATTTTAGGGCATGGTTTGATAAGAATTTCAGGAAGAGTTTGCAGTGCAATGAGGGGAAGTATTGGCAAGGGGATGAACTGATCCCAGGACAATAATACAACAACGGTAGAGTAGAAGCATATCTAGCAGTGTAGAGGCAACCAGGTGCTACGCAGTCTAGCCAGAGCCCAGTCAGGGGAAGCGTAGAGGCAGCAAGAGCCATGCAGGGCTGACACAGGCCCAGTCAGGGCAGCGCAGTGGTAGCGTAAGCCTAGATAGGGTGATGCGAGCCCTTCCAGAGCAGCGCAGAGGTTGACGCAGGTCACTAAGGCTGACCCTGAGCGCTGAGGAGAAGCGTTGGGGTTTCCGGTGGGCCAGAAAGGGCTCGTAGAGGGTTGAATTAGCCATATTTTTTGTCTTGAGGGAAAAAGGTATTATTGCTGTGATTTTCTCTGTAGGGCCAACCATGTCTAGATCCAAAAAAAGTTTGTATTCAGATTCTGCATAATAATAAAACCCTCCAGAGCTAGCTACATCAGTTTTCCCGTATTGGATTTTTTCGAGACATTTATCTGAAAAATCTGTGTGTCACTTTGTCATATGAGCGTGATATTCAGTAAATGATCTATATTTGTAGGCTGCTATTTGTGTTTACTTCGCTTTTTTTTTCTTCTGAATATTCAGATTAATAACATGTATAATTAATCAAATAGGAGAAATAAATCGATAGTTAGCAGTAGGGTTTCTTGGATTAAGATTTTTTCACACCTCTATCGCTGACAAATTGAAAATTGGAAATCGTACCTCTCTTCTAACTCACTCAAAGAGATATTCCCTTTGAAAATATTTCCCTCTTAGCTTGGATTGCGCAATCCCTTGGGGATTTCGATTTGTTGCCTAGTAGCTCTTTTTTCTCCCTCCTTCTCTTAAACGTTGAACACTTCTGGATTCCTCTCTTGCTTCACCTGTGTTGTTGTACAACCTCTGATACCATGTGAAAATCCCTACACCAGAATCCTAATGCAACAAACTGATATTACTTCCCCTACTTAATTAATCATGCAAGTTATTTACTATGTTCTGCAAGTAAATACAGAAGAAAAAAAACTACAACCTTCAGTACATAAATAAAATGTGGAAAAATAAACGCGGAAACAAGATCTGAGCAAGAAGAAAACTACACACACATTACACTGTTATGTTTGGACTCAGTCCCCGGAAAAACCCAATGTGGGAAAACCGGTGCAACAGATGTGGGTTTGATATTATTAAGAAGAAGTTCTTGAATACAACTGAATGCCCAAATTCTGGCTATCCATAGAGAATCTGACTGACTAGAGAACGAGTGAGGATTACCTCATACTGACACTGGAGATGTGGATCTCACCCAACACTGAATTGGGCAACCCCACACTGCCTATGCGCAGCCTCTGTGCAGATCTGCCTCACTCTAGTTGGGGACTACATCACTCTGGATGGGGACTGCATCACTCTAGCTGGGGACTGCATCACCCCCTTCTGATGGATCTTCTATTGGATGGATGTTGATCTCTGGCCCTTCCGGTCTCACACCCCAGCACTCTGGCACTGGATCTGACTAATCCTTAGCGAAATCTCGGATCTCCTCAAGGCTACAATGCTTCCCAGCGCAGCCGCTACACTGCCCCTTCTACGTATTATTTTCTGCCTTATCTACAAAGTATTCCCGACTTAGGAAGAGATCTTCTAACTAGAACTATCACTGCCCCTCACTGCAATCGAATCAACTCGATCAACTCCTCTGGCTGCTCTACGCTGCTCTCTTGAGAATTTTGATCTCTAGACTCACTCGGTGTATTTTCTGTAGAAATTTTAATACAATTATGTATTGTATGGATTATCCTGATCTAACAATTATATTCCACTATTAAATACATAATCGCTTCTACAAAAATCTTTGCGGAAATTTAAAACACGATCGCCAATTGCAAACACATGAAGAAATATCAATCACACATAACACATATTTTTTACCGGGAAAGAATAAAGCTAAAAACCCCACTATCATATATTATGTATATATCATGGATCATGAAACAATCTCATACAAAAATCTAATCCAAGAGCTCTTAGTACAATACAATCGTCTCACACTGTCATACAAAAATTGGCAAATACATGCGCCAATTTATTGCCTCTTGACAGCCTGCCTCCACTGCGCAATACCTGTTGATCACAATCCCTGAATGAATGAGATCCTGCATGCCTTGACTGCGCAATCCTCATTGGCATCTCCAATGTGTGTGTGGTTGCATGAGTGCACCCACTAATGTCACAACTGATAGTCAAATTGTCCCTTTCACCTATCTCTCAACTGGGTCTCCACTGGATCTGACATGCATGTAGTTAACAGCAGTAAATCTTCAGTTGCATGTGAGACCACTTCTTGTGAATTAATTAAATAATTAATTCACTGGTCTCTCACTAGTGTATGTTCAATTACAACTAGCACAACTGAGTTTAACTCACTTAACCGAGTTAAATTATTTTACAACTCACATACCTACACATCCAACTCTGTTACAACTTCGAATCACTTAGTTACAACTAAGTCCACTTGCATGTCCCACCAACCAACCACTCAACTCGAAATCCACTTAGCTAATTGATTTTCCACTTCAGTTAACTATTTTCATGTGCTCATTGAGAATAGATTAATGTTTATTGTCCAATTATTTTTAAGAGATAATAATAATCGACATGCATTCTATATTTAGACATGTGATCTATAAATAGACTTCGCACATGCATCTAAATAGAATTTTCTCACCATTCTAACAATAGACTCCCACTATAAATAGAATTTTCTGACCATTATAAAAATAGACATACACCTAAAAATAGCCTGTGGGCCCCATCTAGTGTAGGTGCTTAATTTTCACTAGGATCATCATCTTGTTGAATCGCAAAACTCCCTCTCAACAAGAAAGGGATTATCCTTCACCCTGATCCTATATCTATGTTATTCGAATTTTCTCCTGGTGAGCGCCTTCGTCAGAATATCTGCATCTTGATCTTTCGTAGGAATTTATTGAAGCAACATGATCTTCCGCTGCACACGATCTCTGATATGATGATACCGAATATCTATATGCTTAGATCTATCATGAAACACATGATTAATCGAGAGTTTAATACAACTCTGATTATCACAATGAATCACTGTAGGATCTAAATGAGAACCAAACAAACCAACTAGGATCTTTCTCATCCAGATACCCTCACATGCAGCTTGACTTGCTACCATGTATTTGTTGGAAATATTGTCATTGATGGCAAAGGAATTGGTAAAGGCATGGGCAACGAAGAAGAACAGCAAAGTTGCAGAGAACAACGATCAGCAGGATCAACAACAAAGAAAAAAGGAAGAACGCTTTTACAGAAACAAGAAGTGAATTGAAGGAGAGTTGTCCAAAGACAGGGTTGATTTTAATTGACGGATATTAAAATCCCTGCGAAAGTTAATTCATGTATAAATATAATGTACGTATTCTGATGGAGGAGAAAGAAAATCTGTGTATGGTTGAGTTTCGGTGATACTCTGTTCGGTGGAAAATACCTAGAGAAATTGGGGTATTGATTGATCCATTTCTCGTACGAAATTCCCGGCAACTCTATGTAATGATCTATGGATAGATTCGTGTTTTTGTATAAGATTTCGGGGTGCTAAGGCCACGGTACAGTGAGCTTCGAACGGGCTCTGTGTGTACAGGGCACATTATAGAAAATTATATATAACCCGATTTTTATTAACATAATCACGGGGAAAGAACAATTAAATCAAAGTTATACGGAACTTGGGGTACGGAGCGATTGGACAGTTGATCACTGTTTAAAAACCGCGAATGGATTTGCGAAAGCGGATTGCCCATATCGCACCTCTTTTTCGGGATAAGCGGTATTCAAGAGTTTGGCTTCGATTCCAAAGAGCAAGTGACACGCGTCGTGGGAAAACCGCCACCACTGCGCGCCATCGTATGATAACGTACGACCATCGCACGTTATAGGTCGACCAAGGATGCCCAGCGATATTGATATGCGCCGTTGATCTGAAAGGGGGGAAATCAGACGGTGGTAGTATGAGGAAGATGCGCGAAGGTTAAAGAAGATGAGTGATATGCATATGTACCGTTGATCTTGGAGGCTCGCGATCTAACGGTGATCGGGCAATAGACTTGCGTAAAGTTTACTTTGGTACGGTGGGGGCGCATATGTGGGCCAGGAGTCAAAGGCTTATGGAAATATTAAACTATTTGAAACCGTTGGATATTGTTTATAAAGTCCGAAGGGTTAATCATAAGGGATTAAAACGTTGTAAATATATTTATTTATCAAATGATAAATAAATTAAAAAGAAATCAAAAACCCTGTGGGCCAAACTAATGGAAATATTATCAAAGGAATACCTCTAGCAGTTAAATGGTTTTTGACTCATGGTTTTAATAAAGGCAAAGTCTATATAAAGGGAAAAAGATGATAATTCGATGTGTGCGTGTGCGAGGGTTGGAAAAGAATAATTCCTCGAAGGAATATCTGCATGAACAGACGACGTGCTTATTTGATTCTGAGTCTATGATGCACCCATCGAGAAATATTGATCTCAAGGTGATGAGTCTTGAGTTTATTCAACAGAAGAAATGATGAAGAGCTGGCGCATGTCTGCTGAAGAACACATATAAATCCGGGTAAGTTTATATAGATCTAGCCTGCTTTGCAAAATATATAATTACAGATCTATATAGGAAAAGAACGTATATATGCGGGTCATCTACATTGAAAGTGCATACGACAGTTGGGGTTTTGTGAAGATTAATATACACAGAAGGATATACAGGATGTTGAATGCATATATACTTTGAAGTCTGGCTACAGTGGTCTCACTGTTCTGTTATGAAGTTTTGGGAAAAATATGATTTTTGATGATTGAATAAAGGGTTGCGTTGAAGCTGCTTGATCCAGTGTGAAAATTGATGAAACGTGGTCTGCAGTAGATCTGAGGGTAGAAGCCTTCAGTAAGGGGGTTGTAGCTCCCTTCCAGTGGTAGCTGGTAAACGAGAGCAGGGGGTAGTAGCTCCCTTCCAGGAGAGGCCGGTAAACAAGAGCAGGGGGTAGAAGCTCCCTTCCAGGAGAGGATGGTAAACGAGAGAAGGTTGTAGCCTTCTGCAGGTGGGTGCCTGCGTGCTGGTATAAGTCTGCACCAGCACATATTGTAAGAAGTTTTCTCTATAATAAATAATTGAAGACTGAGATTGCAGCAGCGGTGGTTTTCTCCCGAATTGGGTTTCCACCTTAAATCCTGGTGTTCATATGTGTTGTTTGTGTTTGATGGTCTATTCTATTATTTATGTTCATGCTTATTGCTCATCTGAAGAATGAATGATGCAATGCTCTAAGTAAAAACATAATAAGATATCTGGACATACATGTTGAATGCAATAATGTAACATATGGTTTTTGAGAGAAATAAAAGAATAATTGTTCAGCCCTAAATACTGATTCACCCCCCTCTCAGTATTTTTCCCAACAATTGGTATCAGAGGAGGTCCTTCTGAAAAGCTTAGCCACTAGAAGGAAGATCAAGCAAGATGAGCAATCAAGATGGAACAGGATCTATCAGGCCTCTGCTCTTTAACGGAAACAATTTAATATTTTGGAAAACAAGGATGAGATCCTATCTTCAATCTCTAGGAGCATAGGTATGGGCAAATGTTGAACAAGGTTATCAATATCCAGTTGCAGTACCAACAGATCCAACGGAAAGAAAGAATTATGAAAAAAATTCAAAGGTGGTCAATGCTCTATTGGGAAGTCTAACTGAATCAGAATTTGTCAAAGTCATGCAGCTGAATACAGCAAAGACAATATGGGACAAAATCATTCTAAGTTATGAAGGTGATGCAAAGGTAAAAAGTGCTAAACTCCAAACTCTCAGAATTCAATATGAGAATCTAAAAATGGATAATGAGGAGAGCATTGCCAATTTATTTTTACAACTTGATGATATTGTAAATCGTATGAGAAATCTGGGAGAAACAATAACTGAATCTACATTGGTTGAGAAAGTCTTAAGGTCACTAACAACAAAATTTGAGTCAAAAGTTTCTGCTCTTGAAGAAAAGCAGGATCTTCAAAACCTTACTGTGGTGCAACTTCATGGCATACTAACTACATATCAAATGAGAAGAGGAGGACCATCTGAAGTCAAAGAAGCAGTCTTTAGAACTTCTACAAAAGGGAAGGAAGTACAAAAAACAGAAGGATCAGGATATATCTCAGAAGAAGATGAGATAAACTTTGTGAAGAAACTTCAACTTGGCACAGGACGGTTCAGAGGTAAGCTTCCTTTCAAATGTTTTGATTGTGGAAGAGTTGGTCATTATGCTGCTAAGTGTCCTTATAAAGAAACACATAAAAAGGGGAAGGAAGTAGAAAGAAGGAATAAGAATCGTTTTAGCACTAGAAAGAGTTATTATACTCATGAAGACAGTGATGGTTTATCTGATAGTGAGGAAGAAAGTGAACAAGATCTTAGACTTCTCATGGCATTTGAAAAAGAATCTAGAGAAGAAAAGGATACTTTTGTGGATGCTCTAGAAGACAGTGATTTTCTTGATGAAAACAATAAACTCAAAATTTGCTTAGAAGAGAGCAAAATAACCATAGAAACTCTGAAAAATCAGCTTGAAGATAAAGAGAAACACGATGAGAAATTAGAGTGTGAAGAAGTAGATCTAAGAAAAGAACTTGAGAAAGTAAAGACTCTGAATCTTAGATTTGCTAAAGGGTCTGAAACCTTAGATGAGATTACCAAGGTACAATGTTCTCCTCTTATAAAGACAGGTCTTGGATATATCGGAGAATCTTCTCAGGCTTCAGCACCAAATTATCTGAAAGCAGTTACAGCTAGTTTACAACATGCTGCCACTCAACAAGGGAATAAAGAATCTTTACAGGTAAAGCATGATCATCTCAATTCAAGGAACACTAACAGGAATGTCTTTCAAAGAAACACCAATCAACAGGTAAATTCATAGAGAAGATCTTATGATCGCAGAAAGTTCTTCTTCAATGGACAATGTTTCTCATGTCACAATTTTGGTCATAAAGTTGTTCAATGTGTAGCATATAAAACTATCATGACAAGAGAAGCAAGAAAGAAAAGGATTGATATTGAAGCAAAGAAGAGTACTTATAACAACTTTTCTCCTCTTCAAAATGAAGTTGAATGCACTTATTGCAATAACTTTGGCCATAAAGAATATGAATGCAGGAGCAAAGTTCAGCCAAAATAACATGTTCCTTCAAGCTCCAAAGTGTGGAAAAAGAAGGAATTACAGGTTGAAAATTGTGGCATAGCGTTATTTGCAAAAGATGAAGAAAAAAAATGGTACATTGATAGTGGATGCTCAAGACACATGACAGGTGATAAAGACAAACTTCTTGCATATAGTGCTCTAGAAAAGGAGAAGAATGTTACATTTGGAAATGATACTCCTGCGGTCATTAAAGGAAAAGGGTCTGTTTTCCTAAAAGATAAGGTGAAAGCTAATGAAGTCATTTATGTGGATGGATTAAAGCATAACTTGTTAAGTGTAAGTCAAATGTGTGATCAAGGAACTAAAGTTGTCTTTAGTTCAAAAGAATGTGTGGTACGTGATCTTGATACAGGTAAAGCAATTATAAAAGGAAAGAGAACTCCAAACAACCTGTATATATTGAATAACTGCAAAGAACAATGTTATTTGAGTAAATCTTCAGAAAATTGGCTATGGCATAGAAGGTTGGGGCATCTGAGATTTTTTCAAATCAACAAATCAGTCAGACTTAAAGCTGTTCGTGATCTTCCCAATATTACTCCACCTGAAAATATCGTATGCAAATCTTTCCAATTCGGTAAGAAAACTAAAGTACAATTTAATGCCAAGGAAGGATCATCAAGTAAGCCTCTTGAACTCATTCATACTGACATATGTGGACCTATGAGGAAAAATTCACCACATGGTGAAGAACACTATATCTTATTCATTGATGATTTCTCTAGAATGTGTCGGATTGGGTTGCTTAAACACAAAGATGAAGCATTTGAGAAGTTTTAGATCTTCAAAGCACTAGTTGAGAATGAATTAGATCTAAAAATCAAGTGTCTCAGATCTGATCGAGGAGGAGAATATACATCCAATGAATTTCTTGAATTCTGTGAACAACATGGCATAAAAAGACATTTTTCTGTAGCTGGCACTCCACAACAGAATGGCGTTGTAGAAAGAATGAACAGAACAGTTCAACAAATGGCTAGAGCTATGCTTGATGATTCCAGAACACCTAACACATTTTGGGGAGAAGCAGCACATACAGCAGTAAACATTCTCAGCAAGGCACATGTTCATGTAAATAGTGATAAAATTCCATATGAACTCTGGTATGGTAAACCTCCCACTGTAAAGCATTTTAGAATTTTTGGAAGAAAATGCTTTATCAAGAATAATGATGAAAAACTTGGAAAATTTGAACCCGGAGCAGATGAAGGAATATTTCTTGGTTACTCCTCTAGGAGTAGGGCATATAAATGTTACAATAAAATACTTTGAAAGATTGTTGAATGTATTGATTTTGTTATTGATGAGTCTCCTACAGCTCCAAAAGAAGAAAATCAAACAACAAATGAAGATGATGATGACACATATCCTTCTACATCAAATAGTATTGATACCAACAGTGAACCTAGTGAAGAATCCGAAGAGGATTTGTCTGAAAAGGGTCCATCTAGATATGTTCAAAAGAATCATCCGGAATCTCAAATTTTGGGAGAAAAGGGATCAGGTGTACAAACAAGAAGGACTCTTTTGGGATCTTCTAGCAATCTGGCATTTCTGTCCACTATTCAACCTCACAGTGTCAGTTAAGCTAGCAAAGATGAATGTTGGATTCAAGCCATGAATGAAGAGCTTGATCAAATTGAAAAGAATCACACTTGGGAATTAGTACCAAGGCCTCATGACAAAAATGTCATTGGAACTAAATGGATATTCAAAAACAAGTTAAATGAGAATGGGGATGTTATAAGAAATAAAGCTAGACTCGTGTGCAAAGGGTATGCTCAACAAGAAGGTATAGATTTTGAAGAAACCTTTGCTCCTGTAGCTAGACTTGAAGCCATAAGAATGTTTCTTGCTTTTTCAAGCTTCCAACAAATCAAAGTTTATCAAATGGATGTTAAATCTACTTTTCTCAATGGTGATCTAGAAGAAGAAGTTTATATAGAACAACCAGAAGGATTCGTTTTGGGAAATGATGAAAAACTTGTTTGTAGACTTAAAAAGGCTCTATATGGTCTCAAACAACCTCCAAGGGCATGGTACTATCGTCTTGACAAATATCTTCATCAACAAGGATTTTCAAAGGGGTCTACTGATAGCAACTTATACACAAAAACTAAAAATGACAAACTATTGATTGTGGTTGTATATGTTGATGATATCATTTTTGGAAGTAATAAAGAGTCTATGAGTTAGAAATTTGCTTCTGATATGCAGCAAGAATTTGAAATGTCTTTGCTTGGGGAACTAACATTCTTTCTTGGCTTGCAAGTGCAACAAGCAACAGATGGCATATTCTTGTCACAAGCAAAATATCTCAAGCAAATCCTGAAGAAGTATGGCATGGAAGACTGCAAACCTGTAAGTACACCAATGATAACCGGATGTAATCTCAGTTCTAATGATGATTCCCCCACGGTGAATCAACCTGAATACAGATCTATGATAGGAAGTCTACTTTATCTCACTGGGACAAGACCAAACATCATGCATGCAGTTGGGATTGTTGGACGATTCCAAGCTAATCCAAAAGAGTCTCATCTTCAGGCTGTGAAAAGAATATTCAAATATCTACAAGGAACTCAAGACTTTGGACTATGGTATCCAAAGAATGTTGATCTTACTCTTCATGCATACACCGATGCAGGTTGGGCTAGAAGTGTTGATGATCGGAAAAGCACTAGTGGTGGTGCATTCTATATGGGGCCCCGGTTAGTATCTTGGTTCAGCAAGAAGCAAAGCTCCATTGCCTTATCTACAGCAGAATCAGAATATGTGGCAGCAACATCATGTTGCACTCAACTTCTCTGGATGATGCAAACCCTACAAGACTTTCAAATCAAATGTTCACCCCCTATCTCCATTATGTGTGATAATACAAGTGCCATCAGTATCTCAAAGAATCCTGTTATGCATTCCAAGACCAAGCACATTCCCATAAAATATCACTTCTTACATGAACAGGTGCTTGAACAAAAGGTGAAATTGGAGTATGTTTCCTCCAAAGAACAAGTTGCTGATATATTTACCAAACCTCTACCCAGGGAAGCGTTCGAATATCTCCGACAGAAACTGGGAGTAGTCTCTGCCATGCAGAGGAGCAGGTCTACTTAAATACAGAAGATTAAATTGGTTGTGAGGTGCTGTTGGGCATCTCTGGATGCAGCATGATCTCAGGGGGAGCATGGTATTGTCAACTCTTTTCCATTGATGTCAAAGGGGAAGAAAAGAAAAGCAACAAAGGGGTCCTATAAGTTTTTCAGAGGACGAGTTTTGCCATCAATGCCAAAGGGGGAGATTGTTGGTAATATTGTCATTGATGGTAAAGGAATTGGTAAAGGCATGGGCAACGAAGAAGAACAACAAAGTTGCAGAGAACAATGATCAGCAGGATCAACAGCAAAGAACAGAGGAAGAATGCTTTTACAGAAACAAGCAGTGAATTGAAGGAGAGTTGTCCAAAGACAGGGTTGATTTGAATTGACGGATATTAAAATCCCTGCAGAAGTTAATTCATGTATAAATATAATGTATGTATTCTAATGGAGGAGAAAGAAAATCTGTGTATGGTTGAGTTTCGGTGATACTCTGTTAGGTGGAAAATACCCAGAGCAATTGCGGTATTGATTGATCCATTTCTCGTACGAAATTCCCGGCAACTCTGTGTAATGATCTATGGATAGATTCGTGTTTTTGTATAAGATTTTGGGGTGCTAAGGCCACGGTACAACGAGCTTCGAATGGGTTCTGTGTGTACAGGGCACATTATAGAAAATTATATATAACCCGAGTTTTATTAACATAATCACGGGGAAAGAACAATTAAATCAAAGTTATACAGAACTTGGGGTACGGAGCGATTGGACGGTTGATCACTATTTAAAAATCGCGAATGGATTTGTGAAAGCGGATTGCCCATATTGCATCGCTTTTGCGGGATAAGCAGTATTCAAGAGTTTGGCTCCGATTCCATAGAGCAAGTGACACGCATCCTGGGAAAACCGCCACCACTGCGCGCCATCGTATGATAACGTACGACCATCGCACGTTATAGGTCGACCAAGGATGCCCAGCGATAATGATATGCGCCGTCGATCTGAAAGGGGGGCCATCGGACGGTGGTAGTATGAGGAAGATGCGCGAAGGTTAAAGAAGATGAGCGATATGCATATGTACCGTTGATCTTGGAGGCTCGCGATCTAACGGTGATCGGGAAATAGACTCGCGTAAAGTTTAATTTGGTACGGTGGGGGTGCATATGTGGGCCAGGAGTCAAAGGCTTATTGAAATATTCAACTATTTGAAAGTGTTGGATATTGTTTATAAAGTCCGAAGGGTTAATCATAAGGGATTGAAATGTTGTAAATATATTTATTTATCAAATGATAAATAAATTAAAAAGAAATAAAAAACCCCGTGGGCCAAACTAATGGAAATATTGTCAAAGGAATACCTCTAGCAGTTAAATGGTTTTTGACTCATGGTTTTAATAAAGGCGAAGTCTATATAAAGGGAAAAAGATGATAATTCGATGTGTGAGTGTGCGAGGGTTGGAAAAGAAGAATTCCTCGAAGGAATATCTGCATGAACAGACGACGTGCTTATTTGATTCTGAGTCTATGATGCACCCATCGAGAAATATTGATCTCAAGGTGATGAGTCTTGAGTTTATTCAACAGAAGAAACGATGAAGAGCTGGCGCATGTCTGCTGAAGAACACATATAAATCCAGGTAAGTTTATATAGATCTGGCCTGCTTTGCAAAATATATAATTACAGATCTATATAGGAAAAGCACGTATATATGCGGGTCATCTACATTGAAAGTGCATACAACAGTTGGGGTTTTGTGAAGATTAATATACACAGAAGGATATACGGGATGTTGAATGCATATATACTCTGAATTCTGGCTACAGTGGTCTCACTGTTCTGTTATGAAGTTTTGGGAAAAATATGATTGTTGATGATTGAATAAAGGGTTGCGTTGAAGCTACTTGATCCAGTGTGAAAATTGATGAAACGTGGTCTGCAGTAGATCTGAGGGTCGAAGCCTTCAATAAGGGGGTTGTAGCTCCCTTCCAGTGGTAGCTGGTAAATGAGAGTAGGGGGTAGTAGCTCCCTTCCAGGAGAGGCTGGTAAATGAGAGAAGGTTGTAGCCTTCTGCAGGTGGGTGCCTGCGTGCTGGTATAAGTCTGCACCATCACATATTGTAAGAAGTTTTCTCTATAATAAATAATTGAAGACTGAGATTGCAGCAGCGGTGGTTTTCTCCCGAATTGGGTTTCCACCTTAAATCCTAGTGTTCATATGTGTTGTTTGTGTTTGATGGTTTGTTCTATTATTTATGTTCATGCTTACTGCTCATCTGAAGAATGAATGATGCAATGCTCTAAGTAAAAACATAATAAGATATCTAGACATACATGTTGAATGCAATAATGTAACATATGGTTTTTGAGAGAAAGAAAAGAATAATTGTTCAGCCCTAAATAATGATTCACCCCCCTCTCAGTATTTTTCCCAACAGTATTTCGCTTCCGCTAAACTAAGTGCCACAGATCTATGTTTCCTGTTGTACCAAGAAAAAACTGTAGATCTGATACTGAAGACCCCTCCTGATGTGCTCTTTCTTTCCGTTGGGATGCCTGCCCAATCTGCATCCGTGAAGCCATGCAACTTCACCTCATCTGTCTGTCTGTACCATAATCCATACTCAGATGTGCCCCTCGGGTATCTCAGGACATGCTTGCTCGCCTTCCAAAATAGCTTGGTAGGCTTAACCATCGCTAGACTAAGCTGGTTCACCGCATAGCATATGTCTAGTCTTGTATTCACTAAATACATTAGCGAACCCACTAATTGTCGATAGACAGTAGCATCCACTACCTCTCCAGATGTAGCATCCTCTTTCCTCTAGTTTCTTGGAAGAGGAGTAACCATGGGTTTTTAGCCCTCCATGTGAAACTTACCCAATATCTCCCTTGCATACTTGCCTTGAGACACAAAAATTTCACCATCTTGCTGCCATATTTTCAATCCAAGGAAATAATGAAGGAGGCCCATATCCTTCATCTCAAACTCCTTTGCAAGGTCCTCCTTACATTAGTGTATCAGCTGCTCATCACCAATCAGTATTAAATCATCAACATAAAGAACAATGATTAAAATCTTACCCTCCACCATAATTTGGTATAGGTTTGCATCCACCTCACTCTTGGTGAAGCCAAGTGCAATGAAATAGTTGTCGATTCGAGTGTACCAAGCACAAGGTGCTTGATTCAGCCCATACAATGCTCTTTTGAGTCTTCACACATGCAACTCACTACTGAAGATATCAAATTCTTCAGGTTGCTCAATGTACACTTCTTCCTCAATGATCCATTAAGGAACGCAGTCTTCACATCCATCTGATGAACGTGCCAACCCATCTGCGCTGAGAGAGAAAGGATGGTATTTATGGAATAATACCGTTTGACATGTGAAAATGTTTCTTCATAATCAATCCCCTCGATCTGTGAGAAGCCCCAAGCCACAAATCTGGCCTTATAATTCTCAACACTCCCATCAGCAGCTTGCTTTACCTTGTAGATCCATCTTAAACCTACCACTAATTTATCAATCGGCCTTGGAACAATTTCCCAAGCATTGTTTCTAACAATGGAGTCACACTCCTCCACCATTGCATCTACCCATGTGGGCTCCTGCACTTCTTCTTGAAAGGAAGATGGATCATTCACAATACATTTTCTCATGAGAGCCACGTATCCAGTGAATCAATCAGGAGACTATCTTTGTCTGCACTGTGAAGTAGGGACTCCTACATTCTGTGCAGCATCAAGTTTCAGCCTCTCAGCTTCTGTGGTACACCTTCTACCAGTTTTGATGTTTGGCTCTGCGTGAGTGGACTCCTCCACTTCATGAACCTCCTCCTGTGGCTGATACACATCTAGAGACTCATATTTGGGAACCAAAAGTTCCTCCTCTGCATGTAATTTTAGCTCTCTCTCAAGCAACAACTTCATGGTTTTCTTCTCGTTGAATTTTATATCCCGTCACACCATAGTAATTTGACTACTTGGAAAATACACACGATAATTATGGGGTGTTTATGTGTACCCCACTAATATCCCAACTTCAGCAGTCCGCTCCAGCTTCTTCTTGGCATTCTTGGTCACATGCACATAAACAGATGAGCCAAAAATCTGAAAGTGGGAAACATCCAGTTTCTTACTAGTAAAATATTCTTCAAGTGTACTCATGCCAAGTACTCTATGAGGACAACAGTTTTGCACATAAATTGAAATGTTGCATGCTTCCACCCACAAATGCATTGGTAGGCCCTGATCATGCAGCATTGCTCGTGCAACACCCATGATTGTTCTGTTCTTCCTCTCCACGACCCCATTTTGTTGTGGGTTATGAGGCGCTATGAGTTCTTTTTGAATTACTTCTTTGCTACATAAGTATTTGAATTCGTTTGATATGTATTCTCCACCATTATCGCTTTGTAGAGCCTTCACTTTCTTCCCTGACTCTTTGTCCACCAATGCTTTAAACTCACAAAGCTTTGAGAATGGTTCATCCTTCTTTTGCATGAAGAAGATCCAACATTTACGAGAAAATTCATCAACAAAAATAACATAATACCTGTGTTTTGTTGTTGAAGCAACCGAGAATGGTCCACACACGTCTATGTGAACTCTCTCCAGGATCACCGAAGCACGGTTCTCCTTTTCATGAAAGGTGGACTTTACATACTTCTCCATGGTGAAACCCTTGCACTAATCTAGCTGAGAAAGTGTTCCCATTGGAAGTCTAGTAGATATTTTTTGCATGACTTTCAAGGCTCCATGATGAAGATGGCCCAATCACCTGTGCCATAATTCGCCCTCACTCCGACTCACCACTTTTTCTGCCTTGCCCATCATGGCAGCGCAACCATCTACCTACATCTTGTAGAGATTCTTAACTTGAATCCCTATCCTCTTGGCTTGACCCATTGTTTTATGTCGCAGGAAAGCTTTTCCATTGCTGAGAACAACATCATAGCCTCTATCCTCCAACATCACGACTAAGACCAAGTTTTTCTTTAGACCTGGAACATGCATAACATCTTTCAATTAAAATGTTTAACCTGACTCCCTCTCAAAGGTAATGGTACCAATGCTGGTCACACTGTATCGTCCATTGTTGCCCATCTCTATATGCATTTGGAGATCTTTCTCCTCCAAGTCACTAAAAAGCTCCTTATCTCCCGTCATGTGGATGGAAGCACCACTATAAAGATACCACATCGATCCCATTGTGCTTGAAACCAAGAATGCGATAAAAGAGAAATCAAGTTCAAATTGCGGGGCAAGGGCCTCACCAGCTGCAGCTCCAACAACCTTCTTGTTCTTCTTCTTCTGTGGGCAGTTAGTGGTGAGATGCCCATGTTCGTGACAGTGAAAATACTTCACATTGGACAAATCCAGCTTCTTGCCTTTAGACTCGGGTTTTGAATGGAATTCATTCCCCTTCCCTTTCCTTGCCTTGGAAGCCAAAGCACAATCCTCTTCATCATCATGCTTTCATGAGGAGCCATCTCTAGTGTTCTGCCTGAACTCCTCCTGCACTAGATCCGACCATAGTTTTTCCCAATCCGACATTTTTTCTCATCTATTGACAGAGTCTTGATAACTGTGCCAACTCTTAGGAAGTCCCAAGAGAGACAAGCTCACCAAATCATCATCAGAAACCGTGATTCCCACACTCCCTAGTTAATCTCGACATTGGAAAAACCTTGTGAGATACTTAGGAATATTGTCTCCCTTCTCCATCTTGATCTTTCTGAGTTTATCCTTCAACGCCAATTTCCTATGGTCATTTTTGCTTTGGAAAAGAACCGTCAAAGCCTTCCACATAGCATATGGATTGGATTTCCCATGAAGACTTGAGACAATGTGGTCTCGTACACCTTCCAACAAAATCCTTCTCGTCTTCGCTACTTTCTTTTGCTATGCGTCAACTAATGCAACATCCGTCGAAGTGGGCTTAGGAACATCACTGTCGATGAATTCCTTCAAGCCATTATGTTCAAGCACTGCCTCCATCCTGTCCTTCCAGGAAATGTAGTTCGATCTGCCCTCGAGTGCATATTCTATCCGTAAGCCATTGAAAGCCATTTTGATGTTTACTCAACTATCGCACCAAGAAATTCTTGTAGCAAATTCGATTTGTTTCCACCAACAAACTTAGCTTCTGCTTCAAAATTACAATCTTCTTTTCTCTATTACCATGCAGAAATTTTAATACAATTATGTATTGCCTGGATTCTCCTGATCTAACAATTATATGCCACTATTAAATATAGAATCACTTCTACAAAAATATTTACGGAAATTTAAAACATGATCGCCAATTGCAAACACATGAAGAAAGATCAATCGCACATAACACAGATGTTTTTACTAGGAAAGCATAAAGCTAAAAACCCCACTATCATATATTATGTATATATCATGGATCATGAAACAATCTCATACAAAAATCTAATCCAAGAGCTCTCAGTACAATACAATTGTCTCACACTGTCATACAAAAATTGGCAACTACATGCGCCAATTTACTGCCTCTTGATAGCCTGCATCCACTGCGCAATCCCTGCTAATCACAATCCTTGAATGAATGAGATCCTTCCTGCCTTGACTGCGCAATACTCATTGGCATCTCCAATGTGTGTGTGGTTTCATGAGTGCACCCACTAATGTCACAACTGATAGTCAAATTGTCCCTTTCACCTATCTCTCAACTGGGTCTCCACTGGATCTGACATGCATGTAGTTAACAATAGTAAATATTCAGTTGCATGTGAGACAACTTCTTGTGAATTAATTAAATTATTAATTCACTAATCTCTCACTAGTGTATGTTCAATTACAACTAGCACAACTGAGTTTAACTCACTTCACTGAGTTAAGCTATTTTACAACTCACATAACTACACATCCAACTTTGTTACAACTTCGAATCACTTAGTTACAAGTAAGTCCACTTGCATGTCCTACCAACCACCCACTGAACTTGAAATCCACTTAGATAACTAATTTTTCACTTCAGTTAACTATTTCCAAGTGCTCATTGAGAATAGATTAATGTTTTTTGTCCAATTATTATTAAGAGATAATAATAATTGACATGCATTCTATATTTAGACATGTGATCTATAAATAGAATTCGCACATGCATCTAAAAATAGAACATCATATATAAATATAATTTTATCACCATTCTAAAAATAGACTGCCGCTATAAATAGAATTTTCTCACCATTCTAAAAATAGACATACACCTAAAAATAGCCTGTGGGCCCCACCTAGTGTAGGTGCTTAATTTTCACTAGGATCATCATCTTGTTGAATCTGAACATTTTCCAAATCCCATCGAAGTCCTTATATTCTTCTCATTGGATAACCAACGGCCAAGATTAAAACATAATCAACGACTTAGATCATATTGAATTGATCTTTGTCTTTTTCTAAAAGTTTCACACCCATTTCTATTAATATACTTTAATTATTTTAATTCCCTGAGTTTAAACTTAGTCTCCCATTAAAAATAATTAATTATTTTAATAAAACCCCATCAAGGTGGAATTTTCCAAAATGCTTTCTGGGTATTTTGGAAAACATGTGTCTAAGCTCCCTGCAAATTTTGAGACTTAGAGCACATTTGATGCTACCATAAAACAACATTAAACTCACCAATGGAGTTGTGAAGTTGAGCTTCAATTCTTGATGTTAAGTTTTTAGTTGGAGTGGAGGGTGTTTGGGCCATCCTCTCAAGTTTTCTAGGGTACATGAGTCAGCATATTGAACGACATGCCTAGGGGGAAATAGTACCATCAAGGTGAAACTTAGCACTAAAGGTCTTAGCTACACTATTAAGGCCAAAGTGCTAGATATTAAAGGTTAAAAACATGCCATGTAAATAGAGACCATTGACAAGGAGTTGGTGTAAGGGTGATATCATAATAGTTGTGAATGATATGGTTCGAAAGAGTGTTGAAGATAAGGGAAGGAATTAATTCCTACATAACAATTTTGCATACCATATTTGAATAAACGTAATTTTAGGATAAAGTTTCCTAAAGGGGAATGTATGTAGTGCCATACCTTTTGTGAATGCATATTGGAATTGTATTTTTGTATGATGCCATGCCTTACCAATGTATATACAAGGGTAACCTTAGGAGAAAAATTTTCTCCGATGATGCAACTTTCCATCCAATAACCAAGCATACGCTTTAGATAGTGACCTCTCATATTCCTATTACAAATTATTATCAATCTCATTCACTTTGATCAACATACTCATCTAATCAAGGTGGGTCAAGAACCATGAGGTGCATTATCCATTGTTTCATGCAAATTACTTACATCTAAGTGTTGATATGCATATTAGTATCCTAAATCAACTAAGGTAAATCACCAATAGTGAGTCACAATTAGACTTTCTCTTGTTTGGTATAATAATTTCTAAACGATATGTGGATTTGGTTTTCCACTTAAAAGAAACGGAAAGTCAATACCAATTTCTCCTAATAAGAACAAATTAAAACTAATTTTTTATTTAGATAACTATTAGTAAAATAAATCAAAATTTAAACTATCTAATTATATATCTATTCTATCAAGGAGAATAAACTGAATTAATGAAAAAATATTAGAGAGGAAAAATAAAACAAATTCAATTTTCACATCAATAATTATTTAGGCACAAAACAAAATCCCATGGGTGATGAATCACTCATAATGCATACTTTTCCATATATCTTACCGATAAATTTAGGTTTTGTGCTAGGTAAAATTGACTCAGGGATAGAGTCAAAGTTGACGGGTCGTTAGTGGAGGTTTTAGGCCCATGGTTTGTTGGTAGCCCATGGTAATGTAAGGTCACGAAGGTAAGTTGTGAAGGCTCATTTAGCTGGGTTGGTCAGGGTTTTGGCCAATGCTAATGAAATTTCATTGCATTAAGTTTTTCCCAAAGTTAAGGTTTTCTAAGGGAAATATTTTGTGCATTATGTGTTTAATGTCTATGCTTGTTGCTAGTTATTTTTATTATTCCTCTCCATAAATATTCGTAAATAATTTTTGTCTCTCATGGTAACATTTTTCTTCATATGGTTTTAGAGACAGGTTAATGTATTTTTGGCTTCAGACTAACGCCTCTGTTGCTAAGGGCTTGATGAATAACACAGTCGCGGGAAATCGAAGCTGGTGAGATCCATGTTGTAAAATCTCCTTCTCTAATGCATATCTAGATCCATGTTGTCTAATCTGCTCCTTAGGATGAGAGTACTAAGCCAACATATTCCCTATTAGCAGATAGGATGGTAGTAGGATTTGTGAGCTAAGTGGAGTGGGATGGATAAGGGTTTTGGTGGTAATGTGATAATCAATTATAGATCTTTTGTATGCTCTGGGGTCTGTGATGGTGGGGATCAAAATAAACAAAGGTTGTGTTGAAACTGGAATTGTTGTGCTCAAGATATGAACCAACGAAGAGGTTGGGGATACAACATGTTGGATGGTGAAGCGCTTGTCTCTAATATGAATGTTATTGATGAGTGTATTGTAAGCATCAATTTGAAATGTGCTGCTATTGTTGATCAGGCGGATAGGCTTCTCGAGAAAATTCCATGTGGAAGCCGGTCGAAATTTTTAAGATCCTCATTGTAATCATTATTCCATTGAAAGTTTTCATTTAGGGTGTTCTTATCTCAAAAACACCCCCAACTTAGACTTTTTGTCGTTCTACTCTTGGAAGTTGCATGTGATCGGTAGAATGGGTGTGGGATCTGTATACCCATGGTGAGTTACTGGAAGTGTCTGAGCCGAAGTTGGGAGAAATTATGTGTTCAATGGGCTGTTGTTTTGGGTCAAAGATGTTGGGGCTTATGATGAAGGAGTGGCTAGATGCATTGGGGGAGGTGTCGGTGGTGTTAGCCCAGGTATGTCAGTGACCAAATGACTCTTTCAGATTTTTTCTATAGGGCCATAGGTCAAAATTTTTTCTTTTTCGAACTAGTTCTCATAAATAATTTTGGTCACCGAAGAAAATCTAAACCATTTATGCTGCTCCTTTATTTCATTTATCATTGCCAAGGTCATCACCGTCATTAGTTTCAAGTTCATCATCTCCATCATCATCATTCAATAGGTCTAGGGTTATGTCATTTCATTTCATTTAGGTCAAGTCTAGGTTCAATTCTGCCTTTGAAAAAATCATCAAATTTTCACTAAAATAAGGCAGTGGCCCTCCACTTCATCCATAAAACCCTAGTAAAGGAGCATAAATGTTTATGAATTTCAAATACATCCATCTCTCTTGTTTCATATGGCTCAAATTTCAAGAAAAAGTTTCAAATATAGTTTCACTGTCTCTTTAAAAGAATAAAAAAATCATCATCCACTACCAGAGCTCCAAGAGAGGTCATTTTGACCTACTGTCCTAGTAAAATGCAGAAGAGTGTCATTTCAAGCTTCAAAAACATCCAATCTGTGTTAAAAAGTCATTATCAATGTGAAAGTTCAAGGGTCTTCAAAAGCAGTCTCACTGTCTCAAGAAGATGAGAAAATTTGTCTTAAGGTTACAATTCAAAAGCTTAAGAAGGTCATCACAAATGTCATGGAATGCAAAATAGGTTAAATTATGCTCTCTCATCTTATTCAAAGTGCCAAAGAAGCACCTTTCATGTCAAAGGGTTCAAAGAAATTTACTCTGGCTTGTTACCTCATTTGAAAGAGCAGCATGTTACTTTCCAAGTTGCTAAAATTGTCAAAGGGTCATTTGCAAATGTTAAAGGGCAAGGAGAATTTCACAAATTTGAAAGGGAGAAGTTTATTTCATATCTCATTTAAAGGGTAAAAAAGGGTCACTGTCAAAAAAAGAAAAAGTGGTAAAAGGGACATCTCACAAGCTTATAAAAGCCAAAGTAGCCCTAATTTGATTCTTTATACCCTTTCATGTGAGTGAGAGAGCTGATATTATCTTTATTTATCCTCCATAGCTCCTAAACTCCGAAGCATAGCTTTAACATATAATAAAAAATCACTTACAACCCTTTAAAAATAGCTTTGTTACGTTTATGGCATCAAAGATTCAGTGGAGAAGTGTATTGTTACGCTTCTATGGAGTGAGAACACCTTTTGTTACATTTTTGTGGCGTGGAAAACACATTGTTACCCTTCAACTTTTCTCACCGTCGGGTTCCTTTGTTATGCTCTTGTAATGTTTAAACACTTCAAAACTCCTTTGTTGCGCTTTGGGCCACTTTATTACATTTCTATTATTTATAGCTTTTCCACTTTAAAACCATTAATGGGACCTACTTCATCGCAAATCACAAATTCTCGGTACATTCACTTACTCCTACCTCCTTAAATACCCGATTGCGATAATAGTGGGATCTTCCTACCACCACATCATATTGCACTATCGTATGGCTTTGTGGACCCACCTTACCTTATTTCACAATTCCTTTATTATCATCTGCTACCGCTTCCAAAAACCCCCTATTGCGATAACACTGGGACCCATTTCCTTGCCACATCACTTTGCTTATCACATATCGCAAATCCTATTGCTAATCATCCACGTTGCCCTCTTTGATTGAGAAATGCAATAATCCTCCGATGGAGAAATGCGGTAATCCTCTTATTATGAAATGCGATAATCCTTTGATCCCTGATATGCGATAAGTGTTGATCCCTGATTTGTGATAACCCCTTCGTCTTACGATTGTGATATATCACATCTCAATTCCGCCTCGATAATGTATTAACTCTACTCCACTATGTGATTGTGATTGTGATATATTTTAATGCGCATATTCCTCCCGATTATTATTATTCCACTTAATATCTTTTCCTGCTTATTGTTTCATTCCCACACCTTTCGCTTACTTTCCATTCTCGCACTTCGCTTCACTCCCCTCTACTCTCATACGGATATGTGGCCAGTATCAACACACTTTCGAAAACATAGGCAGGATTTCAAAGGTAGTTACAGGTTTTTTCAGGAATTTTTGGCAGCACTTGTTTTAAAAGATTTTGATATCTATCAGCAAATATAACAAGCACCTCCTCAAAGCTCGAAGACAGATCTCTTATCTTGGTCAGGGTATTTATTGTTCAGTCATAGTCATGGACACCTTAGGTACATGATATTTTCGATGTATATTAGCAAGCCAGGGTCTTTTAAAGTTTTTAAAATGTAATAAAGTGTATCAGAGTTCAGTTAGGTTTCAAATTCCTAAAAATAGAAGATCTCTATTTTTTTCTCCTTGTAATCTGTTTTCTGTAGCCAAGGTGTCATTATAGGTATTCGAAGGTCTGGCCTTGCTCGCAGACCCATTATAAGAGCACCTAAAGTTATAAATAAGCAAAATATATATGGAGGAGGGTTTGGATATTTTAGTTGGATACTCTGATATTTTAGTAGCAGAGCTATTGTAAAAACTCTTTCAGTGAAATCAAAGAATGTTGCAGCTACAATCTTGAGATTCCATCGGTATACTTTTGAGCATTGTTTCTTCTCTGTTAATCCATAAAATCAAAGTTTATGTTACCTTTTCATCACATATATGCTTCTGTTGTTGAACCCTTAGTTAAATTAAGAGGGGCGGGGGGGGGGGGGGGCGGTGAATCAGTTTAACACATTCATGGACTTTAAAAAAATTTCATTAAACTTTATTAACACCTTCATTTCATGATCAGCTTAATATGTGGGCAATATTAATTTGTGAGTAGCAAGTATTAAGCAGATTAGATAATGTAACAACAGTCTTAATATGTGAGCAGCAAGTATTAAGCAGATTAGATATACCAAATCAACACATAGACATCATGCACATAGACAACAGATATAAGTGGAAACCCATAAGGGAGAAAACCACATCTTATTATTGTTGTGATGCAAAGGCAAGCTCCAACTCCTTCTCACCACTGATTTTTTGTAGGCTCCAACCTACAGGAGGCTACAACCTCGATTCAACAAGCTACAACTTGCAAGGAAGCTCTAACTCCCAACTATTTTCTGCACGCTCCAACCTATAGGAGGCTCCTACCTCAGTCAGCTACAATTGACATCTATTAAGCTACAACTTGATATGGAATCACCAACTCCCATCTATTTTATGCAAGCTACAACCTATAGGAGGCTCCTACCTCAGTCAACTACAACTGACATCTATCAAGCTACAACTTGATATGGAAGCACCAACTTCCTCACTCTTTCATAAAAATAAACACTTGCTGATTTGCCTGGATATCATCTCTGTTTTGTACCTTCTTCATTGTTGTCCACCAGCCTTCATATCTTCCTTATATCATTTCTGGATCTTCACATCTTCTCTATTTGCTCCTCATTCTTCTTACCCTCTCTGTCTCATTTCTCCATTCTCCAACCTATCTATGAATAACATTGTGATATCATTTATAGAGTTCACCTTATGACTGTTTTCATTCCACAGGGAATTCGGAATGAACATCCATGAATCTTTGACTTCTTCCTTCTCATTTCTTTGTCCAACTCATTCAGAGGAATATAGCAATTTATACAAATTTCAGTTTTACAGTGGAGTTTTGTTTTCCTACTGGAGACTTGCCTTTGCATCACAAACAATATAAAATCAATTAAAACATTTACATTTTCAGTTACAATAATAATTTCAATTCAATCCATTCAGTTCTTGGTTCACTGTGTGCTTGTCCTTTCTGTTGTTGTAGTGTAACAGTTTTGCATACTCTCCTGCATTTTCATGCCTATAAAATGCCCTGTGTCTTTTTCAGTTTCTATAATGTACTTGTTCTGCATACCTCTATTTTCCATGCCTGTAAAATTCCCTGTGTCTTTTTCAGTTTCTATAATGTACCTGTTTTGCATACCTCTATTTTCCATGCCTGTAAAATGCCCTGTGTCTTTTTTAGTTTCTGCAAACTATCCTGCTCACTGTAATTGTGTATTTGTTGCATATATAACTTTCTGTTCTTAGCACAATGGTTAGAACCCAACAGTCAAATAAAATTGGTCTTCGTATACAGATGCTGCTTTTAATGCTCTATGGTTAAAAACCATAGTCAAGTCCATTTCATGAATATAATGCGTTCGACTTTGCTATCATTCAATGTAGGTCTCGGCCCTCACACATATTTATATATATGTGAAGATTCTTTATCAACCCATCATATATTTACACCATACAAATATTCCTTTTGTCTTACTAAAAACATACATATGGTTTCATCCATATTTCAATCTGCATATTCATTTATATGGTTGATTGGTTCTGGAATATATAACTCCAACAATAAATCTTTGCTCTCTCTTTTTGTGTGAAATTCCATTCAACGTTTCCTTTATAAAGTTTGATTAGAGCCAAGATACTAATGAATCACAACACTTATATATCAATACTAAACCCAAGGTAACCATATAACCCAATACATATAACTGACTGGACCACAGCATATTTCAAACCATATATATAAGTCTCAGTGTACATTAAGATTTGTTTGGGTCCCACAACTTTATTCAACGCATAAAGTGAATATCAACATATTTGAGTTCTGTTTAATCTTTCTCTCGGGCCCACAGTTCTAAAACCCCACAAAGCATATAATATGCTCTTTTATTAAAGTCCTGTGGTTATAACTCTTAATTCGACTTCACTTAAAAACCCGACTCGAAATCCTTCGGATCTATAATGCTTTGGCATATAAATGGAGATTAATATTTCGTCATATTATTAAATACTTATGAAATAATTGGTTCCAAATCACTTACTCAATGACCAACCTTAAGCTTATAACATTAACACCATTTAACTCTAAGAACACGAGTTTTGTGTTACGTTGGACTCTTATGGGCCCCACACATACAATATTCAATTTACCCAAGCATATCTTCGCAACCGCACATATATGGATATATGTACCAATATTTTACAACCTGGCAGATATCCAACTTGCTTAACATTGGAATTAACCCAAAGGGCGACTTTAGTCTAAGATCCAAGGCACCAGAAAATACATTATATTAAAAACGTTTGACCTATAATAAAAGTCTTTTATATAATGGCCCACGAAGTTATTTTTAACCATAACACATTGACATATAATACGTCCTCAACCATCAAAATAAAACCTTTGGTTTTGTATTTAAATCCCCAGTGATCGCTTATATAATGTTCTCGGGCCCCACAGTATTATTCCAACCATATCAATAACAAACATACCTCGGTTTAAACTCTACGCATCTCCACGATGCGACCATCATCGATCCTTCGGTGAGCCTCATCGGACGGATATCGCAATTTTTAAACCCCCGAGCTTTAGCATCCAAAAATTATGCGAAACTCGTGGTATTCCAATACCACCTTAGGCTACGTGTCGACCGCGGAGGTGTATCTCATTTTTATTTAGAATTCCATTTGCCACTTTTGAAAAGTGTGAGACTGCTGGTTTTCAACCTCCAGTTTACTGTTCATTCAAGGTTCTGCTCCATATCTTCCTGGTTCTGTCCGCCTCAAGGTTCTGCTTCTTTAAAAAACGTTCCTCATGCGTGTTTTAATTCTGCGCTTTTATTGTTTTCCTTTCACTCTTTAAAATTTCCCAGGTTCACTTCACCCTTTTGTTTTCATATTGAAGTTCTGCCATAACTCTCCATTTTCAGTTACATCTTTATATCATCGGTTCTGTATTGAATAGGATTTTGAATAGAGTTATGGCTCCAATCTCACTGATCCATTCATCTACTGCTCCATTCAACTGCGCATTTTCCACCTTGATGCTGTGAATTGAATAAATTCATCCACGGAACTCAACCATTCATCACACCGAATTCGATCAAAGAGTACATATACCTCAGAACCAATTCCTTCATTCATATATATAAAATTAGATGCAAAAGCCCTGTCTCTGCTTCTTCCTGCCCTGTGTCTGAGCTGCTTCTTTTTACTGACCTGCTTCTTCAAATGGCCCTGTCTTTGCTTCTTCCTGATGTCTGAACTGCTTCTTTTTGCTGCCCTGCTTCTTCTCCTTTGCCATCAATGACAATATTTCCAACAGTCTCCCCCTTTAGCATTGATGGCAATACTCCACCAATACTCTTCTTTTTCTTGCTTTCCTCCCCCTTTAACATCAATGGCAAAGGGTTGCACATCTCTCAGTGTAGATTCTATCTTTGCATTTCCTCTCTCTGAGTTTTGTTTAGGCCCTTCTTCTTTTGACTTTTTATACCATGCTGCTCCAAACTGGTGTACAAGAGTTGTTGAGAGAACACTTTTGAGAATTATTGAACTTGTATATACATAGTAGGTGATGATAGAACAACCATATATAATCAGACTTATATAATCAAAGATGCATCATTGGACCAAAAACTAAAATACTGAGAATGCTTCAAATATACTTCAGTCTCTAGTATGATTTTCTTGAGAAATACATATCTGTTGAGGAGGATTGTAGATGGAATATGTCTTCTTCTGTAATACACATATGTAGTACAACATATGCTCAATTATGATGAAGCCAATATGTGTTTTATAGCTGTGGTTCACCTTTCCTGCCTATTGGCGGTGATATGAGCTAGGATGTTGACAAGGATATTATACTTAATAGCTGAAAGACCCTTGATACTCTTTTCAATGGTGACATACTGGAAATCCTTTCTGCTGAAGTATGATTTTGATGAATCAATAACAGACTTTTGAGCTTCAATTGTAAGCTTAACACAACTAGTCCTTCATACTTCTGAAACTTTAACTGTTCTATCATGATGATCTTTACCAAAAACATATTCAAGATGTTTAATTTAAATATCAGCAAATAGAATTCACACTGTGTTATGAATGATCTCAAGAGAGAGGCCTTGAAGATATATATGTACTAACTTGATGTACTTTTTCCATAATCCTTTGATCCTGAGGATCTGTATCATACCACTGCTCCACTGATAACACTTGGTATTCTGTAGATAAGCATGTTGCTTGTACCTAAATACCAATTGATACTACTTTGATAAACCATGCAGAGATTTCACTTCAGCTTGCACATGAACCCATAATTTAGACAACCTTCATAGTTTCTACTATTGAGCTCTCCACTGTTTTCAACAACAATCATCAATATTCTGAATCTGATCTTGGCATCATTAACCTTTTGCTTATTCTGTCATTCTGGTTTAAAATAATGTCACTGCATTTTCCTTTCTAGGACTACTCTAGAATCATTGCTGCTTTATATACATAATTCAACTGTTCTAACATAAAGATATTTGGGAAGACATCTTCAATTTCTATACTAGGAATCTTCATGGGAAGATCACTCAGAGATTTATCACTTACTTAAATGCACTCCTCCAAGGGGACTTTTCATAGATGAAAGATGTAATTACATAATGATGATAGTCACTTCTCTTACTCATCCTTCTTAATGTGATTCATTTTTAATTCTAGCAGTATGATGCACAATGTGATCATCACTTAAAGTGCTGATGTCTTCTTAGCTTACATGTTCATGGATGATGTTCTTTCTACCATCATGGCTTCTTGTTGCCTTCTCTTCTTCCATCAATCTGTCAGCTATTAAATGCTTCAAGTAAACTTCTTCCTCTGTAGTTCTCTGTTAGAGAGATTTTCCTTTCCCTTCCTGATCTTATAACTGTTCTCATTCCAAGGAGCTCTTCTTAGACAACTTTTGTGGGGACTATTTATGAACTGCTCTCCCCCTGGGATGTTGCTTCATATCTATCACTATTTGGATATTTGCATTGCTTCCTAGAGCAGCTCCCCCTGAGACTGTGAAGGATTCATTATGCTATTGGGGTAACAAGCTCCCCCTTTCTCTTTTCCTTCCATACTTTATTGGGGTTCTTCATAATGTCTGCACTTCTTTTAGATTCATAGTTTTGTTTGATTTGATTTGATTCCATCATCTGTCTAGAGTTATATAATGTATATGGCAGATTACATTCTTTTGCTTTGTGGCCAAGCTTGAGACATACATAACATCTTACTTTACCAAGGTGTGTTTGAGCTAATGTATAATATTTTATTCCCCTTTTTGAACATAATTTACATTCAACAGATTTATGTCCAAATTCATTACATGCATAACAGTAGCCATGGAAATGATTTGTGTACCTGGTGAGTGGTTGTCCTTTCCATTTGTTTGCTTGAGGTAGTCTTCTCATTTGATGCATCTTTTGTTGGTTAAAGTTGCTATGCCTTGTCTTACAATGTGCTGCAATATGTCCTGGTTTATGACATGAGAAACATGTGATATGTTTCATAGGAGGTAAGAACCTCCTTTGACATCTTCCAAATTTGTTCAATTCATCCTTAGGAGCATGTGAGCCTTTAGCAACTGATTGTTTCATCCTCTCATTCTTTGTCCTTTCATGTTGCTGTGTGTTTCTGTTTGTTTCTTTACAACTCATGTTCTTGCTAGCTTCTACTTTTGTAGGAATCTTCTGAGTTGCTTCATTATCCTTTACAGCTTTTACAAAAATGATATTCTTGTTATCTTCTACCTTGGACTTACTAGTTTCTCCTTCATATCCTATCCTAGCCTTTATGAGAGGTGACCTTTGAGCATTTATAATCTTGTCCAACTGTTCAGAGCTTTTCATTTGAGGTGTATTCATTAATAATTCTCTTTGGGCCTTTTCTAATTTCTTTCTTAGGCTCACTACTTCTTCTTCCAATCTCACACATTCCTGACTTTTTTCTCTCATTTGTTGCAGCAGAGTGTCTTCTATTTTCCTTGCTTCTTCAAGGTGTGTCTTCAGTCCAACAATTTCTTTCTTATCTTCATATTCTCTCTAATCACATATTTGCACCAATGTCTTAAGGTATTTGTTTTCATTCTTCAATCTTTCTATTTCAGTCAAGGCCGTGTCAAGTTTGGCTTTTTCCTCAACTGTAATTTCTTCATGGTTCTTACTTCCATTCACACCAGCAGGTACCTCATTTTATTGACCTTTTTCCTTTTGAAAGGAATTTTTCTTCTTCTTCTGTTTTATCTTCTCCTTCTTGACAATGCAATCCCTAGTGTCTACTTCATGCATGAAATGCAATCTATCCCAAATTTCTTTTGCAGAGGTTAGATCCATTATTAAATCAAGATCCTTGTTATGAAGATTGTTATGTATCACACAATTAGCCTTGGAATTCCGTTGTTGTTCTTGCAAGGAGGGAGAGTCTGTGCAGTAACCATCACAGACAAGTTTCCATACCTCAGGTTCATAAGCCAATAATTCTGTTTTAACCTTATCTCTTCATTCAGGGAAGTTTTTTGTATTTAGCACAAGTACATTTTGATAGTCCATGACTCAACTAGATCTCCTTCAAGCTATTAGTCTTACACCAAAGGAACCTGATTTGATACCAATTGTTGAACCCTTAGTTAAACTGAGAGGGGGGGGGGGGGTGAATCAGTTTGACACATTCATGGAATTTTAAAACTTTTCATTAAACTTTATTAACACCTTCATTTCATGATCAACTTAATATGTGGGCAATATTAATTTGTGAGCAACAAGTATTAAGCAGATTAGATAATGTAACAACAGTCTTAATATGTGAGCAGCAAGTATTAAGAAGATTAGATATACCAAATCAACACATAGACAATAGATATAAGTGGAAACCCATAAGGGAGAAAAACACATATTATTATTGTTGTGATGCAAAGGCAAGCTCCAACTCCCTCTCACCATTGATTTTCTATGGCTCCAACCTACAGGAGGCTACAACCTCGATTCAGCAAGCTACAACTTGCAAGGAAGCTCCAACTCCCAACTATTTTCTGCAGGCTCCAACCTACAGGAGGCTCCTACCTCAGTCAGCTACAACTGACATCTATCAAGCTACAACTTGATATGGAAGCACCAAATCCCATCTATTTTCTGCAGGCTACAACCTACAAGAGGCTCCTACCTCAGTCAGCTACAACTTCCATCTATCAAGCTACAACTTGATATGGAAGCACCAACTTCCTCACTCTTTCATAAAAATAAACACTTGTTGATTTACCTAGATATCAGCTCTGTTCGGTACCTTCTTCACTGCTGTCCACCAGCTTTCATATCTGCCTTATATAATTTCTGGATCTTCACAGCTTCTCTATCTGCTCCTCCTCCTTCTTACCCTCTCTGTCTCATTTCTCCATTCTCCAACCTATCTATGCATATCACTGTGATATCATTTATAGAGTTCACCTTATGATTGTTTGCATTCCACAGGGAATTCGGAATTAACAACCATGACTCTTTGACTTCTGCCTTCTCATTTCTTTGTCCAACTCATTCAGAGGAATATATAAATTTATACAAATTTCAGTTTTACAGTGGAGTTTTATTTTCCCACCGGAGACTTGCCTTTGCATCACAAACAATATAAAATCAATTAAAACATTTACATTTTTAGTTACAATAATAATTTCAATTCAATCCATTTAGTTCTTGGTTCACTGTGTGCTTGTCCTTTCTGCTGTTGTAGTGTAACAGTTCTACATACTCTCCTGCATTTTCATGCCTGTAAAATGCCCTATGTATTTTTCAGTTTCTATCATGTACATGTTCTGCATACCTCTGTTTTCCATGCCTGAAAAATTCCTTGTGTCTTTTTTAGTTTCTGCAAACTATCCTACTCACTGTAATTGTGTATTTGTTGCATATATAACTTTCTGTTCTTAGCACAATGGTTAGAACCCAACAGTCAAATAAAATTGGTCTTCGTATACGGATGCTACTTTTAATGCTCTATGGTTAAAAACCATATTCAAGTCCATTTCATGAATATAATGCGTTCGAATTTGCTATCATTCAATGTAGGTCTCGGCCCTCACACATATTTATATATATGTGAAGATTCTTTATCAACCCATCATATATTTACACCATACAAATATTCCTTTTGTCTTACTAAAACCATACATATGGTTTTATCCATATTTCAATCTGCATATTCATTTATATGGTTTATTGGTTCTGGCATATATAACTCTAACAATAAATCTTCGCTCTCTCTTTTTGTGTAAAATTCCATTCAACGTTGCCTTTATAAAGTTTGATTAGAGCCAAGATACTAATGACTCACGACACTTCTATATCAATACTAAACCCAAGGTAACCATATAACCCAATACATAAAACTGACTGCCCACAACATATTTCAAACCATATATATAAGTCTTAGCGTACATTAAGATTTCTTTGGGTCCCACAACTTTATTCAACGCATAAAGTGAATATCAACATATTTGAGTTTTGTTTACTCTTTCTCTCGAGCCCACAGTTCTAAAACCCACAAAGCATATAATATGCTCTTTTGTTAAAGTCCTGTGGTTATAACTCTTAATTCAACTTGACTTAAAAACCCGACTCGAAACCCTTCGGATCTATAATGCTTTGGCATATAAATGGAGATTAATATTTCATCATAGTATTAAATACTTATGAAATAATTGGTTCCAAATCACTTACTCAATGACCAACCTTAAGCTTATAACAAGAGTTTTGTGTTACGCTGGACTCTTATGGGCCCCACACATACAATATTCAATGTACCCAAGCATATATTCACAACCGCACATATATGGATATATGTATCAATATTTTACAACCTGGAAGATATCCAACTCGCTTCACATTGGAATTAACCCAAAGGGTGACTTTAGTCTAAGATCCAAGGCACCAGAAAATACATTATATTAAAAACGTTCGACCTATAATAAAAGTATTTTATATAATGGCCCACGATGTTATCTTTAACCATAACACGTTGACATATAATACGTCCTCAACCATCAAAATAAAACCTTTGGTTTCATATTTAAATCCCCAGTGATCGCTTATATAATGTTCTCGGGCCCCACAATATTATTCCAACCATATCAATAACAAACATACCTCGGTTGAAACTCTACGCATCTCCACGATGCGAACAACGTCAATCCTTCAATGAGCCTCATCGGATGGATATCGCAATTTTTAAACCCCCGAGCTTTAGCATCCAAAAATTATGCGAAACTCGTGGTATTCCAATACCACCTTAGGTTACGTGTCAACCGCGGAGGTGTATCGCATTTTATTTCGAATTCCATTTACCACTTTTGAAAACTGTGAGACCGTTGGTTTTCAACCTCCAGTTTTACTGTTCATTCAAGGTTCCACTCCATATCTTCCTGGTTCTATCCGCCTCAAGGTTCCGCTTCTTTAAAAAACGTTCCTCATGCGTGTTTTAACTCTACGCTTTTATTGTTTTCCTTTCGCTCTTTAAAATTTCCCAGGTTCACTTCACCCTTTTGTTTTCATATCGCAGTTCTGCAATAACTCTCCATTTTCAGTTACATCTTTATATCATCGGTTCTGTATTGAATAGGATTTAGAACAGAGTTATGGCTCCAATCTCACTGATCCATTCAATTGCGCCTTTTCCACCTTGATGCTATGAATCGAATAAATTCATCCACAAAACTCAACCATTCATCACACCGAATTTGATCAAAGAGTGCATATACCTCAGAACCAATTCCTTCATTCATATATATAAAATCAGATGCAAAAGCCCTGTCTCTGCTTCTTCCTGCCCTATGTCTGAGCTACTTCTTTTTTCTGCCCTGCTTCTTCAAATGGCCCTGTCTCTGCTGAGTTGCTTCTTAAAATAACCCTGTTTCTCCTTCTTCCTGATGTCTGAAATGCTTCTTTTTGTTGCCCTGCTTCTTCTCCTTTGCCATCAATGACACTATTTCCAACATTTGTATGTTAATATTATGAGTTTGTAAACATAACTCATTACTTTCTATGCTCCATTTATAATATTTTCATAGATGTATTTATTCTTCTGATGAATGAATTCATTTAACTTCTCATTTTGACTCCTTTTTCAAAACCTTATACACAATGAAAAATTAAGTATGCTCCTGAGTTTACCTACATGGCCTCATTATTATTTCTGCAATTTAACCTTTAAAATCATACCTTAGTACCCTGACTGTTATTCCTATCCAACAAAACTCCAAACAAAAAAAAATAATGATTTACTGATCATCATAACTAGCCTAAAACATTATATCCAGTCATCTATTTGACTGCAAAGTGACAGAGATAGAGCCCTCTCTAGTTCGGGTAGGGCTAGCTACCTGACCTAAAGTTTGGTCTATGGTTACCTTTCTCCAATCCTACTGTCAGCCTTGGGAAGTTGGGGAGAGTGATAACATTCGTGGCGATATTGTCGGGGAGCGATTGCTAAACATTCCCTGGGAATATTTTTTTAATCCTTTGAAAGTTAGACTTCTAGGCGACAAGCTCTAGTTTTCAAAGTAGGCTAAATTCTAAATCCTGAGCCACAGTCTAAAATACCTATCTTAAGTTGGATCCTAAAATAAATACCAGGTCAAATCTAGACCCAAGTCCCTCACCAATTGTATATGATCCTGAGAGTATTTTTAGAAAACACAAAGCAAGTCTCAAAAGGTTGGAAGAAATGTTCCTCCACTTGTCAAATCAAATTCTCTACCTACAAGATTTTTTCCAGAAGATTTGATATATAGTCTAGAATATGAAAAATCTTTGTTTAGAACCAAGTCTAAAGCTTTCCTTTCAGAAGCCACCTTTGATCCTTTTGATTTCGAGTCCTTGGCATCATTCTCTAAATATTTTGAGTCTGAAATCGATAGTCAAGTTTGGTATAATTTTAAAAAACTCAAGGGTTTGGTAGACAAATTTCAAGAAACTTCAGAGAAGGCCTATTTTCAATATCAGCAGTAGAACATTGCTCCATCTTTCATTTCACCTTCTTATATAGCTACATCATCAATCCCTCCTTTCATTCCGTCATTACTTCTACAAGTTTTCACTCCATCAACACCTCTACCACCTCCTCCATTAGTCATGGCCATATTTTCTCCGGTTATCCTACCGTGTAAGCTTACTCCACTACCTCAGAATTATGGCCACAAACTTCCTCTTTTCGATGGAATGTCAGAGATTACAACCTATTAGCATGTTGCCAAAGTGATTGAATTCATAGATATTGAAGAGATAAGCAATGATGATGCCAAGATGCGTATCATTGCACGAATTTTTTCCGGGGAGGTAAAGAAATGGTTTCGTGCACTTACAAATTGCTCAATTGGTACCTCACAAAAACTGATTGATTTTTTAATGGTGAAATGGGAAGAAAATAAAAATCCATTGCAGATCCTAGCTAAGTATAATGCCTTAAAAAGGAATACCAATGATTCTGTCCAAGAATTTACAACTAGATTCAACAAAATATATGATTCAATTCCAGAGAATATTAAGCCTCGTCCAGACCTTAATTTACTTCATTATCTTGATGGTTTCGATCCTGACATGGCCTAGCAGTTGAGGGAAAGAAACTCATCAACTCTTGAATAAATGCAGAGAAACGTAGTGAGCGTGGAAACCAATTTGATCATCAAGAAATCTAAAATTAAGATAGAAAAAAGAGTCACTATCAAAGAAGAAATGTCAACTTCATCAGAAGGAAAATTAGATACCTTAATCAAGACCATGGAGAAGATGATGGATAAGATGTCCATCGTTGATCGACAAGTTGAACCCTCCATTAGAAATCCCAATTTCCGGGGTCAAAGTCAACAGCCCAAATACAGGATCAAGCAAAGGGAAGATAGAGGTTAGGATCCACAAAGACGGCAGAAAATTTGCACCCCATTTTAGTAGAATTATACTAAAGGGCCCGATGAATATGATGAGGAAGAAATTTATGGTGAGAATCATTTATTTGAGGAAAATCAACAACCTATTTTCTTCACTGAAGAAGATCAATTTTCTGCATAAATTTGTCTTTTCTAATGATGACATATTATCAATGTGCACAGAAGATTATCAGAGGGGATATCAAAATTCTCTTTCTCAAGTGCAGATACAGTATGGCTTGAGGAATAGGAAGGCTCCTATAACCTCTAGTTAGAAAAAAAAAAGAACGCTCAAGTAGATGCTCATTCCAAAGAAGTCGCTACTCTGAATAAAAGTAAAGACAAGGGACATGTTGTTCCTAATCATGTTAAAGGCAATGAAGCTTCTTACAGTGATCAAAGGAAAGATAAAGAATTACAAGAATGAGGACAAAATAAAGAGTATTCACACAAATATCAACTCGAGAAAAAAGATGCATCATTGAAAGAGGTAGAAAAATATTACTCTCTTTTTTCTCTTGAAATTGAAATTTCCAAGTTGAAAGTATCCATTCCTCTAACTGAAACAGTTAAGAATGATCAGTATAAAGTTCAAGTTGCTAAGTTTCTTCGAGTTGATTAAATTTCAGACATGGCTAATGTGAGTGATGATCATCCTGAGCTTCTTTTTTGTCCTCCCGTTGATGGTGATTTAGAAGATAGTGAAGTCCCTCCATTTTACCTAAGCCTTAAAATCCATGATTTTATCCTTCATAACTCCATGCTTGATTCCGGAGCCTCTCAAAACCTCATGCCCAAGGCCATTATGGACATATTAGAATTGTACATCACAAGACCGTATCGATATTTACTCATTTGATTCAGGGATGGTGAAATGTCTTGGCATCATCAAGGACCTAGTGGTGTCATTAGAGAAAATCCTAGCCAAGAATGTCCTTATGGATGTTTTTCTGGCTGATATCCCACCAAAATATGGAATGCTACTTTCTCGGTCATGGGGAGTGAAGCTTAGAGGTACCTTACAACTTGATTTTTCTTATGCTACCATTCCCGTCTTTGGACAACTCAGGAAACTATATCGAGAAAGTAAGATGAATTTCATGATAAAAAACAGAGAAAAGCCAAATAAACATCCTATACATGTTGTTTATATAGATTTAGAGTATTTTATCTTGTTCAATGATGAATTTTCAGCATATTCTGAATATTTGATTGAAGAAATTGTAGACAATTCTGAATTTTCAAATTCTGTTTTAGAATTGGAAAATGGAGAAATTTGTAAAAAGTGCCAAATGGTTTGGAGCTGAGTTAATATCCTCAAAAAAGTAATGAAACGATGAAAGAATTAGAATTTTTTGGTACAACATAGGTTTCTCAAACAACAAGTAAAGTTCATCCATCTGATTTGCAGTTTCCGGATGAGGAAAATAGTTTGTGGACTATGGACTTCGACGTAGCTTTGGGAAAAGAAGGGGCTAGAATTGGAGTGTGGATTCACAACCCTGTAAATTAGTCATTAAAAATCCATTCCAATGTTCAAATGTCCTCCTAAAAGCTGACCTTTGAATGTTCAAACAATGAATATGAGTATGAGGCTTTGATAGTCGGTCTGAAAATTCTTAAGAAGCTGGGTGCAAAGAATATTTCTATATATGGAGACTTCGAGTTAGTGATAAATTAAGTCAAAGGGGAATACTAGGCCAAGCATCTAAGGATGTGAGCTTACCGAAACACAGTGCTAGACATTATCAAGACATTTTCTAAGTACACTTTATCTTTGATTCCAAGAGACAACAATGTTATTGTTGATTCTCTAGCCACTTCGGCGAGCGTGTTCAAAATTTAATTTTATCCTAATAAAAAGTATGAGGTAAATGTAAAACACTGCCCTGATATCCCAGATAATTTTCAGTATTGGAAAGTATTTCAAGATGATAAACAGGTTAGCAACTTCTTGTAGACAAAAGAAGAGTTTGTAAATTCTCAAATGGACAACCAATGCTATGAAGACGATCAAGAAATCCATGCAGCAGAGATGCAAGTGCTTCAACTGAAAGATAAATCCATTCCAAGAGGTTTGGTACCTTTGGCAGAGATTTTTTATCAAGGTGATGTTGCACACAAACTAACCATGTTACCAACAAAAATGGGAGTAGAAGATCTGAATCTTGGCACTACGGAAAAGCCAAAAATTGTAAAAATTTCAAAATATTTGAGTGCGGAAATAAAAGATAAATATGCTGCACTTATGTCTCAATTTTCTGCTATATTTTCTTGGGAATATTCTAATCTGAAATTCTATGACAAGATTATAATTCAACATGCCATCCCCTTGAAGCCGGATCAGAAACCTTTCCGTCAGAAGCTTAGAAGAATGATTCCCAAGTTGTTTCCCTCTATCTAGAAGGAGGTAAATAGATTATTCACTGCTAGTATCATTGTGCCTCTTCGCTTTTCAAATTGGATGTCTAATATAGTACCAGTAAGAAAGAAGACAAGAGAGATTCACTTGTGCATTGATTTTATAAATCTTGATAAAGTGTCATTGAAGGACAATTACCCACTACCGAATATGGACCATATTCTACAAAGGGTACTTGGATCTTCTAGACTTTCATTGTTGGATGGATACTCTGATTATAATCAAATTCTTGTTCACCTAGATGATCAAGAGAAAATGTCCTTCCCAACACCTTGGGGTACTTTTATGTATGCCAAAATGCCCTTCAGATTGAAGAATGCAGGGGCTACTTTTAAGCTAGAAATGGACATTGCTTTTGCCAATGAAAAGGATATCTTTTTTGTCATTTATCTTGAATATATCACTATTTTTTTCTAAAACATATGAGCAACGCTTGTGACACTTGAAAACAGTCTTCCAAAGATGCATAAAGTTTGGCATATCACCGAACCCAAAGAAGAGTCTTTTCTCTATGGAGGAAGGTAAATTGTTGGGACATATCATATCAGAAGATGGAATTAGGATAGATCCTTCAAGAATTGAAGCCATTCAAACTTTGGACTATCCTAGGAATAAAAAGGAAATTCAATCATTTAATGGAAAAATCAATTTTTTGAGGAGGTTTGTTCCCAATCTTGCTGAGCACTTAAGGCATATTACTGACATGCTAAAGAAGGATAATGAAGTAAAGTGGTCTGAAGAGGCAAAAAAATCATTCAATCAAGTCAAATTGGCTTTACCTCATGCTGCTATCCTTATTATTCAGGATTATGCACTTGATTTTATCATTTTTTCATTTTCCTTGGAACATACTCTTGCTGTTGTCCTCATGCAAAAGAAAAATCAGAATACAGAGAAGCCCATCGCCTTCTTCAGTATAACCGTAAGAGGTGAAGCCTTAAAGTATAACATCACTGAGAAATAGGCCTTGGCATTAGTCAAAGCATTGAAGGACTTATGGGTCTACATTTTACATTCTCATGTCATTGCATATGTTCCAAACCCTACTGTCAAAGATGTGCTTACACAAAATGATCTTGAAGAGTGGCGACGTAAATGGTTTGCTACTATGTTAGAGTATCATTTAGAGATCAAGCCCACAAATTTGATCAAAGGACAGGGCCTGATGAAACTCATGGCGGATTCAAATCTTCATGCCTTGGATATCAATTTCATCGTTGCATTATCTGAAGGACAAGATGTTGAAAAATTACCTGAGGTAGCTACAATTTTGTCTTTATGACTTTGGTATGCTGATATAGTACATGTTTTGCAACATTTAAATTCTCCTCCTGTCCTGCCAAGTAGTAGATTTATATCTTTAAAGTTAAAATCTCTTAAGTACTGTATTCTTAATGGTGTCTTGTATTGGAAAGATTCGGGTGGAGTTTTTCTGAATTGTTTGGTCGAAGGAGAAGTTGAAAAATATGATAGATTTTCATAAAGGTGACTATGGTGGTCATATTTATTGGAAGAATATAGCTAACAAGATTTTGAGCGAGGGTTTCTATTGGCCAAGATTATTTTATGTTGTTTATAAAACAATCATGAGTTGTCATGAATGTCAAATATTTTAGGGAAAGAGAAAGCTCTTGCCTTTACCTCTTAAACCAATTGAAGTGAAAGCACCATTCCAGCAGTGGGGACTTGACTTCATTGGTGAGATTCATCCTCCATCGTCAACTTAGCACAAATGGATTATCACTACCACAAATTATTTCACCAAATGGATTGAAGCCATCCCCACGAGGCAAGCTACCAAAACTGTTATCATTCAATTTCTTGAGAACAATATTCTTTCTCGCTTTGGTTGTCCACACAAGTTTATCACTGAAAATGCAGCGGCCTTCAACTCTAAGAGGATGATCGAATTTTGTGACAAGTATCACATTATACTTGGTAATTCAACAACATATTATACTCAGGGAAACGTGCTTGTTGAATCGTCAAATAAATCTTTAGTGAACATAATTAAAAATATGTTGCAAGAAAACAAGAGGAATTGGCACAAGAAACTCAGTAATTATCTATGGGCAGATAGAGTTAGCACCAAGAGATCAATCAACATTTCACCTTTCCAGCTCATCTACGGTGTTGATATGGTGTTCCATTCTTCTCTAGTTGTATTGATGATGAAAATTCTACAAGAAATTGACAGTGAGCCTAATGACATTCAACAAAGAATCAGCGAAATTATCCATCTACAACAATCAAGAGATGAATTTTTCAGTCATACTTCAAAGCTTCATGAGAAAATTAAAAATATTTTTGATAGGAAAGCCAAAGCGAATGATTTCAAGCTTGGGGATATTGTTCTTTGTTGGGATGCTCAGAATGAAGACAAGAGTAAGCATGGGAAGTTCGCAAATATATGGAAAGGACCTTACAAGATTGTTGCATTAAGAGGAAACAAATAATTTTTACTAGAGGATCTTGAAGGAAAAGAGTGCTGGGAAGACCAATCAATGGTAGGTTCCTCAAACACTATATAACTTGATCATTAAAGAAGAATTTCACTATGTTAGGTCCCTATATTACTATTATAGTCCCTTATTGTTGTTAGTGTAACTCCTTATTGTTATTATTGTACCCACAACAACCCCCATATTTTTATTATTGTGCCCTTAAATTATTATTGTTAGGTCGGCTAGGATTACATTGTGGCCCCATGGACTCTACTATATATAGAAAGGAGGTTTTGTAATTTGAATCATCCAAGAATTTTTCATTTATGTAATGTATTGGAGGTTGCCCCCTCGAAGTGGCTTATTTCTAAGGCGTTGATATCTCTTTTCTTCTATTTTTGGAGCTAGTTTCACAACATTTGGTATCAGAGCTTTGGATTCTAGGGTTTCGCTGCTCCAAATAGGTCACCATGGAATTTTTACTATAAATCTTTTTATACGAAGGTTCACAAGCTGAAATTTTGAGGGTATGAAGCCAAAATCCTGAGGAACATTGTCACAAAATTTCAGAGCTTCGTTCGCAATATTTATGGAGATATGATCTGTGGAAGGTAGGGCTTTTTGCAGGCTCCTGAATTTCACTTAAACAGGTCATTGCGGAATTTTCGCTATAAATTTTTTTCTAAGAAGGTTCAGAAGATAAAATTGTTAGAGCACGAAACCGAGATCCTGAGGCACATCGTCACAAAATTTCAAAGCTTGGTTCGCAATATTTTCGGAGATATGATCTGTGGAAGTTAGGTCTTTTTCAAGCTTCTGAATTTCATCTCAAAGAGGTGATCATGGGAAAATATTCATAACTCTCTCTCTGAGCATCGGATTGGAATGCTGTAAAAAGTGACTACAAGTACATGCAATGTAGTTTTCTTTCTATCAATTTCAGAGCCAAAGGAGGAAACAGTGACACGTTTCAAGTAGTACAAGTTCGCTCTACTGAACCAGTCCATAATTGTGTCATTATGGGAGATTGGACATAAATTTGTCTTGAAGAATCCAAATCAGATTAGACCTATGGAATTTGAAAGAAGCTTCAGAGGGCTACTACAAGGCCAAATTTTAGATATTTAGGATCCACAATTATAGAGATAATTCAATTTCAATATCGAGCTCCTCAAAAGCAAGTAAAAGGTGTGTATTTTTTTTACCGAATTGCATAAGTCTTGTTTGAAGAATCAAGTTGAATTGATTCCAAGGGTATATTGTAGAATAGATATTAGTATTGGATTCTAAAATGGCCCCTAAAAGAATTCAAAACCCATTAAGCCATCATAAAGGATTACACTATGACTCATGAAGATGAAGAATGGCAACATGACATATCAAAATTACAAGAGCAAGTGCAACAAATTTCGCTCTCGCTAAGAGAAACAAAAAATGACATGGAAGTTTTGAAGAAAGGTGTGGAAACTAAGATGGATGGTTTGAAGAAAGATGTGGAATCTAATATGGATGGTTTGAAGAATGGCATGGATGGCATGGAAGCTAGCATGGAATCTAAGATTGAAGATACGGAAGCTAAGATCGATGAAAAAATGGAAAACATGAAGAAGGATCTAAAAGTAGACATGGAAGGTTTGACAAAGTTGATACAAGAAATGTTTCCTAATGGTGAAAAGATAGTAGATGAAACTCATGATGAGAAAAAATAAATATTAATCATGATTTCATGAACTCTAATGTTGGAAGGAAGAACCACCATATTCCAAAAATGGATATGAGGAAATTTGATGGAAAGGATTCTGTAACATGGGTACTACAGATGGAGAAATATTTTGATGTCAATAATGTGCAAAACACACAAAAGGTACGCATTGAAAATTTACATTTAGAACAAAATACATTTGTATGGTATCGATGTCTTTTCTCCCATAAAAAAGCGTCGATTGGTCGATTTTTACGGAGGAAATGATAACACATTGAGGATACAAAGAGCAACACCTTCTTTATCCAATTGATAAATCTCAAACAAAAGTGTCCGGTGGGGGAAGTGGGGAGACACATTGAGGACTTCCAAATGAATATAAGGGTAAGCGATTGTTCAAAAGGAACATAGGATTGATCTCTTCATAGGTACTTTAAAGGATAACATCCAACATGAAGTTGCGTTTTTTGGAACACGATTCATTGGAGAAGGCATTCGAGTTGGAAAGAAAAATCGAATGTAAAATTATGGTGACAAGGAAGCCTACCACTCACTTCTATAAAGAGGGAAGTGTTGCTACTACTAGATTTCCACAACCTACAAGGTTGACACCACAACAATTGGAAGAAAAAAAAGTAAAAGGGCTTCGCTACAGTTGTGATAGAAAATACACTAAAGGTCATAAGTGTGCAGAGAAGAAATTATTTTACATAGATTGTGAAGAGGAAGAAGAAAATGAACAAGAATTTTCAAAAGAAGAGGGTATACACCAGGAACCAACCCTAGAAGAGGAAGAAATGAGTCTGACCATATCATATAATGCATTGGCGGGAATTACCACTCCTCAAACTCTTAATATAGAAGGACATATCAAGCAGAAAAAGGTAATAGTGTTGATTGATTCGAGGTATTCGGGTAGTACCCCTTAATTTTATTCATTGTAAGGTATCGGGAATTGGTGTTTCCTATACCCGGCCTGAGAATGTCAAGTGATGGTTGCAAATGGAGGAACTATAAATTTCTGCGGAAAATGTCCTTAATATCAAGCTAACCATGGAGGAATATGTATTGAATAGTCCAATGCTTTCGATTCCTATGGGAGGTCTTCCCGATGTTGTACTAGAATTACAATGGTTACAATCTTTGGGGATGATAGCTTTTAATTTTCAAGTTTCTTGAAATTTTTTTCAGAAGGAAAGGAAGTTGAATTACATGGTATTGCAGGGAAGCTAGAAAAGATAATAAGCTATAATGTCATGACAAAGCTTCTAAAGAAAGAACAAAGAGGAGTAATTGCACAATTATGCTCACTAGAAGTTCCAACATCAAAATCATGTATTTCTTTAGATCTCCAAAAAGTATTGGAAAATCATTCCAAGGTGTTTGAAACTCCCAAAGGACTCCCACCTATTCGTGATCATGATCATAGCTAAATGGATTCTGGGTGTTCCTCAAACAATAGGTAATATGTTCTCTTATTTCTAAAGAAAAAGAGCGAAATTAGATGTATGATTGTAGAAATTCAAGTTCTTTCTATTCTCTGTCGTCTTGGTACCTGAAAGGATGCATCATGGCGCATGTGTCCGAATTATAGGGAGCTCAATAGCTCACCATTAAAGATAAATTTCCCATTCCTGTGATTGATGAATTATTGGATGAATTACATGGAGCAATTTATTTTACCAAGTTGGATCTTCGTTCAGGATATCATCAAATAAGAATGAAGACTGAAGATATTCCAAAAACAGCATTCCGAACTCATGAGGGTCATTATGAATTTTTGGTCATGCCTTTTGGCCTTACCAATGCACCTTCTACATTTCAAGGGTTGATGAATTCCATTTTCAAACCCTTCCTTAGAAAATTTGTGCTAGTATCTTTTGATGATATACTAATCTACAGCAGGTCTTGGAAGGATCATGTTGAACATGTTGACAGGGTGCTCAAACTATTGCAGGAGAAACAATTATATGCAAAAACATCTAAATGTTTCTTTGGAGTACAAGAGGTGGAATATCTGGGTCATATTGTATCTCACGAGGGTGTTAAAGTAGACCCTAACAAAATTAAAGCCATTAAGGAATGGAAAGTCCCGACAACCATAAAGCAGTTGCGAGGATTTCTCGGGTTAACAAGGTATTATCGCGAGTTTCTTAAGAATTATGGGAGAATAGCAGCACCTCTAACAACACTATTGAATAAAGATGCATTTTCATGGACTCCTGAAGCAACTAAGGCCTTTGAACATCTTAAAGAGGCAATGTGCCTAGCACCAGTCTTAGCTATGCCAGACTTCACAAAAACCTTTATTGTGGAATGTGATGCCTCAGGAAATGGAATTGGTGTTGTTTTAATGCAAGAAGGAAGACCCATTGCTTTTGAAAGTCATCCAATCAAAGGAAAGTATTTACAGAAACCTATTTATGAGAAGGAAATGTTAGCAATGCTGCATGCACTAAAGAAATGGAGAACTTACCTAATGGGAAGACACTTCAAGGTAAAAATTGATCATGATAGTCTTAAACACTTTTTGGAACAAAGACTATCTTCAGAAGAGCATCAAAAATGGGTCACAAAGATGTTGGGTTATGACTTTGAAATAATCGACAAAAAAGGGAAGCTAAATGTTGTTGCAGATGCACTCTCAAGAAAGAATGAAGAGGTGGAAGCATTGCTTTGTGCCATTTCTATTATCCAACCAGATTTGATAACCGAAGCAAGAGATGAATGGAAGAAGGACGAAGAAGTGTGGACACTCATTCAAAAGTTGCAGCAAGATCCTAGTACATCTGATACATTTAGTTGGAGAAATGATTCCTTATGGTACAAAGATCGCTTATATCTTTGTAAGAATTCCCAACTAAAACAAAAGATTATTTTGGAATTGCACACTTCTCCTTTAGGAGGACACTCAGGATTTTTAAAAACTTACCACAGTGTGAAGAAATATTTTTTTTGGGATGGCCTTAAATCTGATATTCAAAATTTTTTGGCGGAATGTTTGGTTTGCCAGCAGAATAAAGTTGAGACAATTAAGACCCTGGGTCTTCTACAACCTTTATCCATTCCAAGCCAACGTTGGGATGTGATTTCAATGGATTTTATCTTTCAAAAAGTTACAAGTTTCAGTTAGTTGTCAAGTCAGAGTCAAGTCAATTGTTTTTAGTCAAAGTTTCCAATTTTTTCAAGTTTTTCAAAGTCTAGTTTGACTCCATTTCCCAATGATAAGGCTACCCGATCTACGATGTTCTTGACACCTCCTGAACGAGCTGTCATCCCCAGCTGGAGCCAATGTTAGCCCAGGTATGTCAGTGATCAAATGTTTCTCCTTTATTTCATTTATCATTATCATTGTCAAGGTCATCACCGTCATTAGTTTCAAGGTCATCATCTCCATCATCATCATTCAATAGGTCTAGGGTTATGTCATTTCAATTCATTTAGGTCAAGTCTAGGTTCAAGTCTTCCTTTGAAAAAATCATCAAATTTTCACTAAAATAAGGTAGTGGCCCTCCACTTCATCCATAAAAACCTAGTAAGGAGCAAACATGTTGTGAATTTCAAACAAAGTCATCTCTCTTGTTTCATATGGCTCAAATTTCGAGAAAAAGATTCAAATATAGTTTCATTGTCTCATTGTCTCTTTAAAAGAATAAAAAAGTCATCATCCACTACCAGAGCTCCAAGAGAGGTCATTTTGACCTACTGTTCTAGTCAAATGCAAAATAGTGTCATTTCAAGCTTCAAAAATATCCTATCTATGTAAAAAATTCACGCCAAATGTGAAATTTCAAAGGTCTTCAGAAGCAATCTCATTGTCTCAGGAAAAGGAGAAAATATGTCTCAAGGTTACATTTCAATATCCTAAGAAGGTTATTTCAAATGTCAGGGAATGAAAAAGAGGTTAAATTCTGCTCTCTCATCTTACTCAAAGCACCAAAGAGTCACCTTTCATATCAAAGAGTTCAAAAATTACTTTTATGTCTTCTTACCTCATTTGGAAAAGCCAACATCTCATCCTCCAAGTTGTGAAAAATATTTAAAAAAAGGGTCATTTCAAAGGTCTTGGTGAGTGAAGGAGATCAAATTTTAATTCTTATCATCTTAGTTGAAGAGGTAACATGTTGTGTCAGAATGCAAAAAGGTTTAAAAGGTCAGTTAAAAGTCAAAAAGAGTGAAAGAAATCACATTTTTCTTCTTTCATCCCATGTGAAGGAGTAACAGACTCACTGTCAAAGTGCAAAAAAGGTTTAAAAAATGTTTTGTAAATATTAAAGGGAATATAAAATTCATCCTTATTTTAGTGTTATCTTTTCATATATGTGAGATCCACCTTGATTATCTCTTTTCACTCTAAAAAATCCTCTCACAAAATCTCAAGAAACCATGATTCTATATTGTTGTGGTGAGCAAAAAATTTTGTTATGTTTATGTTGGTGAGGGAGATTAGCCTTGTTACGTTTCTGGAAGTGAGAATACCTTGTTACGCTCTTGTCAAGGTTAGAAGAATCAAGTGTTATGCTCCTAAAAAAGTGAAAATCAAGTGTTACATTCCTGGAAAGGTGAGAATACCATGTTATGCTCTTGGGAAAGCTGAAATACCTTGTTATGCTCCTGTATTGGCTTAAAAAATTATGTGTTCCTGTCAGATCTAAAACACGTTGTTACGCTCCTAACTGGGTAAGAATATAGCATTATTACGCTCTTGGGTTGGAGTAATAGTCCATTTACGTTTCTGTGGTGGCCTCCGAAATCAAACAAAGCCTAAAACCTCCAGCTTTCAACCTCATCTCTTGGGTAGCTTTTCCATAGGTAAGCAACTTTCCTCAAGCTTTTTTGGTCACATTTTCTCATTTCTTTAAATCCATCCTTTCATGTCATTAAAACCATTTTCATCTCTCCATTGTCCATATAATAATAATAATAAATCTTTATCCAAAAACCTGACCCTATCATCTAAACCCTAAACCTACATCCCCCACGCTCCATCTACATAAGCCTATCACCCACACTACCATCCATAACTTGTCAAAAACAACAAAACCCTAATTCTAAGATATTTTACACAGTGAGAAGCAGTGAAAACATTGAAAACATACAAGACTATGTTTTAGGGTTTTGAGGCACTTACACTCACCCATCTTCATCCATTCCACTTGCATTGTGGAGCTAAGGAGTCAGCTTATCTTCACAAATTTTATCAAAAAATTTGTCCAACTCCATAACCCTCGAAAATCAAAACATTTCTTCACTTGTTTTTTCCCACAATCTCATTTGGGAAATGACTGTGTTTTAGAGTTTTGAGGCACTTCCACTCCTCCATTTCTCCTCATTCCATTTCCATTGTGAAGTCAAGACACAACCCTATTCATTTAAATTTTATCAGAAATTTTACTCATATCCATCACTCCTTTTTCACCTCACAAACTTGTCTTACTGTTGCATGGGCTATTCTCACAGTCAAATTTGGCAATTTCCTATGTTTTAGACATTTGAATGCCTTCTACTGATCCATTTTCCTTCATTCCACTTTCAAATTGAATCTGACACACAACACTACCTGCTAAATTTTTTATATATTTTTTCCCAGCTTCAAGACCCTCCATTTCATCCACCAAACTCACACCTCCATACACTTTGTTTTCAAATTTTCATTCTCATCCACTATATTCATTGACATCCAAATTTTTTCATCATTCTAGTGACCAACACCTTGGAAAGTGACAAGAAGAGCTTCAGAGGAGGGAAACATCTCAGACTTGAGCCATTCGCCATGCATGAGATCAATGCTTCGCCATTGGCCATAAGATGTTTTCAAAGAACTTGGTGCTTAACATTTTGTGAAGGCTAATGGAAGGAGGGTATCATCTTCAGTTATCCAGTCATTTTGCAACCAGATACAACATGGGAAAGGTCACTCTTGCAGGTATGGAGATCAGTTTATCACCTGACCTAATTGCTTTAGCTACATGTATTCCTTCTTAGGGAGAGTAGTGGTTCAAGGGTATGGATCTTGACATTGAAAACTACAAGCAATTTCTAAAGCCTCATCCTAGAGATGATCCATAATTTATGTTTCCTTTTAGAAACCTCATAAACAAGTATGCTCCGTTGATGATGTTCATAATGAAGTACTTGACATGCGAAGGAAGATTCTCTAGGCTTTACAGGTATCACATCAGCCTTTTAGTGCACTTTACCAGAGTCAAAACACTTGTTTTGCCTCATTATTTATACAGGAGCTTGGTTAAGATGACTAAGAAGGTTTAGAGCAGAAGAGAAGATCATCATACTAGTCTCTTTCATCATAGCCTTATCAAGCTCAGTGTGCTGCATCACTTGTCCTGCATAAACATGACATGGGAAGACTTCTTGGAGAGGTTATCAGCAACGTTTTCTGTCTTACCTATTACATCATCACCACAGTCAACGGAGATTGGCTCTTCCAGTATGCCTATTCAGCTTTCAGATGTCCCTAAGGTTGTGGGATTTTCTCACACATATGAGAGAGGCAGGAGGCAAGTTTTCGTGCCTAAGTCTACCAGGAGATTTCTTACATTTGACACCCATGATGAGCAATGTCAGATTGAGGAGAAACCTCTTTTGCATCAGCATGATGAGTCAATGCCAATGGAGCCTGAGGTATCAAAACATGAGGAGGTGAAATCAATTGAAGAAATCATCAAAGATAAGGATAAAGAGATTGCAGAATTGAAAGAAGCCTTCTATATTGCCCAATCCCGGATTACTTTCCTTGAACGGGAAAATCTTCAATTGCAAGTGAATTAGCTCCTCCAAAGTACATACAAATTAGACATGGAAGAAAGCAGAGGCAAAGACATGAATATTGTTACTTTTGACCAAGTTCAGGAGATAAAGGCTGAAGTACATGCAAAAAAATGAAGAACAAGAGGCCTAGAAATGGCATTGGAGTAAGAGAAAAAACAAATTCATGAACCTGAAGTATTGACATTTGATGAGCTCGTTGCCATGGAGATCAATTAGAATAGAGAACCTTTTCTATCAAGAGTTAATGAACACCTAGAAAATTTATTGAAGAAGGATGAAAGGGATAACAAGCTGCAAAGGCACATGACAAGTCATTATCGAGCCAGAGATACCATTTCTCATGTAAGGTTGAAACAAGTAAAAAGGAGGCTTAAAGAGGCACAAATGAAGCTCAAGGAGAAGAAAAACTTGGATTTATTGGATGAAGCTTCTTTAGCTATATATCTTATCTCTTTTAGGTGTCAAAGAACCAATTTTGAAGGCTTTGGAGCAATTTAGGTATTTTTCATGATTTTTGGCATAATTCTGGAAATTTCTCATTGCAGAAGGGTAATAGACACTTATGAATTTTACATTTGGAGGCAGCCAAATGGTGATATATTTACATGGATGGATGTATTTTTACTAGTACATCATAGATCAGTAACCCTCCTGGCATGACAATCTACAATTTGGGAGAAAAAGATGAAAAACCACATATTTTTCATGTTTCTGCCTCTTTTTTGGACCCTATGTTATGTTATTGAGTGGTCATGGGAGAATGGATATTTCAAGGCCTTCCCGTGGTCCATTTTGGAAAATTCAAGATGTTATGGAAACTAGACACACATGGCTATTTGACCATTTTTTCAAAAGTAAATTTGGACTTCTCAAATTTCCTCAGAAGTGCCTCCAAATTTTTGTTACGCTTCTGCAATTTGTTTTTTAATTCTTTAGTCATAATTGTCACAGATAAGCATTAGATTCCTTCAGTACAGCTATCAAGCTAGAAAATGGTCACAAATTCGAGGCTATGAGTTGTCATTAGAGTTATTGGGTTGTTTTTTGTTTCCTTGTATGATGGAATGTGTAATTAATGTAAGGGACAAACACTCCTAGTTTGTAGCTAAATTTCAGAGAATGGTTTCTAACCTCCCTAGAAACTAGGAAATGAATCATCTCTTGAATTTATGATCCATTTGAGATGGGATTTCAACTTGGTGAGGTGTCATGATCTATATTTTCTATAAGTAGACTCTCTTTTGTCATTGTAGAGGTTGGATAGTTGTTATTTTTAGTGGAGCTATTGTACAAGCTTTTGCTAATGAAATCAAGGACAATGTTGCAGACATAGTGTTGAGACTCCAGTGGTATGCATTTGAGCATTTGCCTTTCTATGTAAACTCATGATGTTGAATGTTATGTTACTCATCTTCCACATATATGCTTCTTTATGCTAAGTCTTATCATTTTATTGATAGAATACATGCTTTCCATGCTATATTTTTCATAAGATTTTCATGAAATTGTCTTGCTCTTCCGATGAATGAATTCAATTTAATGCTCATACTAATTCCTTCTCATTTCACTCTATACACAATGGAAAATTAATCATGCTTCTTAGCTTACCTACCTGGCTTCACCCTTACCTCTGCAACTAAACCTTTTAAATTAGATCAATACCCTAGACATAGTCTCCTAACTGTTATTCATATCTAGCAAAACTCCAAACAAACAAAAACCTTAATCTATTGAGCATCATAACTAGCCTAAAACATTATATCTAGTCATCCCTTTGATTGCAAAGTGACATAGAGAGAGCCCTCTTTGGTTTGGGTAGGGCTAGCTACCTGACCAAAAGTTGGTCTGTGGTTACCTTTCTCTAATCCTATTGTCAGCCTTGGGAAGTTAGGGAAAGTGATAACATCGAGAATAACCACTAGTCTAGCAATTATAGGTAATTTTTATAGTAGTTTGGGGCAATGAGCATGAGATATCGATATAGCTAAATGGCACTCTGTTTTCAGTTCTATCTATTTTCCATTGTTCTTTTCCTGTTATTTGTTGTCTATTTTCTCATCTTTCAAGTGGTTGTTGTTGACTTGGCATGTTTCAATTGTGTGGCTATATTTTCTCAAGATTCACTAAACTATAAAGAATGTTTTTGGATTCTTTAGCACTAAAGTATCAAGGAGAGATAACAATTAAGTTAAGGGGAATGATGTACTATCTCAACATAAATCACATGAATATGTTATTAAGTTGTATTAGTTCTTAAGCATTAATGTAGCCACATAAATCACTATTAAATTAGCAGTTTATTAAGATCACTTCATGCAGTCCACCATTTATTAAGCTCCAGTAATTAATCTTACAAAGCGTTCACATTATAGTGGCTTGGTCTAGGATGGAATTTTTAATAATGTATTACTGTAAAACTAGTTTTTTTTTTTAATTGTTTATTAATTTTTTATTATTATTATTAATATTATTAATTAATTAATTTTGTTTTTTTGTTTTTACTACTGCTCCTTCATTAGAAGGAATTATACCCTGTACTCAGTTAGCAAAGTGCTTCCACTTATCATGTCAAATGAGATAATGTACATCCCCATCATTTGGAAGTAGTGTGAATACCTTTATCTTTCTATATCTTGTAATCGAGTCTTTCTACTAATTTAGTAGCATTTTCTAGTGTTTTCTTGAATAATTCCTAATGGTTTTGTTAGTTGAGCTATATTTCGTAGCACTATTTGTCCCTGTACATTTTTGGAGCATTATAGAGAATCACTTATAGTAATCTGCAGTAACACTACTATCCTCGAGATAGGAAAATATTCAAAACTATCAAGCTAATATGCATGACTAGGTGACAAAAATTAGGCCTTTTTTGTCCAACTAGGCTGAGCCTAGGTTTGGCCTAACCCCAATGTTTGATGGAAGAATGATATGACCACCTGCAGAGTGCTTTCAACAAAATTGTGTGAGGTGCAGTCGAATATGGATGCCCCACTGTGTTTTTATCCCTCATAGGTAGCTCCAATCCTCAATCCCTCCCCATGAGATTTGAAAAAAGTGCTTTGATGGGGACTAAATGATCTATAGTTAAAAATACAAGCCATTAAACATATGTCTGAATGTGGGCATTGTAGAGGAAAAAGAGGTAATCCAAACATTTATATAACTTTCATTAAATGGTGAGTCTGATGCATAAATGGGTAAGGTGTTGTGTTCAAAATTTACCAGATACTTTCATTTTACTCCATTACTTCAATATTTTTTTTTTTTGTATGTGGTACTGAGTTAATTTGATTGGAAGGGCTAATGGTTATATTTGAATCTTTAGGTCAGGAAATTTTTCTTTTGTTTGCTCACCCTTAATTTATCTTTTGTACGCCTCTTTAAAGGCTGAAATTGTCTTCTTCATTGTAGTCAAATTGCACACACAAAAGGTGTTGCTTCACTCTATATTGTATGTGCTCTGAGTCTCCTAGTTTCGACTTACAATGTTGGTAAGGGTATTCACCAGAGTTATCAAAATAAGGTAAGCCTCTCCACTTGACTTGATGGAGTTTGTATCTTCTTGCCTTTGTAGCAATCAATTTAGGGTCCAAAGCTTGATGAATTTTTCAATTTCTTCTTATTGATTATTTGGAAGTTGCTCCTTCTAAGTGGCGTTGTTATCCATAGACGCCGAATAAATTCTAGTCCTCTTCCAGCTACACTAGTCCAACATATATAAAAACAAATGTTCATAATCTTCTTTGTGTCTACTTGGATTCAACCCATAATTCCCCTGCATAAAGTTGTCATTTTATAAAATAGCTCACTTTACTATTTTAATGGAGTTGGAAATGTTAGTACCAAAGTGAGGGGTGATTTGTCACATTAATCCAGGGACTTGCAACTCAAAAATGACTTTGGATTGAAAAACTCATGGTACTGATAAGGCTTCATAAATAACCCATGTCAGAATTGTTATCCATTTGAATTATTCACAATACACATGCCCAACACATACAATCAGAGATAAATTGAATATTTGAATATGTCATCATTTAAGCCCAAGTTATTAACTTCAATTGTTGTTGGATTTTACTCCAAATTGTTTTCTACTTGGAACCTGCACTTTCACCTTATGCTTTCCTTTTGTTTATCCAACACAATGTTTGCTATCTGCATCTGTTTCTCACCTAATGGGAGCATTTTGATTCTTAGATCTTTTCAGAGGTCAGATGAAGCATACTTAGACAATGTTCTAAGCCAAGGGTTGTTTTTTCAAGTAATAGTTTGATGGAAAATGTATTTAAAGAACAATGTCTTTTGTCTTGATATTATGCTCTTGTCATAACATATCTATCTCAATAGCTATTGTTAATGGACATTATTGAGCATATCTATTACTTAAAAATAAAAATTTATGTCTTGAAATGATTCAAATTATGTCCAAACAACTGTAAATGCTGAGAAGATTGTTATCAAATCACTGAAATACATGCTCTCCAAAAAGAGTAAATAACATGTTTCAAACATGTAATGTTCCAAGCACCTAAAATATGAGGCATAAGAAACATTATGATTTTGATTTTCAGTGGGAAAAACATGGTCTTCAATTATAACTCCCTGCTTATTAGGTACTAAAATGTGGACACTGGCTTTGCAGGCTGCTGCTTTTAGTTTTTTCATCAATTCACAACACACTTTTGGTTTTCTACTCCAATTCATAATAAATTCCTTGTTTTGTAATGCAGGTCATGCAAGAGTTTCTTCTATCATCTCCAAATATTGTAGTGTCCACAGATGATCAAGGAAACATGGTGCTACATGTAGCATCTTACAGAGGTCACTTGGCCATTGTTAAGGAGATTTTACTATCTTTTCCATCACTACTACTTGCAAAAAATAATGATGGAAACATCATCTTACACATGGTTGTCGCTGGATTTAGAGCTTCTGGTTTTAGGATGCTTGATAAGCAACTGGATCTTGTGAGATATTTAGTCTCGGATACAACTATAGATTTTCCAATCATTTTCAATTACAAGAAAAAGGAAGGAAGAACTGCAATGCATTTGTCTATCCTTGGGAAGGTTTTTCTTGAAAAACTAGTGGAAGTACTCTTGTCAGCTCCTGAGTTAGATATTAATGCCCATGAAAAAAATGGAATGAATGTTGTTGATATGTTGGAATTGAACCTACTCTCTGGTATAACATCAGAGGCATTGCTTAAGCATATGGATTTAGTAGGTGGAAAATAAATGAAGTCTCAGGACCCATCATTAAGCATCGCCAACGTTTATTATGGAAAGATTCATGGTTCATATAATTGTCTAGGCACATCCTTCAAATCCGTGGATACATATATAAATGTATGCAAAAATATTGAAGATATGTCTGACCATGCTAAATTTGTTGAGGGTCTTCTGGAAGTATCATCCAGGAGGCTTAGTCCATATGCATTGTTTGATTGCAGTAACAAGAGAATGCATTATGTAGGGAATTAGAGGAATCTTGCCTTGCAACTCTTCTAGGATGGTACAAGGGAAGACGGGCTACCCAAAAGAAAGAAGAACAGGAAATCATAAGATTGAACAGGGAAGTCTCCAAATAATGCACACTAAGGAGTGGCTTAATCATAAGAGAGCATCTCAGAGTCCATTTCCACTGAGGCAAAAATTCTCAAAAACTTCAATATCAGGCAATCAGAGTTTTTCATTCGCAAGGAAAACACCTAGCCCATCAACGAAGCACAAGCTTTCGATGCTTTGTGGCAATGATTTTGACGATGCAGTTTCACCTAGTATTTCATCATTTGCATCATCATCAAGGTCATTTTCACAATCCCCAGTAGCATCTCCATTATCGTTAAGTACGAGACTTAAGTGCTTCATTCACAATGGGTCCACACAAATCTCACACAGGACCTCTATTAAAGATGGTTCAGAAGATGATACTAATGTTCCAGATTATTCTGGCTCAAGGCCACTACATGATGCAATGAAACAGTATTTGTGCTTTGGGATCCATGGACTGCCTGCTGAGACTCACAAATCAAAACAAAGAACAGGACTCAGGTATAGTGACTTGTGTCGAGCAGTCCCCAAATTGGCTAGAAAGGCCACAAGTGGTTTCTTCCATGATTTGAATGCTAATACCTAGGTTGAGACATTTTATACATGAAGCTAAAGACCTCTTATTAGAGGCATCACAGTTTAAGCATCACAGAAGAGAACTAGTCTAGCGACACCCTTATAGTCAATATCCCAAATAATACACACACTTATACGATTATGAAACCAACTCCCAAAACAGAAGAAAATAGAGATCAACACCTTAGAAATCAACCACTTCGAGGGGGAAACCTCCTTTACATTACATAAATGAAAATTTCTTGGATGATATAAATGACAAAACCTCCTTTCAATATATAAGAGTCCATGGGGTCACAATATAATCCTAACCGACCTAACAATAATAATTTAAGGGCACAACAATAGCAATAGTGGGATTTTAATGGGCACAATAATAACAATATGGGGACTACATGGGTACAACTATAACAATAAGGGGGCTACACTAAAAAACAACAAGGGACTACACTAGTAATATAGGGACCTAACATGCCCCTCTCCTTCAAAAAGTGTTGTCCTTAATGCTTGAGTAGATATGGATGCTTCTGTATAAAATTATCATCCTCCCATGTGGAATCTTCAGTGGGTAAGTTCTTCCACTTGATGAGATACTCTGAAATTGATCGATTTCGTAGCTGTTGAGTTCTTGTTTCCATGACTACTTCTAGTTCCAATATGATTTTTCCTTCCTCATCAAGTTCTGGTAATATTGTTTGAACTGGAAGTTTTTCACCTATAACCTTCTTTAAGCATGAAACATGGAAAACTCGGTGCACTCGAGAAGAAGCGAGAAGCTCCAATTTGTATGCCATAGTACCAATATTTTGCAACACCTTGTAAGGACCACAGTACTTTGGCAATAATTTATTATCCTTCTTAGCTTGCTTGAGGGACAATTGTTTGTATGGTTGTAGCTGTAAAAATACCCAATCTCCTACATCAAAACTTCTCTTGCTACGATGTTGATCTGCCTATTGTTTAATTTTATTTTGTGTCAAATTTAGGTTATCCTTTAAGAGTTGGAGAACTTGTTGTTGATGCTCGATGTGATCTTCCACTGCTTGAACCTTAGAATTTTCTCTTAAATATGATGTGATGGATGGAGGATGATATCCATAAAGTGCCATAAATGGTATCATTTTTTATGTAGTATGGAAGGAAGTGTTATACCACCATTCAACCAGAGGTAACCACTTGACCCATGTGATTAGATTGGGATCAGGGCCTAAGGATTTGCTCAAAATTCAAAGTTACAGGATTGGGTTCGAAATGGCAAACAGGTTCAGAACCAGATCGACCAACAGGGTGGGATCCGAATTGGTGGCTGTCATGGAGTCTTGAAATATGCATGTAGAATCAGGGATTGCACAGCCGCGAAAATGTTGTAGGTGGAACGGACGGTCGTGATCTAGTCAACAATGAGGGCTGAACGATAATGATTAGATCGCAGAAGCAACAGTGCAAGATCAACGGGAGAGATCTCATCGCAGTGGAGAAACATCACACATCGGACAGAACAAACTTTACCATTAAAGCGTTTCGCAAAGTTAAATTTTTTAACCTACGATGCGAAATGAGGAGGTGGAGAGATAACGAGGATCATTAGATCAAGGAACAAACCAACGACGGAGATTGCAACGCCTGGAGAAACGATTTAAAAAATCCAAATATTTAGAAGTTAAGAGTTCGAAAGATATGTTAAATTGGTTGTGATGTAGTATAGTTGAAATATGTGATGCAATGAGGGGAGCCACATGTCGGCATTGTGCACGAATGCACATCACGTAAATTATGGTTTCAGCGTTATCGGTACCAGGTTAAACTTGCGGAAAAGTGATTTGCGGTGCGCTGTGATTGTTGCATGTTGTGGGACCTGAGAACCCTATTATGCATGTATGTAAGCTATTTAAGGCTACGTGTGATCTATTTTAAATGTAAGTGCTATTTGATCGCGAACATCTGTATGTTTAATGAAACTCCGATATTGTATTCCGCTATTTCCGCTAATGTATAAGCCACTTAACGTTTGGAGGTGCGCATGTGGCCACCAACCTAACCATAACTCTTAATGCATGGATTTATTGGCAGAGTGGATAAGGGCGCGCCAAATTTGGGCGGTCAGCCCTAATCTAACTCCAGTTAACTAGAGTTCTCCATATTTAGTGGAGTTTTCGTAGGAGATATTGAAAAAAAATGTATAAGGCTCATTTTCTAACCATTTCCGAGGGAAGGAAGAGTCATTATTACCTAATTAGAGTGTTTTGGAGCCATTGGTGAGGTTTTCAGAGCCAATTGAGGGATTCTAAGTGTGATTTTTCTTCAGAGAAGTTCCACGGGCCAGTAGGAGCCAGCAGGAGAATGAGGCCTAGCCAGGGTAGCCAGAGGCCATTCTCAGGAAACCAATAGTCATTTTTGACTATATTGAACCTTTTGAATCCAATTATGGGGTTTTCATAAGCATTTGGAGACTTCTAGAACTGAAGAAGCCACAGGGAAGTTTCAGGGAGCTCAGTGCCACCAGGTGTTGGAGGCATAGAACGGGGAGCCTGAGTTCATTTTGAGCTAATGAAAAACCTATTTTGGATGATTGATAAGTGGTGGAGATAGTAGAATAGGTTTCAAGAGCACGAATTCTAGGAGATTTTGTGCCACAGAGAAGCTCAGGGAAGCTCAAGGACACTGACCGAAGAGGTCAAGCTCAAGGGAGCTTAGGTCCATTTCCAGAGACTGAGCAGTCAATCTAGGGGTATTTTGGTATTCTAAACCCATTGGTACAGTCCAAAAAACCATTGGAGTTGAGCATCATCTTGTAAAATAAATTTACCATCTTAATCCCAAAGAGCCAAGTCCATTGACAAAGGCTCAAGGAGATGTAGCCCAAGTGTTGAGTGTGAACTCCTTTATTAAGTTTGATGTTATGTGTTGTTGGCTAATTTTTTGCAATTTATGGTTGTTGTACATGATTTTAATCAGCTTAAAATAATGTTTAATTTCTCACACATAAAGCCTTAAACCAGTTAAAACACATACACCTGAAACAATAATTCAATTCTGCACATGCATGTATAAGCAAGATCCTTAATTTGCTTTAATTGAGTGGGAGGTGCTTGCATAGAAAAACAAGTGAGCCACCCATTTCAGATCAGTTTGTTTATTAGATACAAAACAACGAAGATATCCTTCCAAAAATTTGTTCACTATCTTAGTTTGGCTATCAGATTGAGGATGATAAGATGGGCTATGAGTTAGTTGAGTACCCAAACAAGAAAATAATTCCATCCAAAAATTTCCACTGAAAATGGGATCTCTATCGCTTACAATAATCTTTGGGTTTCCATGTAGCTTTTGAATTGTTTCCATAAACGCAATAGCAACTGTACCTGCTTTAAATGGATGAGGTAATGCACAAAAGTGTGCATACTTGGTATGTATATCAACTACCACCATGATGACACTCTTTCCTTCAGACTTAGGTAAACCTATGATAAAATCCATTGAAACCTCCTCCCAACATTGACTTGGAATGGATAAAGGTTATAGCAGGCCCGGGGTCTTAATTGTTTCAACTTTATTTTACTGGCAAACCAAACATTTCGCCACAAAATTTTGAATATGAGATTTAAGGCCATCCCAAAAAATTTATTTCTTCACCCTGTGGTAAGTTTTTAAAAATCCCAAGTGTCCTTCTAAGGGAGAGGTGTGAAATTCAAAAAGAATGTTTTGTTTTAGTTGGGAATTATTACAAATATATAAGCGATATTTGTACCATAAGGAATCCATTTTCAAACTAAATGTATCACATGTACTGGGATCTTGTTGCAACTTTTGAATGAGTGTCCACACCTCTTCATCATTCTTCCATTCCTCCCTTGCTTAGGTTATCCAATCTGGTTGGATAATAGAAATGGCACAAAGCAATGCTTCCACCTCCTCATCCTTTCTTGAGAGTGCATATGGAACAACATTTAGCTTCCTTTTTTTGTAGATGATTTCAAAGTCATAACCCAACATCTTTGTGACCAATTTTACCACTCTTCTGAAGATAGTCTTTGTTCCAAAGAGTATTTAAGACTATCATGATCATTTTTTACCTTGAAGTGTATTCCCAATGGGTAAGGTTGCCATTTATTTAGTGCATGTACTATTTCCAACATTTTCTTCTCGTAAATATCTTTATGTAAATACTTTCCTTTGATTGATCAGCTTTCAAAAGCAACGGGTCTTCCTTCTTGCATTAAAACAACACTAATTCCATTTCTTGAGGCATCACATTCCTCAATAAAGGTTTTTGTGAAGACTAGCGTAGCTAAGACCGGTGCTAGGCACATTACCTCTTTAAGATGTTCAAAGGCCTTAGTTTCTTCATGATTCCATAAAAAAATCATCTTTCTTCAATAATTTTGTTATAGGTGATTCTATTCTCCCATAATTCTTAACAAACTTGTGATAATACCCTGTTAACCCGAGAAATCCTCGCAACTGCTTTATGGTTGTGGGGACTTTTCATTCCTTATTGGCTTTAATTTTGTTAGGGTCTACCTTAACACCCTTCTGTGATACAACGTGATCCAAATATTCCACCTCTTGTAATCCAAAGAAACATTTGGAGGTTTTTGCATATAATTGTTTCTCCTCCAATAGTTTGAGCACCCTGTCAACATGTTGAACATGATCCTTCCAAGATCTGCTATAGATTAGTATATCATCAAAAAATACTAAAACAATTTTTCGAAGGAAGGGTTTGAAAATGGAATTCATCAACCCTTGAAATGTAGAAGGCGCATTGGTAAGGCCATAAGGCATGACCAAAAATTCATAATGACCCCCATGAGTTCGAAATTTTGTTTTCAGAATATCTTTAGTCTTCATTCTAATTTGATGATATGCTGAACGAAGATCCAACTTGGTAAATTAAATTGCTCCATGTAATTCATCCAATAATTCATCAATCACGAGAATTTGAAATTTTTATTTAACAGTGAGCTTATTGAGCTCCCTATAATCTGAACACATGTGCCATGATCCATCCTTCTTGTGCACCAATACTACTGGAGTAGAGAAAGAACTTTGACTAGGTTGAATTACACTAGCCTCTAACATTTTTGCAATCATATCTTCAATTTCGCTCTTTTGGACATAAGGATATCTGTAAGGCTTGATGTTTGGAGGAACACTTCTTGGAATCAAATGAATAGTATGATCATGATCACAAATAGGTGGGAGTCCTTTGGGAGTTTTAAACACCTTGGAATGATTGTCCAATACTTTTTGGAGATCTAGAGAAATAGATAATTTTGATGTTGGAACTTCTAGTGAGCATAATTGTGCAATTACGCCTCGTTGTTCTTTCTTCAGAAGATTTGTCATGACATTAGAGCTTATTATCTTTCTCAGCTTCCCTGCGATACCCTGTAATTCAACTTCCTTTCCTTCTAATTTTTTTTCAAGAATTTTTTTTGAAAATTAAAAGCTATCGTCCCCAAAGATTGTAACCATTGTACTCCTAGTACAACATCAACACCTCCCATTGGAATGGAAAGCATTGGACTATTCAATAGGTATTTCACCATGGTTAGCTTGATATTATGACATTTTCCAGAGAAATTTATAGTTCCTCCATTTGCAACGATCACTTGACACTCTGGTGCTGGGTATAGGAAGAAATTCAATTCATTGGCTACCTTACAATGAATAAAATTATGGGTACCTTGCAATTGGCTACCTTACAATTGAGAGTTTTTTGAATGGTAATTCCTGTGAATGCATTACAAGATATGGTCGGACTCATTTCTTCTTTCTCTAGGGCTGGTTCCTAGTGTATATCCTCTTCTTTTGAAGTTTCTTGTTCATTTTCTCCCTCCTCTTCACAATATATGTAAAAAATTTCTTCTCAGAACACTTATGACCTTTAGTGTATTTGCTATCACAACTATAACAAAGCCGTTTTTCTCTTTTTTCTTCCTATTGTTGTGGTTTCAACCTTGTAGGTTGTGGAAGTCTATGAGTAGTAACACTTCCATCTTTATAGATGTGAGTGGTATGCTTCCTTGTCACCGTAATTTTACTTTCAATTTTCTTGCCAAACTGAATGCCTTCTCCAACGAATTAGGTTCCCAAAGGCGAACCTCATGTTGGATGTTATCCTTTAAAGTCCCTATGAAGAAATCAATCACGTGTTCCTATGGAAATATTAGTAACCCTTATATTCAACTTTTGTAAGTCCTTAATGTGATCCCCATTGAACCCTTTTGTTTGAGGTTTATCAATTGGATAAATAGGGTGTTTCTCTTTGTATCTTCATAATTTCTATCATTTCCTCCGTAAAAATTGACCAAGTGAGAATTTTTTTATGAGAGCAAAGCCATCGATACCATACAAATGTATTTAGTTCTAAATATAAAGTTCAAATGCGTACCTTTTGTGTGTTTTGCACATTATGGAGATCAAAATATTGCTCCATCTGTAGTATCCATGTTACGAGATCCTTGCCATCAAACTTACTCATATCGATCTTTGGAATATGGCGGGTCTTCAATCCAACATTAGAGTTTATGTCATCACGATTAACATTTATTTTGTTCTCAACCTGAGTTTCCTCTACTTCATTTTCACGATTAGGAATCATTTCTTGTATCAACTTTGTCAAACCTTCCTTAAAACATTCCATGTCTGCTTTTAGATCATTCTTTATGTCTTCCATGTTGTATTTCATTTATTCATCGATATTAGCTTCCATGTCATCCATCTTAGCTTCCATTCCATTATGCAAACCATCCATATTAGCTTCCACGCCTTTCTTCAAACCATCCATCTTAGCTTCCATGCCTTTCTTCAAAACTTCCATTTCATTTTTTGTTACTCCTTCCGAGAGCGAAATTTGTTACACTTAGTCTTGTAATTTTGATATATCATGCTGCACTTCTTCCTCTTCATGAGTCATAGTAGAGCCTTCCGAGGGCTTAATGGGTGTTGAATTATTTTTAGGAGGGAATTTTAGAACACAATACTAATATCTATGTGTCAATATGCCCTTGGAATCACTTCAAAATTATTTTTGAAACAAGAATTATGCAATTTGAAAGAAAAATAAATAAATACACACCTTTTTCTTGCTTTTGAGAAGCTCGATATTGAAACTGATGTATCTCTGTAATTTCGGATCCCTGAGATTTTATCTTTGGTCCTTTAGTATCCCTCTGAACCTTCTCTCCAATGCCACAGGTCTGACCTGATTTAGATTCTTCAAGAAAAAGTTATGCCTAATATCCCACAATGACCTAATTATGGTATGGTTCAGTAGAGCGACCTTGTACGATGTGCCATGTGCTACTATTTCCTCCTTCGGCTTTGAAATCGATACACAGGAAACCATAGTCCATGTACTTTTGGCCACTTTTTATAGAATTCCAATCCGATGCTTAGAGAGAGAGAGAGATTTATGACAGTTTTCCCAAGGTCACCTATTTGAGATGAAATTCAAGAGCTTGCAAAAACCGTAACTTCCACAGATCATATCTACGAAAATGTTACGAACCGAGATCAGAAATTTTTACACGAACTTCTTTCGGATTTCTTGGCAAATGGGTTTTTTTTTAAGCATCTAAACCTTCGTAGAAAAAAAGTTATAACGAAAATACCACGATGAGCTGTTTGAAGCAACGAAACCCTATAATCCAAAGCTTTGATACCAAATTTTATGAAACTAACTCCCAAAACATAAGAAAAGAGAGGTCAACGACTGAGAAATCAACCACTTCGAGGGAGAAACCTCCTTTGCATTACATAAATGAACAATTCTTGGATGATAGAAATGAAAAAACCTCCTTTCTATATATAGGAGTCCACGAGGTCATAGTATAATCCTAGCCGACCTAACAATAATAATGTAAGGGCACAACAATAACAATAGTGGGTTATTATGGGACACAATAATAACAATATGGGGACTAGAAGGGTACAACAATAACAATAAAGGGGCTACACTAATTGTTGTTAATATAAATCCCCTCTGCGGACAGAGGTGATCTCTCGAGCCCTAGAGTGGGTCTAGCAACACAGGATTCTTTCTAAAATAAGCATTCTTAAATAATGCTTACGATGCAATGAGGAAAGAGACATAAATACCTTTTTCCAATCGTTATCCTTGGATCTGTTGTTGGTGACCTCGATCCACGATCCTTGTAGGCCCGTGTCCTACTACTGATGGCGTGCTAATCCATGTGGATGATAAAGAGACAACAAAAAACGTGATACAATGCATAATAAACATTAAAAATAGCTATCTAGAAAATCAAGGAGTAACGAAATATTTGCATAATCATGTGGACAGATATAGAAATCAAACATCAGATGTTATTATTGATAAATTACAAAATGAGAGCTTATAACCAGGCCTTGATGTTGGAGGCGTCCTTAGGTGAAAATCAGAGTCCTTCACCCGGCTCAAAAGCATTCCTTCTCTCGTGCACTTAGGTTTAATCACAATGCTATCATGTAAAGGGATGAGAGTTTAGACGAGTCTGACAATGATCAACCAAGCTATAAACTTGGGGGAATGAGGGATGTGAATTTCTAAGAAGGGAGAAGAGGTTGGGAGCCCATCAAAGGAGGAGGAAGGTCCACTTTCTAAGGGATGATCCCTCATGGATGAGCTTCTAGAGGTCGAAGCTTCTCCTCCATTTGTGAAAACACTTCCAGAAAGGGGATCAACATAGTTTTCCAAGAAATTAGGGCGCTGATAGTGCTGGGCCAGAACTGTGAAAAGGACATCAACGCGGTCATGGCACCAGGAAGAGCATTGACCCATAAAACTAAAAATTTGACCAAGTTCCTTCAATAATATTTCAAGGAAGTCTTCTTTGGATCTTCAAGGGGATATGTTAGCATATTTCTTGATGATGGAAACATTGCGCAGGATCTGTCACAGGGCATTTCAGGACCAAGGATGGGAAAATGAGCATGGTGACAAATTATTGTGTAATAGATGCCCCCTAAAGCATGACGAAAGAACATGGAGTGATGGCTGAAATGATTTATGAACCAAGACAAAGAACACATACCACCTCCGGAAAACCTGCCAAATCAAATATTTTACAATATATGACATCTCTGGTATGAATATTCCTAACCACATGACTTTGCACTAGCATAAAATAACACATGAACCCACGACATGGTCACAACCATCCATCTAAAGAGATCATAGAAATGGATCCGCGGTATGGACACATCCACCTGTATAGATCAGGTCATGTATACAATCATGAATACTCAATAACTCCCCGCAGCTTTGATAAAAAATCAAATGTGATCTAGGGCATTCACCGCGATCTCAATGAACGAATCTAGCCATGCGAATAAATGTGTTGGTGTCGAACATGGTAGAAACCACATGACTACCTGTTAATGATGAAAACCATTAACAAGCACGAGAGAGACCACCAATAATGGATATAGACCTCAAGGTACAACATCACAATATATAAGCGTGAATGAATGTGTTGAAGTCGAACACTTGTTGAATCATTCAATCTAAGGTCAATGATGTGAACATGTCGTCGAACATGAAGAAATTTCCATTGAGGCATGTAATATCCAAGGTACTGAAAGAATTTTATAAATCACCTTCCCTGATAATGAGATGAAGTCGACAGGAAGTGATTTGTCGAAGGAGGGCAATAATGATTCCCACATCATCGACACGAAACAAAAGATATCTTAAGATGATAGGAGTGATTCGGGATTGTAGCAAAGTAGGTCAGATAAGCAAAGGATGTTTGGAAAAAAAGGACTTCCCATGAACATATTGGCGACACGACTCTGGAGTGTGGCAGCATTTGACTCAAATAAGATTAGAGGTCATGTTGACAAAATTGGTAATTAGATAAGAGGCAAATAGATTTTCCAAACCCATGGAGGCAAAGTGACGAATGTAGGATGTCTCCAACCTGACACAAATTGGAGATGAGTGTCATGTTCAAGAGTGACAAGCTGCCTAAAATACACATAGGACATTTACTTTTAATTTCCCCCCATTATTTCTAACGATTGCCTCTTTATTTTTTATAGTCAACGTGAAGATGATAGCATGTGTTGAGCATGTAAGTTCATTCTTCAAATGAATCCATCCTAGTAAGTTTAACGAGCCCTAGGAAGGACAAAATCGGTCTCGTCATGGTGAAAAGTCTTTCGCCGTTTAATCTTTAACGAGTCCAATGAAAGGTAAACTCGGTAATTTTTCATGTTTAGGGAGTTTGAAAAGAAACAAAAAAGAAAACTCCATCATGTCCTGTTTCATAAGTCGTCTCTTAAATCCGAAAAGGTATAAAACTATGCCCGAGAGAACCTCTTGACCATGTTCGATCAAGGTATTCCTTTTTCGTAAATAGTAAACCTCAAACTGAAAAAGGGGTAAACGTATACTGATATCACATCAGTCCATTCCCTTTAAGGAGTTGGAAATGACAAGTACTCGGCAATCTTTTGATTTTTTGAGAGTCAGAAAAGAGATGAAAGAGGACTTATCCTGGAGGAACAAGTGGTATAAAGGGTAGCAACTAGTTCTAGTGATGGTGGTACTACTCAAAACATGTAAAGGTCAAGAGGCTGGCTAACAAGACCACTTCATTCCAACGGTTCCCCAGGAAAGTGTACAACAATCAAGTGAGAGCGTACAATAATCCAAGCAGATGGTTACAATGGAATGAAAAAACCAAGGCTTATTTGGAAGAAGAGGCAAATAAAAGGGAAATCACGAGAGGTGTAATGAGAAAGGGTTTCATTTTTTCACAAGCTTGAAACATAGGAAACTATGCTTGAAATTGGTTTCATTTTTTCACAAGCTTGAAATGAAGACAAACTATGCTTGGAATAAGTTTGCATGTCCCCAACATGGTGACTCAATTCGAGGTACATGCCCCCCTAAGCTTCATCTCATTCACCTAAGTAGACTATCGGTTACTAACAGGTGGATGGAATGAAGGTTAATTTATGAGATCAAGTGAAATACTAGACTGGGAATGAGGGATGTGAATTTATAAGAATGGAGAAGAGGTTGGGAGCCCATGAAAGGAGGAGGAAGGCCCACTTTCTATGGGATGATACCCCATGGATGAGATTAAGGCTCTAAAATGAGAGAGCTCGACCCAATTATCATCTCTTTTTAGCAACCAACTCATCGCCCTTGAGCTTCTAGAGGTCGAAGCTTCTCCTCCATTTGAGGAAGCACTCCCAGAAAGGGGATCAATGCAGTTTTCCAAGAAATTAGGGCGCTAACAGCGCTGGGCTAGAATTGTGAAAAGGACATCAGTGCAGTCATGGCACTAGGAAGAGCGTTGACCCAAGAAACTAGGAATTTGACCAAGCTCCTTAAGTAATCTTTCAAGGAATTTTTCTTTGGATCTTCAAGGGGATATGTTAGCATATTTCTTGATGATGGAAACATTGCATAGGATTTGTCACAGGGAATTTCAAGATCAGGGGCAGTAAAATGAGCATGGTGACAAATGATTGTGTAACACTAACAACAATAAGGGACCACAGTAGTAATATAGGTACCTAACATATACACCAATATTTGCATGGAATTTAAACAGAACATTGGCCTCAACAACAACATGACTTGCAAGTTCCCTAGTGGGGAAAATTACAAGAATAAGAATAGGCAACTTTTTATGATCTTGGAGGAATGGTGACTTCAATATCACCTCAATAGCAGGTAACATAAACACTATTGTCTTGTCGGTGCACGTTTTAGCCTTGGCCAACACATCCTTGCCTTTGAAAATAGATGGAAGAGTTTCTTCTTGCACAATGGTCATACACTCATATCCCACTATGTTGGTTTCCTTGAGTGTCAATGGTAAGATATTGTTCCTGTCAAATCTTGATTGGCTCAAATAATTCGCATCCCTAGTAACCTTCACGCTACTTGTTTTTGGATCTTCTTTTTCAACATGACTTAACATTGGCTGCTTATGCCCCACAGGCTTCACTGAATCAAATTCATCATATTCATCTTCATCTTTAGACTCATCTTCGTCATCACTGATCTTGAGTGCTTGGATACCAGAGGATTTAGAGCCTCTTTTGTTCAACAAGTCACCTTCTCCTTGGTTGCCTCTTGCAGAGACCCCATTACTTCTAGAAGTTCTAGAGAATCGATCATTATCATTATTTCTGCCTCGTTTCAACCAACCAAACATAGATATACCCCGCTTATTAAACTAGTTATCCATATCTATTTCCTCTTCAACCAGCCGTTTGAATTGGGCCTACCTTTTATTACTTGGGTATACTTAATGAAATCCAAGGACGAAGTATTTACAAAATTTCAAGAATTCAAAGTTGAAGTAAAGAACCTTACAAAAAGAAGAATTAAGATATTAAGGCACATCAAGGAAATTATAGCCTTCTATAAGGAATATGGGATTAAGAGGGAGCTAATAGTCCCATATAATCATGAACAAAATGGAGTTGCAGAACGAAAGAATCAAAGCATTGAAGAAAGTGTAAAATATATGCTACATGATTGAAATTCTACTATAGAAGGGAAAACTAAGACACAAGGCTCTCTCACCTGCTCAACTTGACGTTTTAGTCGAATCAATTATAAAAATGCTTTAGTTGTCTTCAGTATTGGGTGATAGAAATCATTTCAATCAACAAATTTTGAATTCTAGATAATGTAGTTTTAGCCTCATACTAGTGAGAGACTCTTATACTTTCAAGTTTCTACCATGTATAAGAGTTTGGGTGAATCTGGAAGGCCTGGAACTTTAAACTCTCAACTGATTCCTTCTGGGAGAAATCTTGAGAATTTATTCCCTGGATCAGGATTAACACCAATAATTACTAGCCATACTAGTAAGTTATACATGAAAGACATTGAATATGCAGTAACTGTGCGAACCCCAACAACTGTGACATTGCTAATGATGGAGGGCCACATTTCATATCAACACCAATACTATTTATCTAAAGTAAGCATTGGAGCTCCAGTTGCAATCCTTCCTAGTAAACGTAAGAAACAAGTGTCACAACTCATTCCCTGGCATGTAGATATTACTCTAGCTTGAGGGCATCTTTCCACTACAAGGTTTTGAGCTCCTACCTAGCGAATTCACTTATTTTTGTTGTTGTGATTATTATGTGAATTTATATCAATGGTGTTCTTTTTATTTATTCCTTTTAGTTTGAAATGGTTTATGTTTCTTTATGAAGACTAAGTCAATGTTCATGCTAGGGGAAAAAGTTTTAATTATTGTTGACCATTTATTTTCAATGATGTTGTGCTAGCATGGGCATCTGCAATAAACCGCTTCACAGAAAAGGCTTGGTTATATTTAAGGTCTTCCTATCACTATTTTACTAGTAGTTAAATAATAGAAATGCATACTTTCAAATTTGAAGACATCATATGAATATATCTATTATTCTTGAACCCAAATTATTTTTATGTTGGCTACAGGACAAAGATGAGATTGATAACCAAGAGAAGGGGAAGGATCAATACCTTGAGTAAAGAGAATGTTAAAACTGACAACTCAGCTGATGTAGCAACTAGTTCCTCGAATACATGTTGTGATTGTTCATGGAAAAGAAAGTGTGGAATATGAAATGCGACATATACTCTTTCTAAAACAACCTTACGAGATGCATGCAAGTTAGCTTCCACCTCCAATAACGATATGGGAAATAAAGCTAAAAATGAAAACTTGTATGTATCTAGTTGGCTTCACTTAGAATAATCAATCAGTTGTGTTACAATTAGTACTTTGTTAATTCTACCTGTAGTTTTATATACAGTCTATTGTTTTGTAATATAGACCATCTCTGTTACGCTGTTTTTTCTGTCTGAAATATGCAAGTTTTCCCTTTAATATGAAGTCTTCGAAGAAATATTGTACACATTTTTTTACTTTCTTGAATTGTCTATCACATGGTCTAACTATATTTTTTCTGTACTAGAAGCATCTTATAAAAATCAATGAAATTCACTGCTTCATTTGGCAAGGCCTTTGGGAAGCTTCAAAAACCTAAAAGATTGAATGCGGATTCTGTTTTGAGGATAGAAAAAAGTTTCATGGATGGAGCAAAGAGTTTGGAAGATGAGTTCTCTAGGTAGTATTTTTCTTTAAACAACACCACTAGTTGTAGTGGATTGTCAATATTTATAGTTATTTATCAATCTTTAGCAAGAAAATTATCCTTTTTTTATTGATTATTAATTGATGGATTTTTTTATTTATACTTGTTGATATTTCTTGAGGTTTTTGTGCTAACTATTTTGAAATAATTGAGGATCAAACATTGATGGTATTATTAGATCTAAGACTTTTGTGATCCATAATTTAGATAAATGTCTTTCAAATTAATCACATTATTAGGATTTAGTCAACGTTTTGAACCATCTAATGTGGTTCATCCTCACGATAAGGTTAAAAAAAGATAATCAATCTTAATGGATAAATAGTGAGGATGCATCATTGCCTAGAGATAGCCATTAAAAACTAGCCGTTATTAGTTAGTTAGTTAAGAATATTTAATTACAGGGGTTAATATATGGTTTTTATTAATAAATAGGTTAATAAAATGATTATTGTTTATTATTATTAATATTATAATATTATAATATAAATGATTAATATTATAATAGGGTAATAAAGGTAAACAAAATTTAATAATAAATATTTAAATAAAAGATGGTTTTTAAAATTAATTTATAATTTATTTTAATAAAACTTTTAAAAATCCTTATTTATATATTAAGATTATAAATCCTAAGATAATATAAAAATCTTATAACTAAGTAAAAATCAAATAAGGAAGGACCATGAACGAGAAAAAAGAGAACTAAAGAAGAAGATTAAAGGAAAAATTAAATCAAGGACAACAAGCAAAAAACTAAATTCGATATGAGCCTCAACACAAGGAGGATAAATCACCTAGAGACTCAACACAAGGGGAGAAATCATCTAGAAAGAGTTGGAGTCCAACTTTTACTCAATTTCTACCCATTATCCCTATTGAGATTCTTAGCATGCCTCTCAATCTCAACAACTTTCTTGAGCTTCATATGGTGGAAGTGATCAACCCTAGAAATGACTTTGGAGTCCTCAATGCATACACGGTGACACGATTTTTTTGCATACTCCGCCAGAGCTTAAGTGTGGGACCAATTGTGACTAATGTCTGCAGTATGCTCCTAGATTCTCTGTCTAATAGAATGGCCTGTTTCCCCAATATAGGGAGTACCACAGGAACATGGAACCATATAAACACCCTTTATGTCTTTAGGATCAACAGGGTCCTTGACGAAACCGAGAGAGTTTCTAATAGTACAGAGAGGCTTGAAAGAAGAGGAAACATTATTCCGTTTAAGTACATGAGGAATTGATGGTATTGTTGTAATATGTTAAATTCTTATTTTTATTGAATCAAGTATTTGCTATAAAATATCAATCAATGTGTTATATTTTGGAAATTAAAATTATGGCAAACATGGCAAAATTATTGGTGCTTTGCATGTAAATATGTAAAACATATCAAAACTACTCTTATTTTATCTTTTCATTATAATGGTCACTCATGTTTTGAGTTTGAGTGATTGAGGATGGCCACAAGTGTTCCCTCAAATTGGAAGTTTGGTGTTGGAATTCAATGTGGAATTTTCATTCAAGAATCATATAGCAACTGGAATATGAAAGTTACATTGCAAAATAATCCTTTTTGGGGGATTACTAGTGGTGATTGATACATATTTTCGATGTTGTAAATTTGCTCCAAATCACAGCTAATATGTTGTACGACAGGTGAGGAACACAATGGGAAGGGAATTGTCTCTGAAATTTATCCACTTATATTGTAGTGATCCATAAATATAAGCAAAACATTAATAACTTGATATAGACTAGTTGACTTATTCATATGTGATAATGGACCCAAATAATAGTTCTTATTTGAAGAAATGCTTATCATACCTGGAAGTTCTTGACATCATCGACCTTTAGCCCTAGACTTATTCACTTAGCCTTCTACATTATCCGGTTATATACATGTATAAGAGGCTATCATATTATTATATACTTTTTACTTCATTTCATTTTATTCTAGACTGAGCTTTGGCATTTTCTAGGATTTTTATTTGCACTCCCACATTTTATAAGTAATCTACAACTTGATATATTTAGCATGTAATTTAGTTGGCATGATTTGCTTAATCTTTCCTTGAATGTTGAATACTAATTTTACTAAGGTGTTATTTTCTATGGTGACGTTTTATTTTCTTTGTTTATACAGGTCATTTGGCCACATAGAAACCAATATTTTCCAACTGAAGAAAACTTGTTCGAGTTTCTTGCTTTTATAAGGAAAAATGACATTGACAATATTATTGATGTTGAGGCATATATCGTATAAATCCTTTATAGTATACTTTTGTTTGTATTACAATGTTCATCGCCTTTCATGTCTTATACTCTACATTATATCTTCTTTGTTTTTCAGAAAATGAACTCGGTATGATAGTAAGAAGCAAGAATTGAAGAAAGCATAGAACAATAACAGTGGAGCGAAAAAATGCAAATTAAAGAGGGAGAGAAGAGAATTGGTCTAGTGGTACCTTTAGAGTCAATATCCCACATAAAACACACACATAAAGATTAATGGTTAAATCTTTAGAGTTGGTGAATTCATCTACAATGCCTTGGCAACACAACGATAATGTTTTGAAGTGATGAAACAATATTTCATGTATAAATTGTACTCCAACTAATATTAAGTTGAAAACTCATATTGTAATATTTGATATTTTATATAATATAATTTATGTGGTTGAAATTATTTATAGTTGCACTTTATATTATTTAGTATTATAATTAACATATGTAACTTTGCGTTTTCATATTAGATGAACATGTACATTGTATGCCAATTTTTTATTTTTTTTAGTTGCAAAATCATACTAATTAATTTATGTTGATTAATAATGAACAAATAAAATCAATCTAAAACTATTAAATTAGTAGTTTATGTTTATTAATGATGAACACAAATAAAATGAATATACGACTAAATTCGTTGCTTATACTGATTGCTAATGAAAGCAAATGAAATGAATATAAACTACTAAAGTAGTCATTTATATAATGAATATGAAACTACCAAAAAAAGATAAATGACCACTACAAATGATAAATTTGTGATTACAAATGATGACTAAATTTTGCATATATACGACTATTAGTAGCTAATTTACAGTATCTTATAACACGACCAAAATCTAGTCATATTTCTTTGGTCATTAATTGTTTTCAAATGATGGCTAAAATTGCATATATATGACTATTAGTAGCTAATTTACAGTATCTTATAACGCGACCAAAATTTAGTCATATTTATTTGGTCATTAATTGATTTCAAACGATGACTGAAATTTTCATATATATGACTATTAGTAGCTAATTTACAGTATCTTATAACACGACCAAAATTTAGTCATATTTCTTTGGTCATTAATTGGTTTCAAACAATGACTAAAATTTTCATATATATGACTATTAGTAGCTAATTTACAGTATCTTATAACACGACCAATATTTTGGTCATATTTCTTTGGTCATTAATTGGTTTTCTCGGCTAATCATTTAGTAATATATTTTGTTGTATATTTGGTCATTAATTGTGGCAATTAATGACTAAATTAATGACCAAGTTTATGACTAAATGTACCACTAGACAATAAAGTTGAAACAACCAATTAATGACTAAAAATGACTACAAGCTGATCGCGTTATAAGATACTGTAAATTAGCTACTATTGGTCATCGGTCGAAAAATAGTCGATTATATGTAAATTTTTGTCCTTTTTAGTAACTAATTATCCATTTTGTACTAGTGATATGTCTATTGTCTCTATTTTCAATATAATTGTTCTTCATTTCGAGGTACATTAAATTGCATGGATGTAATCACATTCGCTTATACCTAAATTTTCATGAAAACTATCAAATGTATGTCTCAACATCTTCCATTTTTTCTGTGCATCAAATATCATCCTTGCATTCACTTTTGTTCCTGCATTGTCAAATTCTATAGGCTCAAGTATTTGTGTCTTTCACAATGGTGGAATTGAAAAATCGACCCTGCAATGCATCTATTTTCCTTTCCCACAAGTTTTTATATGACGATGATGTTGAATAGTTTTTAGATTTGCACGTAGTTTACTTGAATCACAACACAAATACTTGTCAACGAAGCTTTCAATATAAATGTTTGTACTGGTTCCATAGATAAGATCATTTTTTATCCATAAAAATCCATGTTCATGCTGACTTCCCAAATTTTGGAATTATGTTACAAAAAAATAGTCAATGACGTTACAAAAATACTTAGACTCATGTATAATTAACTAGCGTAGAGCATTCCTTTTACTTATATAATATCACACATAAGTCATTAGAGAAATTTTGAGGTCTAAATGGGTCTCAAGACAAAAATTTACAGCCAAAATTAATTTTATAAAAACCAATAGGAGTCAAGACGATGATGTCAACCATGGGGGATGATTCACCATTTTTGGAGTAAAATAGTAAAATGGTTAAAAAATAGAAGAATAAAAAATTATTTTTTCAACTCGTATTGTCAACTTATCTCCCTATAGTTTTACTCAAATTTAGAACAGGAGTACTTATTGGATGTAAAATTTAATTCCTCATCCAAGGAGTACCCATGTTGCATAGTTTATATGGACCTTGTTACATGAAAAATGAGAAATACATGAAAGCATGTGATGGACCCTGCTATATGAAAAAAGAGAAATATATAAAAAAAACATGATTGCAATCACATTTTTCATGTAGCAGGGTCCATTGAAACTATGCAACATGGGTACTCCTTGGATGGGGAATTAAATTATGCATCTAATGAGTGTTATCGTTTGAAATTTGAGTAAAACCGTAGGGAAAAATATGAGTTGAAAAAGTAGTTGCCACTATTATCTTATAATATTCCTTAGAAGGCCCATTTTAGACCTCAAAATTTCTCTAATGTAACGGGGTCATTTCTAATCAAGGCATCAATATCATCTTCCTCTACAGCGTCGTTTTCAACTGACGATTTTTTCTCTCGATTTATTTGTCGCAAAGAATTTACTAAAGGCTCCCAACTATGTTCAACAATATTAAAGGAAACAAAGAAAGTCGATGGACCCAATAGTTGGATAATTTCATATAAGTTCTTTTGCATATGAAAACAGATAGTCTGGCGATGTTTGTATTTGTCTAAAATCCATATACGCAATGTTCGATGCCAAAATGCGTTTAAAGTTTTCTTTTGTTCTAACATCTTTAGCTAATAGATTTTTCCTTTTAACTGTCATTTTCTTATTCAAATCCAGATACAACTGAATACTTGATGGAGGATAATTCACATTGTTTTGTAAAACAGATTCCATATATGATACACAAAATCATGATCTTGATACATTAAAACTTCCCATCGAGCAATATCGTGGTATGTAAAGTTTTTTGTAACACTTCCTGATCAGTTTTTCGCGTAAAAGAATGTGGGAAAACTCATCTCTTCTAAATATTTATCTCTAAATATGCCCAAATGCCTATAGACTTCACCCATATCAATGCTTATTTGATTATTATGAAGATCATAAATATTATATGAATCACTAAATCCATGTAATAGTGTTTTTGTGACTGGCTCTTCATCATATCATCGTTTCTTTCTGTATCCATCTCACATGCATATGCATCCTTGTTTTGATCAACGACTTATTTCTAGTCTTCATTTATTTTGATGTTCTTTAGTATGTAAAGCAGAGTATTACACAATATTTTCAATGCCTTCATAACTTTATGAAGACGTTTTTACCCAAAAAAATATATGGTTTTAAACACTAAATGTCATTTAATTTCCACAACCACTGCACTAGATTCATTTATGTCACATGGAAGTGCAATTTGGATTCGAGATCTGTTGGAAAGTACATTGATTAGTCCACTAGTCAATGCCAATTGTGGTTTCCTAAAATGCTTCCCAATTTCCTGTATTTGCAAAAACGGTAATCTAGTGACATTAGCCTTTCTTCCAATTCATATGGTTCTTTCACTATGGATGTTTGCTTCTTCCACCTAATCCGCTATGGGACTGCGAATTTGATAGTTTCGTCTTTGTCTAATGCATTTTTTGCATATACACTTATTTTTTGACACATTGGTCAATTGCTTTTTTATGACATATTTTTTAAACAAAGTTTGATTGTATCTTGCATAATCAGATGGACATCTTGTATTTTTTTTTAAATGTTGTTGTTTGACCACTGTTTAAAATGTATAGTCGAACATTTATAATGATTCCTCTTTTTTCTTTTTTCTTTTCTTTTAAATAAATAATGTATTTTGTAATGATTTTTCTCGTTTCAATGGATTTTTAATTAGACTTGTTTCGACAACATCATTGTTTGTTATAGGTTTTTTGAGTTGATGCAATGCCAAACATGATCTCTTGTTTCCATTGATAGGCTCTGTATTAAGTTTCGTGGTATCTTCATCTATATTGGTGTTCTTAAAGGTATTCACATTATGGCCATAATGTTTTTTATAGGGTTCTTCTACACATTTCTTTTCCTTACTATTCTTTGGGCCACGAAAATTTCTCGCTTTTCAAAGCTAAATGCAAATGCTTTTCATTCATACGAAAATGTTGTCATTTCCATTTTTTTCTAATTAAAATTGTTTCAACATTGTCCTTGTTTCTTATATGTTTTTTGAGTTGATGCAATGATAATCACAATCTCTTGTTTTCATTGATCGCAATCTCTTATTTGTATTGATAAATTCTTTATTAAGTTCTATGATATCTTCATCTATGTTCATGTTTTTAAATCCATTCAGATTATCCCCATTATGGTTTTTATAGGATTCTTTTATATATCGCTCTTCGTTAATTGTTTCAATACCATGTAAAATGCTTTTCCCTTGTACTATTTATTTCAGGGGTTCATAATCCAACTTCCTTATATTCATTCAAAATTGCATAACATGCAATACCGTTGCATCTTGAATGGAAAAATTCGGCTACAATAGTCAATGTATCGGCAAACCATATGTATATAGTTATGTTTAAGATATACTATATCCAATCATAAACAAAAATGCCACCATCTATCTTCCCTTTTTCATATGGCATTGCCAATTGTATAATGTATCCTTGCCAATCTACTATTATAGGGAATTACATAATTGCATTTTCGTTCATGTAATTTTGTATGCAGTTTAATGAAAATGAATCATTATGCATGATTACATTCCAAAAAGTCCATGTAATTAAGTGTCATAAAAAAAATACATCATATTCATTATGCATCAATTGACAGATTGTTTCAAAACAACTTTCACCATAAATACTCTTTAACCCGCACAATCTCTCAAACCTATGTCTCCTCACAATTTCCTCTATTTACATCCATTTATGTTTTGTTTCTTCGTACTTTCTTACATTCATCATATGTTCAATATCAATTCTTATCATACATTTTTTCATGCACATAAATGGCTCAAAGTTTCCAATAATTCTATTTTATTCATGGAACAATGTGTCGTAACTTTCTTCGCATAAATTTGAATTAAAATGAAAATAATTTTTCATTCTTGTCTTTTTTAAAAATAGAAACGGGTATTTTATATTAATTCAAACGGTTCGAGACTTGTACTCGGAGGTATTACATCTGCAGACCCAATATCTAGAGGGTTTCCGAACAAGCAAAATTTACCTACTCTGCTTCTTACATTCAATCTAGCAATTTCCCAAAGACTAGCGAACCTTCCAATACAAACAAATTGCGGCAGCAAGAGACAAAAATACATGTCAAGGGGAGGGTCTGACTAAGGCAGGGATCCCATGGTTCTCCCTCTTCGCTGAGAATATATCCCACTTGTAAAGAGACAACAATGTTGGCTTCAAGATCCGCATCTTTGTTATTTTTCCAAAGGACATGAAAGAACTGAAGTCTGTCAAAGGACACGATCAGCTAATTGATACAAGCAAATAGCCGTTGCAAGCAGAGATATTTAGGGACCGATTTTGTCACAATCAAGAAAATGAGGCTTTATGAATCTCCAATGACTCGAGCCTCCTTGATTCCACGTTTTTGTAGCTGCTTCAAGCCTTGGAGGAGAGCCATGGCTTCTGCTTGATTGCTCGAAGTACGCCCCAAACCCCAGGCAAAGTGGGAAATGATTTGGTCTGAAGGGTAGCGAATAATTCCTTCGCCTTCAGCCTTCCCTAGATTCCCCTTGTTGCACCGTCAAAAAACATAGTGTGGATATATGTATTGCTTCTCCATTTGTCGAAGTCCTCATCCTCTAATCCGATTTTCCATTCTTCTCTGCACTTCTCCATATTTTTCCCCATGGGAAAGTTTAGCCCCAGCTTTTGGCACCACTCCCTACCTTGTTGGTTTAAGCTACAAGCCCGCTTCTGGTTCACCTTGGCCTGCATTATTTCTTTGAATAAGCTTATGATTTTCACACCGATTTGTTGTTGGTTTAGGGCCTTCTCTTGAAAGATCTGATTATTTCTTTCAAGCCAAATCTTTTAGCAAATGAGCTTAGGGATAGTCATCCACCCCTCGTAAGGCCAGCCTCTCTCGGGGAAGGACTTAGGGAAAAGGTATACCCAATTAGATAGCATACCTGTGATGTTGGATGGGAGGATGGGGATGCTATTCCAAATCAACAAGATTTCATTCCAAATTTCCCGAGCGTAGAGACACTCAAGAAATACGTGGACCAAATTTTCCTCCTGTTGTTGACAGAGCGAGCACCGAGAGGGGTCGTGGAAGCCAAGATGCTGCAAGTTTTCAGTTGTGAGGATACTGATGTGCCCCAGATTCCAGGCAAACATATCAATCTTCAGAATGCTTTTAACCTGCCAAATCCCTTTCCAAATCGCAGGGTTACGGGGGACAGTGGGAATGGCTTTAAGAAATCTGCAGGCTTCTACTACGGAATAGCATACCTTCGAGGAACCCCAACCCCTTCTGAATTTTTTTTCTTGCATTTAGGGGGGATTTCCCAACCAACACTACCATGAATTTGGCCCATGCTTGCTCCATATGAGCAGGAATCTCTATCTTCTGCCACCCTGGCCAGTTGATGCTATCCCATTCTAAAATGTCCCACATCGTGCATCGACCATCTGCAATCATCCATGTTTTTAGCTCCAACAACTCAGGATCATCCTCAATCACTTCTGCATTCATGATCCTATCCTCCCACAGGCTGATCTGCTTCCCATTGTCTGGAATCCAAAACAAGTGGTCACGGAGTAGCGAGAGAGCATGCTTACACAACTAATGGATCGGGGAGCCCAGTCGATTAGATTGGAAGTTCTCCAGGCTGCGAAGACGCTTTCCAAAGATGTATTTTTTTCCACAAATCAATTTGTGCCCATCCCGGATTCCTTGCCACCTGCCGCCATAAGATCTTGGCCCCTAGAGTGATGTTGTGCCCCTTGAGATATTTTATGTGAAGGCCACCTTCCAGCAGCGGCATAGTGATCTTATTCCAACTGATTAATGAAATTCTCTTAACATTATTCTTCCCTCCCTTCTAGAAAAAGGAGCGAATTGATTGCTCCGTCTTGCGAAGAATTACCATCGGAGCCAACAGAACAGACATCTGAAAGATTGGAAGACTATTAAGGAATGACTTAATATTAAGCCACGACGTGCCCCAGGCTTGTATTTTGAGCTTGAATTTTTCCAGAAAGGAGCACAAGTCCCTCCCAATCGGGCATCCTTGAAAGATCGGCAGCCCAAGATATTTAAAAGACACCCATTTCATGGAGCCTTTGAAACCCAAAATCTTGGTGATCGTGCTTAGCTCAAGGCCAGGAGGTTCCAAGAATAAATGAAGCATTTTCTCGTGTTAATTTCACTCCTAGAATCGCGACAGAAGCGATCTAGCTCTAGCTTGAAGTGGGAGGCCGAGATGGTGGAAGCACCCCCCAGGAGGATGGAGTCATCAACAAAGAGAGCATGATTTATGTCTCTAACTCCCTTGGCGATCCTAAGAACCATAATATCTTGCTTGATTTTTCTTTTCTCCAGCATAAAACTGAGGACAAAGGCTTGAATGACAAAGAGAAGAGGGGATAGAGGGCATCCCTGCTTTATCCCACGACTCACCTTGAATAATTCAGCAGCACGCCCGTTAAAAAGTGGAGAAATCCATGGTTCCGCAATGCAGGCCTTGACCCGGCTTATAAAGCAACATTCAAACCCAAATTGATGCATAACCCAGCCAAAAAGAAACTTGTGCCTAACTCTGTCAAACACACTAGCCAGGTCCAACTTGACAACCATGCCTTTTTCTCGTCTTTGGATGCTTGAATGGATCGCTTCCTGAATAAGAATGAAGTTATCAGTTATTTGCCTATCTTTGACAAATCCCCCTTGATTGTCAGGAAGGATTTCCAGAAGAAGGCCTTCAGTCTATTAGCCATGACTTTAGTGATGAGCTTGTAGCCAATGTTGCAGAGGGAAATTGGCTTGAATCTGTTGAAAGAACTGGCACCCTTCTCTTTACGTATAAGGGCCAAGAAGGTAGAGTTGGTGCTGCCCCAAAGCTTGTGGCAGGTCTGAGACTTTAAGATCATTTTGTAGAGATCCCTTTTTACAATGTTCCAACAAGTTTTAATGAATCGAGCAGTGATCCCATTCGGCCCAAGAGCCTTATCTGGATCCATTTCATCAAGGACCTGCTTGATTTCATTGATGGTGATAGGAGTAGTTAGCATAGTGTTCATTTGGGCATTGACCTTTAGAGGGACCAACTCGAGTAGGTTGGAGTTGAGACTTGCTTGCTTATCCTCTATGTACAATTCTTTGAAATGTTGATGGGAAAATTTTTTGATGCTGGGAGATTCAGAGAAGGATTGGTATCCTAAGGTTATCTATAATATAGAATTAAAGTTTCTTCTGGTTTGAGTCTGCTTATGAAAGAAGGAGGTATTCCTGTCCCCAGCTTGTAGCCACAGACTGCGAGATTTAAGTCTCCAGAATTCCTCCTCCCGGATGCAAGCCTTATGAAGATTAGTTTGGAGCTCCTCTTCCAGGGTTAAGCTGTCCTTTGAGATGCCCATATCTTCCATTTGTTTTTGATGACTCTCCAATTAGGCCTGGGCAGCCTGCCTTGACTCAGTCGGAGAAGGGAGGGATTTAGCCCAAATTTTGAGGGCCCTCTTCACATCCCTCATCTTTTCTTCCCACACAAAGAAGGGGGATCCACTGACAAGGTGTTTCCAGACTTCCTCAACTCTGTCCAAAAATTCGAGTTCCTGCACCACCCAGAGAGCACTAAAATGGAAGGGAATAGGCCCCAAATTCATATCTGGTTTCATCTAAAGCCTAATAGAATTGTGATTAGAGACCGTCAAAGAAAGAATGGCAAAAATGACACCAAGACCTAAAAGAAAGAAGGAACTCTGGATGAGAAAGCGATCTAACCTTGCAGCAATGTGGCCCAGACCCGTTCTTCTATTGCTCCACATATATTTTCCCTTGGGCGCTTGATGTCCAATAGATCCCAGTCCCGAAGGAGTTCTTTCACCCATTCTTTGTCTGGATCCCTTACAATGCTGCCCCCTCGCTTCTCCCCTTGGCTTAAAGTAATGTTCATGTCTCCAGCGAGAATGATGTTATCCATCTAAATCTCATTTTCCAGGTCCCTAATGGATTCCCAACATATTTTTTTGTCTCATAAGATGAACAAAGCATAAATATTGAAAATATTCACTATCTCTTTGGTATGAAGATGCAAAAACTGAGAAAAAATTCAGTTTGAGTTGAGTTTAAAAATAATTTTCTCAAAGCATGTCTCATCCCATAGAATTTCCAGCCCTCCTGAGGCGCCTCTAGAGGAGACTGCGATACCTCCTCCTTTTCCCCAAAACTGTTTTCTTTTGTGGAGAAAGTCCCTTTCCTCCATTTTTGTCTCCCAGATGAGAAGAATGTCGGGCCTTTCCAACCTTACTAGACTTTTCATTGCTTCCTCTTTTAGGTTTCTCCCCATCCCTCTGTAGTTCCGGGAGACAATCTTCATTACTTCCTTTTTTGAGCTGAGAGGGCTCCCTTAGAGCCCTGGCGTTGATTTATGTATGCTTTAGGGTTTTTTGCCAACATCTTTTCTAGGGTTAATGGCTGGTTCCCTTTCATCTTCTCCTTGTAGGTTTCTTGCTCTCTCTTTTCCCTGGAATATTTTCATCCCTTGGTCGATCTTTTGACTGAAGTTTGGGAATCCCTAATTTCTCCTTCTTCCTTTGAATCCTCCAAATCCATATCTTCCCCCTCGGAGACATGCTCTTTCTCTTTTGGGGTTTCTCTAGGATAATCACCAATCTTCAGTGGTTCTAGGGTTTCCTGCACTTGGAGATCCTTTTTCACGTCTCGTGGATCAATTTCTTGGACTTCCTCTATCTCTGAGCTCAAGGCCGCAAATATGTTCTCTTGACCTTTCTGGGTGGGTTTGGATTTAGGAATACTCCCTGTGGGTTCTGAACTTCCCTTTCCTTTCATTGTTCCTTGTCTGATTGGCCCTGTCTTAAGGCTCGTTCTATATTTCTTGGCTTGCTGCCATCCTTCTTATTTCTTCTTTTCTGGGCCTACATTTTTGGGACAGTTCTTGGCAAAGTAGCCATACTCATGACATCCGCGGATTTTGAATGACAACTATTCATAGTCTAATTTCTGCAGATGGGACCAGTTACCCACTGTTAGCTTAATGGCTCATGGAAACCCAACTTCGAGATCAACCTCCACACAGATTTTGGTGCAGTCATATTGGTCTTTGTTGTTTGCTCTGTCTATGAATTTCCCAAGGGAATTGCCGATTTGTTGCATTGATTCCCAGTTCCAGCAGTGCACCAACAAGTTTGGTAGTCTGACCCATACTGGAACTACAGATGGAACATCCTCCGAGGGGTCAAACTCTGGAGTCCAATGATTTAAGTCTAGTCCTTAAGGACCCATGAAATAGGGCTCGTTTCTGAAAATAAGGTCCTTATCCTCCTTTGTGTTGAATTCAAACAGGAATAAACCCCGCCCCAAGAAGTATGAGGTGACGCTATTTGCAATGAGGGGCTTCCAGTTTCGAGTGATCCAGGCTTCTGTAGTTTTTGGTGAAGGCCATAAGCCCATGAACTTCCCAACCAACGCTTGGTCCATAAGGGAAAGGGCCACTTTCATCGGACCCTCAGGTGGGAGAGCCACCGAGGGGATCCCATCCAATCTCTTGACAAATTTGGAGGTGAATTGTTTCTTCTTCTTTGGTTGGGAAGCAATCAGAAGCTTGAAGGCCTCGACCTCAGGAGGAGGAGGAGGTGGAGACGGAGGAGGGGTCTGAGAGTCAGTCATTGGGCCGAGCCCAAGCCAGGGCGAGCATCGCGACTGACACTACCCTATCGCAACACCAGAAACCCTATGCACAGGGGAGAGGCAGAGCACGAGCTCATGCATGAAAAAATTAGATCTATTTATTCCAAAAGTTGTGGGCTTGGCCCGGATTAGTTAATCTAGCCATGCCCTCGCTTTGGATCGAGCATAGGACCTGTCCGTCTTAACGAAAGCAACCTCACCACTATGTTGCCTCCAAAAACTTTAATTTTTCATTCTTATCTTTGACCGAAGTCTTATAGTTTTTTCTTTTTAGCCAATTCAATAACCAATGTATACAAATATGCCCCCCCATAGTCCTCATTTTTCTGCAATCATAGAAGTTGAAGTTTATTTTGTCATCCTTTCCAAATAAAAAATTGGGATATTTATACAATGCATCTATATTCAATTCACTTTGATAAGATAATGTTGCTTCAATGTCCTGTATATCTAAACAATTTATGAAATGTTCTATCGTTCCTTCTTGTAATTCTATTGACATGTATCTAAAATGCAATAGAATTTGCATAACATCAAATATGAAATCTCCTACAACATATGCAATTTTTTTTAAATGAAATAGAATATGTTGGCTTAGAATTGCATTCACACACTCTCTTTTTAGAACAAACAAATGCTTCTCCATTGATGCCTTAGAGAACACACTTCAAATATGTTCTAAATTTACTATGAGTTATTTCTCCATGATAAGAAAAACATAAAGAACATTTAAGGAAACAAACAACGCAATATAGCTATACATGATAAATCCATAAGATAATATAGAATATACACATTAAATATAGCAGATGCATATATCCACATTGACGATGCAAATTTACTTGGAAAACAATGGTAAATGTTTTTCTATAACAACTAGAGTTGGAAGTTAATTGTAACAAACTAAACCCCAAATCTGGTCAATCCCACTTACTCTTATGTATATTGTGGGAACACTCTAAGGACTCGCTTTCAAAACAAAGGAGCCAAAATGCATTCGATAAAGATTCTGTAGAATATATCCATGTCTTCAAAAAAAACTTCTCTACATATTTCTTTTGCTAACAACCAAAGAACACAACACTTAACACAATGTTGCTTATTGCTTGTTCCAACAACTAGCAAAACGAAAACCTAGCAGAGCATCTAGCAAGGCATTTTGAAGAAAACCATTAGTAACAAGCCCCCTTGAGAACTAATCGAGTATGTGTTGGCAATGTGCATGCTAAAAAATGCATGATGAACACCTAGCCAATGCAACTACGAACACGTTACTTTTTAAAATTTCATTAGGTTCTCTATGCTAATTTGGATTTATGTTCATCCATAGTAAATATAGTTGTTGTTGAATGTTATAGAAACAATCATGCATATAGTTATTGATACATCAAACTTAGATTTCTTTAATCATTTGTGAACTGAATGCTTATAGTCCAACATGAAATGAAATTCTTTTATAATCCTTGTGAGAAATAAATGTTCTATGGCAGAATGGATATGTGAAATAACAAACAAAGTCTTTCTATCACAATGTTCCACACTTCTAGATGCATTCTCCCTCCACACAATTCTTCCATTTTTTAATTTATCAAAGGCATTGAGAATAGTTTTGAAAGTCGCACATCGAATCATCGACAAAGAAAAACTGCCACAACTCCTTTGCATCTCGATATCAAATAAAACAAGCCCACCCATATTTCGCACCCGATATACCCTTGGGCGCAGGGAAACGAGAGCAAGGCCATCTATAGATATAAAATTTCGTAACATGTTATATGTATTAACTATTTTAAAGTTATGCGAAGTGTGAAGATGCAAAACAAGCTTTCATCGTTCTTCGTTTGCACCTTTGTAATAGAGCCACCACACATAGTTTTGAGAACTAGACATCAGTGATGAACCCTTACTTAAACTGAGAGGGGAGGGGGGGGGAATCAGTATAGTACATTCATGGACTTTTAAAACTTTTTCTTTAAACTTATTTACACCTCCATTTCAGAAGCAGCTTAATATATAATTAAACAACAATCTTAATATGTGAGCAAAAAATGTTAAGCAGATTAAATACAATACATCAACACATAATCATCATGCACATAAAAAACATATATAAGTGGAAACCCATAAGGGAGAAAATCACATCTTATTATTGTTGTGATGCAAAGGCAAGCTCCAACTCCCTCTCACCACTGATTTTCTGTAGTCTCCAACCTACAGGAGGCTGCTACCTCAAATTATGCAAGCTACAACTTGCAAGGAAGCTCTAAACCCCATCTATTTTTGTAGGCTACAACCCACAGGAGGCTCCTACCTCAACCAGCTACAGCTGGACATCTATCAAGCTACAAATTGATACGGAAGCACCAACTCCCTCACACTACAATAAAATCATATGCTGATTTACCTGGTTATCAACTCTGTTTTTCTCCTTCTTCACTGATGCTCTTCCAGCCTTCAAATCTGCTTCATATCAGCTCTGGATGTGCACAAATTCTTAATGCACATTGCAATAACATCATTTATAGAGACAACTTCATCGTTGTTTGCATTATATATGGGAATATGAAGTGAACATGCATGACTCTTTGCCTTCCACCCACTCATTTCCTCACTCAGCATATTCAGGATGTTACAACAATATACACACTTATTTCAGTGTCAACTGGAGTTTTGCTTTGCCTTGGAGACTTTCCTTTGCATCACAAACAATATAAAATAATCAATGAATTTACATTTACAATTACAACAATATTTCAATTTAGCCCTTTCAACTTCTTGCTTTTCTGTTTATTTTGTCTTCTCTACCTGTTGTCCCTTTGTCTTCTCTGCCTGCTATTATATTTCCAACTGTGCTGTAGCATTACTATCTTAGCCTGACTTGACCCAATTAGTACATTTCAAATAGTGCTACTATACCCTTCTTTTTCCGACTGCCTATTATATTTAATCGCAATGTTCACCATTCTCTGCACGCACTGTCGGGATTCTTTGCCCGAGTCCTTTTTCCATGCGTTCAGGCCTTTTTTGTGTAACCCGAGTCGACCTCCGCTTCCAACGTTTTCTTCATAGAACCAGCGCAAACAAGCTAAACCTGGACACGAAATATGTTAATATTTACCTTTGAACCGCATCTCATCCACTTCACAAATTGCACTTTGCACTTTAGTGTTCCATAGATTTTACGTTATAATCTCCTTTTCCTCCTTTGATGCGATTTAACATAGGAAAATATTTACATTCAGATTTTAAATACTTTGGATTTTGCCTTTGAAACTACATCGCATCCGGACCTCTTTATCGCACTTCACAAATTTACCAATTTACAGATTTCGCAATACTTGTGATTCTGTGATTTCGTAAATCGCAGCGAACTCCTTATGTCGCACCTTAAAACATATAACTTGCGAAGTCTTAACATATAAACATAAGAATCACTGATTGCAATGTGCGGTATGCGGACTAGGTCCATTTCATCTCCACGTCATCATGCCATGTCACTGCCATGTCATTGCCACGTCATTGCCATGTCACTATAAATTAACTGCGATCTGTGGGGTCGGGGCCACGTCATCAGCCACGTCAGCTTGCCACTTCATTCTTCTCGTCACTTCCACTTCATCACTCGTACTTCGCATTTCGTAGTTTCTATGTCTTATCGCATCACTACTAAAACAATCAATCTTGTGAAATCTTAATATATAAATATAAAACTTGCCGATAGCGATGCACGATCGCATCGCATCGCACACTCCACATATTATCGCACCGTAACTAAAACAATTAATCTTGTGAAATATTAATATGTAAATATAAAACTTGCCGATAGCGATGTGTGTTATGCGATAAAGGGTTCGGGCTCGATTCTCCTGGCTCGTTCACGATTGTTCTTCATTGTTGCACACATTTATTACTTTACTTAGGCACATTCACGACTCTACCCACTCGTGCACGACTTGACTCAACACATTCAAAACTCGACCTAAACCTTGTTGCCTTTGCTGCCTTTGTTTCTTTTGCTCCTTGTGCTACTTTGCCATCAATGACAATATTTCCAACAGTCTCCTCCTTTGGCACTGATGGTAACACATCCACCAATACTCCAATACTTCCTCCAAGACTTCCTCCCCCTTTCATTCTGAGAAGTGTCTTTCTTCCTCTGCTTGCTTTTCCTCCCCCTTTGACATCAATGGAAAAGAGTTACACATTTTCCAGTGTAGTTTCCATCTTTGCATTACTTCTCTCTGAGTTGTGTATAGGCCTTCTTCCTTCTGTCTTTATACCTTGTTGCTCCAAACTGGTGTATAAGAGTTGTTGGGAGAACACTTTGAAGCTCATTGAGATTGCATGAATGGAAGGCATGTCACCATAGAATGTTCCGTACTTTTGTCCCTTATTGCTTGATAGTGGTGATATGTGATAGAATTCTAAAGATATAATCACTTGATGTACTTCTGCCATAATACTATGATCCTAAGGACCTGTACCATACCACTACCCCACTAATAACACTTGGTATTCTACTGATAGGCAAGCTGCTTGCTCCAAATACAAATTGATGAATGATGTAATGATATAATGATGATAACCATTTCTCTTATTCATCCTTCTTAAGAACATTTCGTTTCATTATTAACACTTGCAGAGAGACATACAATGTAATAATCCTCTGTAAATATTTACTAGCTCCATGGCTCTAGCTCTTCTGTGACAAATTTTATGGGTTGCTCTCCCCTTGGAATGATGCTTCTTGTCTGATACGAACTGGTCGACTACACATTTTCTGTTCCTGATATTGCAGCCTTTGCTGGTGCATTTTCATTTTTTTTTTAATCATATCAGAGAGTATCATCTGCAGACACAACCCCTAGTTTGTCTCTTAGATATTCGAATGGTTCTCTAGCAAGAGGTTTTGTGAATATGTCTATTGTTTTTTCCTTTGTTGGTATGTATTCCATATTTACTATTTTCTCTGCTACTTGTTCTCTGAGGAAGTGGTACTTTATTGGGATGTGCTTGGTTTTCGAATGAAGTAATGGATTTTTTGATATACTTATTGCACTTGTATTGTCACATTTGATAGAAATAGCTTCAGTGACGCTTACCTTCATGTCTTGAAGAGTTTATTTCATCCACATCACTTGTGTGCAACAAGTTGCTGCTGCTATGTATTCCACTTCTGCTGTAGACAGAGAGACAAATGTTTGCTTCTTGCTTAGCCATGCCACCAAAATTTCTCCCAAATAGAATGCACCTCCACTTGTGCTTTTACTGTCATCCACACAGCTGGCCCAATCAGCATCTGTATATGCTATTAATGTGAAATATTTTCCTTTTAGATACCATAGGCCATAATGTGTAGTTCCTTGCAGGTATCTAAATATCCTCTTGATTTCTAGCAAGTGATTTTGTTTTGGTACTTCTTGATATCTTGACACAAGTCCTACTACCAAAATAATGCCTCGTCTAGAGGCAGTTAGGTATGGCAGACTTCCTACCATAGATCTGTAAAGTCTTTGATCTACATCTGCAGATCCATCATCAACACATAAGTTGCATTAATGATCATTGGAGTTGACACGGGTTTGCAGTCTTCCATTTGGAATCTTTTTAACATGTCTCTTAAGTATTTTTCTTGTGAAATGAATATGCCTTTGTTCTTTTGTAGAATTTGAAGTCCTAGGTAGAAGGTAAGCTCTCCAATCATAGACATCTAAAATTATGACTTCATCTCTTCTGCAAATATTTTTACTAACTCATCCTTGTTGCTACCAAAGATGATGTCATCTACATTTACTACTACAATTAAGAGTTCATTTTCATTATCCTTTATATACAGATTGTTTTCTACTCCTCCCTTCTTGAAACCTTGTTTTTGAAAGTACTTGTCCAGCCTAGAATACCATGCACATGGTGCTTGTTTGAGACCATATAGGGCTTTCTTTAATCCGCACACATAGTTGTGTTTATCTGCTAAGGAAAATCCTTCAGGTTGTTCCATGTAGAATTCTTCCTCCAGATCTCCATTTAAGAAGGCAGACTTGACATCCATTTGATATAGATTGAAATCATGATAACATGAAAAAGCCAGAAACATTCTAATTTCTTCCATTCTTGCTACAGGGGAAAAAGTTTCATCATAGTCAAGTCCTTCGATTTGAGAGTATCCCTTACATACAGTTCTGGCTTTATTTCTGATTACCTGACCTTGTTCATTCATCTTATTCTTGAATATCCACTTTGTGCCAATGACATTTTTCCGAACAGGTCTTAATATTAACTCCCAGGTTTTGTTCTTCTCAATCTAGTCTAATTCTTCGTTCATAACATTTATCCAGTTTTTGTCTTTGTTGGCTTCATCGAAATTCTTTGGTTCTATATGTGACAACATGGCTAGATACACATCCTTGGTCTGTTCAAATAGTTGTCTTCTATTTTGGACTCCTGCACTCTTGTCTCCAATGATTTGACCTTCTAGATGGTTCTTATGAGTGTGTCTCGAGGGTCCTTTTGAGTTTATTCAGTATCTTTTGTTGTCTTACTCTGTTCTTTATTTTCTTGATTCTCATCTTCATGATCATCTGGAGGATTGACACAGTTTGTGCTTCTGGTTCTATCTGGTAGATCTTCATCAAATCTCACATCAATGCTTTCCACAATTTTATGCAGTCTTTTATTATAACACCTGTATCCCTTACTCTTAGATGCATATCCAAAAAATATTCCTTCATCAGCTCTTGCATCATACTTCCCTAACTTTTCGTCATTATTCTTTATGAATCATTTACTGCCAAAGGTTCTAAAGTGCTTGATTGATGTTGGTTTCCCATGCCAGAATTCATATGGAGTCTTGTCACAATTTGGTCTGTGATGAGCATTGTTGAGAATATGAACAACTGTGTGTACTGCTTCTGCCCAGTAGGTATGGGGAATGTTTCTTTCTTGCATCATGGCTCTGGAAATCTGTTATATTGACCTGTTTTTCTTCTCTGCCACTCCATTCCGTTGAGGTGTATCTACAATTACTATAAACAATTTCTTTATTCCACATTCATTGCATAGGTCTGAAAAATCATCGCCTGTGAATTCACCTCCTTTGTCTGATCTGATGCATTTTAGTTTACATCCAGTTTGATTTTCTGCCAGTGCCTTGAATATCTTAAATTTCTTAAACACTTTGGATTTATATCTGAGAAATTCCACCCATGTTAATCTAGAAAAGTCATTGATTATCAACATGAAATACGATTCTCCACCTGGTGCATTTGTTCTTGAAGGTCCGCACATGTCCATGTGTACAAGCTGAAGAGGCTTACTTGTAGATAGTTGGTCTTTGGCTTTGAATTATGTGCGAATTTGTTTGCTTAGTTGGCAGGACTTACATATGGTATTTGGTGGCTTCCTTATTGTAGGAAAATCTCTGACAACTTTCTTTTTTCTCAAATTGATGATGTGGTCAAAATTTAGATGTCCCAATATTCTATGCCATAGCCAAGATTCGTCAAGTTTGCTAATGTGGCGTGCTTCATTCTCCTCTTCCACTATATAAACATTGCTCTCTGTTCAAACACCTTTGACCAAGATCTTTCTTGTGGTGATTGACCTTAATTCATAATCTTGGGCTCTGAAAAGGACCTCACAGCCTTTATCACACGTTTGGCTAACACTTAGCATATTGGCTTTCAGACCATCCACAACAGTACATCCTGAGCCTCTCCTCTTACATTATTCAGGCTAACTATGCCTTTTCCCTTGATTTTACCTGCTCTATCATTACCGGATGTTACATTCCCATTTTTCTTTTCATCAAAAGTTACAAACTTGCTTCAGTCTCCTGTCATATGTTTTGAGCACCCACTTTCCACATACCATTGATTTTTTTGATCTTGAGAAATTAGAACCATATCACACTTATTTAGTTTCCTTTTCCATTGCATGCAGCTGTTTTTTTGGTAAATTTCTCGAGGAGATGGATTACAGTTTTTGAGCGAACATTCGTGAGACTTGTGCCCATTTTTATGGCAGCAAAAACATTTGATTGTATTTCTGAATGGATTATGTACATGAGTGAATCCACCATTGTTCTTAATTCACCTTGAATTTCCATATTCCAGTCTCCGTATATACGCTCTGCACTCCATGGCTTTATGACCGAACCTTTTACAACAAAAACAATACCCATGGAAGTAGTATCTGTCTCTGGCAGAGAAAGTTGTTTGGGGATACAACCATCTGGTCATATGAAAATTCTGTCTTTGGAAGCCATTTGATCTGAGATAGACTGTTGTTTGGTTTTTTACTCCTCTTGTTTCCAGGGCTTTGCTTGTGGTGGGTTTTTGTTGCAGTTCATGATGATTTGAAGGTTTTCCCACATTTTTGTTCTCAGATTGATGGGGGTTAACATTTTATTTTAGGACAAATTTCACAAATGTAATAGATTTCTTACCCTCTGCCTTCGACTCTCTGGATTCTCTTTCATATCCTATCCCAGTATTTACAAGAGGAGATATTTGGTTCATTTTTAAATCAATTTGAGTCTTTTCCAGTTTCTTCCTCAGACCCACCACCTCTTCTTCCAATCTTCCACATTCTTGACTTTTCTCTCTTATTTGCTGCAACAAAATGTCTTCTACTTTCCTTGCTTCTTCTAGTTCAATTTTCAACTTGATAAAATATTCAGAGTTTGGTTCTTCCTTTACATGTTTCAGAAGGACTGCCTTCTGTTCTCTAGTCTTGAGCTTGAGTCTGTCTATTTCCTTTAGAGCACTCACCAACTCCCCCTCAAGATCTACCTCACCTTCTTCTTCAAATTCCAGAATATCTTTCTCAATCTATTCCTTGGCCATCAAAATGAATTTCGATGTTCCTTCTTTATAGGGGGATTCATCTGAGCTCTCAGATGCACTGCTGTCTTGTTGAGCATAGAATGTTCTTCTATTAAATCTATTCCCTTTCTGCCTATTGTTGAAATTTATTTTCTCTTTCCCTTTTGACTGATTCTCTATTTTCTTATGAGGAAATTTTGAAGCATGGTGCCCCACTCTTCCACAATTAAAACACTTAAATGGACTTTTACCTTTGTACTTACCTGTGCCTCTATCCAATCTTCTGACAAATTTGGCTTCTTCTTCATCAGAGCATGAGCATGTACTTCCTTTTCTTCTATGCACTTGTCTGCCTTAAAGGCAACCTCCCTCATGTTTGGCTTCCCTTTAGGAAGTCTCATCTCATATGATGTTAGGTTCCCAAGCAATTGGTTTCTAGTTAAGGTTTTCCAGTTTGTTGTTTCTTCTATGGCAGAAACCTTAGGATTAAACCTGGATGGTAGAGATCTCAATATTTTCTGGACTACAACACTTTCTTTAATTTATTCTCCTAGGCCTATGATGATATTCACAACTTCTACAACTCTTAAGAAGAATGCAACTATTCATCATCTTCATTCATTTTTAAGTTTTCAAACTGAGTTCTATGTGCTTGTAGTTTGGCCATCTTCACCTTTGTATCTCCTTCATGAATTTTTCCTAAAGTATCCCAGATATCTTTGGCAGTCTTACTGTGCATTACTTTGATAAATTCCGACTCACTTAGATCACTCAAGAGTGCATTCATTGCTTTTGCATTAGCTCTGAAATCTTGTTTGGCATCTTCCTCACTGTCTGTATCCTTTGGTGCATATTTTATTTCCACAACAACCCAAACTTCTATTCCTAGAGACATTAAGTATGTCCTCATTCTTATTTTCTAGAAAGCATAGTTTGTGCCAGTAAACAATGGGGATTTATTTGTTGAGCATCCTTATAGGCTAGCCATTTTGGGGACCTAGGACCTCCTTCCAGTTGTTAAACTGTTACTAAAAGAACCTGCTTTGATACCAATTGATGAACCCTTAGTAAAACTGAGAGGAGGGGGAGGGGGGTGAATCAATTTAGTACATTCATGGACTTTTAAAACTTTTTCTTTAAACTTATTTGCACCTCCATTTCATAAGAAAATTAATATATAATTAAACAACAATCTTAATATGTGAGCAACAAATGTTAAGTAGATTAAATACAGTACATCAACACATAATCATCATGCACATAGACAACAGATATAAGTGGAAATCCATAAGGAGAAAACCACATCTTATTATTGTTGTGATGCAAAGGCAAGCTCCAACTCCCTCTCCCACTGATTTTCTGTAGGATCCAACCTACAAGAGGTTGCTACCTCAAATTATGCAAGCTACAACTTGCAAGGAAGCTTCAACTCCTATATATTTTCTGTAGGCTACAACCCACAGGAGGCTCCTACCTCGTCCAGCTACAACTGGACATATATCAAGCTACAACTTGATATGGAAGCACCAACACCCTCACACTACAATAAAATCATATGCTGATTTACCTGGTTATCTGCTCTGTTTTTCTCCTTCTTCACTGTTGCCCTTCCAGCCTTCAAATCTGCTTCATACCAGCTTTGGATGTGCACAACTTCTCTATCTGCTCCCTCTCATTCTTCCACTCTCTAACCTCTCTATGCACATTACAATAACATCATTTATAGAGATAACTTCATGGCTGTTTGCATTCTACATGGGAATATGAAGTGAACAGGCATGACTCTTTGCCTTCCACCCACTCATTTCCTCACTTAGCATATTCAGGATGTTACAAAAATATATACACTTATTTCAGTGTCAAATAGAGTTTTTCTTTGCCTTGGAGACTTGCCTTTACATCACAAACAATATAAAAAAATTAATGAATTTACATTTATAGTTACAACAATATTTCAATTCAGCCCTTTCAGCTCTTGCTTTTTTGTTTACTTTATCTTCTCTGCTTGTTGTCCCTTTGTCTTTTTTGCCCGCTGTTATATTTCCAACTGTGCTGCAGCAACACTGTCTTAGCCTGACTTGACCTAGTTATTACATTTCAAACAGTGCTACTATACCCTTATTTTTCTGACTCTGCCTATTATATTTAATCGCAATGTTCACCATTCTCTGCTGAGTTCTATGTGCTTCTATAATTTACCATAATAGGTTTTCCTTATTTTCTGCAGTATGCGATAAGCTTCATCGCAACTTAAACAACTAATGATTGCTTAACACGTAAATATAAAATTCACCAATTGCGATTTGTGATATCTACGAACACTGTTTTGTACATACATGACTATTCTGAATGTAAATAAGAATTGTTCTGAATGTAAATAAGCACGACTCTGCCCTTGACCTGTGCAATGTTCTGAAGATAAAATAGCACAACTCGACTGGATATTCACATCTATTCTTCATTTCCGCATGCGTTTATTACTTTACTTAGGCACGTTCACGACTCGACCCAAACTTGTTGCCTTTTCTTCTTTGCTGCCTTAACTTCCTTTGATTCTAGTGTTTCTCCTCTATGCTCATTTTTTCCTTTGATTCTAATGTTGCTCCTCTCTGCTCCTTTGCTCCTTTGATTCTAATGTTGCTCCTCTCTACTGCGCCTTGCCTCTGTGTTGTTCCTCTGCCTCTATTTTATGCTTTCTCATTGCATCATTTCCTTGTTACTCCTTTATACTCCAGCTGATCTTCTCCTTATTCTCAATGATAATTATTTTGCTAGTCTTTTCTACTCTTTTTCCATCAATGAAAATATTTCCAACAAAATGAAGAACCAATCAACCCTATTCATACACTATTGATCTAGTGTAGCACATTGAAGATTTAATTTTGACTCAATCAATCATCTTCTTCAATAAATGAGAGAAATTTTCAAACTTAAACACATGTTTTTGATGAAGTATAATGTGCCTCTACTAAGTGGAGTGATTACCATGGGTAAATACTAGAGAAAAATTCTATGTTTTTTTGTGTGCATGCACAAATTACGAATTTTTCACCTACATAAATTTGCATGGGAATATAACAACAAGTCAGATCAAATTTGTGTGGGAATATTAGAGAAAGGTAGTGAAAATTATGCAATATACATAGCCATGAAGAGGCAAGCGAAAGAATATTATGTCAATATTAAATTTTTACTTCTTTATCCTCCCAGACCCGCAACTCAACTTTAGACCATAAATTCCTACTCCTAAACACCATCATAAGCATGAAATCAAATGCATTTCATTAAATGTTGCATTACATCAATTGTTTCTTGTTCACATCAATGCCAACACAGAATCCTTTTTCTAAGTGATTTTTTTCATCATGAGAGTGGTCAAACCCCATCTATGAAAGCATCATATCATCCCACGAAGGATCTAAAATTCACCTAGAAGAATCATCTAACAAATACTCAAGGAATCAAGTAAAATCAACAACATGGGTACAAGAACCATAATATCAGCAAGGTGGACCATATTCAATGTCAAATCCATAAAAGTACTTCACACAAGTATTCATTTTCAAATGTCTTACTAAATTATGATTGTACACAACCTGCCATAATTAGTCATGGGATGGTTACCATATGACCCTTTTAGGTGCTTACAACCCTAAGGGGAGATACAATTCCTAGGCTAACCCTTTATATGATAAGTGCAAGTGATAGGTGCTATCACTTTATTTTTATTTCATGATAGGTGTCTTAGTCTTATAATAAGTTATGTAGAACTATTGTTCATGAGTGTCATTGTAGTATTCTTAGGGAGGGCATAGGTTAAAATACTTTAGTTACTTCATCCATAATACCTCCCAATGAAACCTCCCTTGTGTTGGATTTTTTGCTTCACTAAAGAGAGGAGAGTATTGGATGAGGTGAAAGTGGTAACAGTCTCATGTATTGCACATTGTTTAGGTCACCTAATGAGTCTTTGCATGAGGTGCTATATTTTTTTGTAATAATACCAACAAATATTTCTCTTGTTATCAAAGGACAACATGGTTATAGAAAAAATAAATATGAAACAAAAAATAGATGGGTGTCACAGTGAAAGTGTAATATCCCAAAAGAGGGAATTTCTACAACAATAAGAACACCTTAAGATGTTCCAAAGTTGGAGATGCAGCAATGTAAGAACACATATTGGAGTAGCAGCATTATATCAATAGCCAAGACATGAGAAGGTCCAAATATCCATCAAATTGATCTTATAGCAGCAAATTTATACAAATTCTTGAGGTAATTATCACTCAAGCTAGGCAATGCAAGCCTCACTAGAACATGTACAAGAAAATGAAGAATACTGCTACATATAGAAAGCCCAAGGCTATGACTGCGCAATTTATAGGAGACACTTCTACAGAAATAATGTCAGTACATGGATATGGAAATGTATAGCTCAAATAAGTAGGGGAGAAAAGATCTAAACCCCTGGAAACAATCTCAAGGCAATCCTAGAAGGATTTCAAGAAATATACAAAATGGAAAAAATGCCAGAGTAGCAGGGCTGAGTAGCAGTTGCAACTCTAGAACTGGATGCAGATTGTTGTAGATGATGCACAAGTTGAATCAACCTCCTCCAATGGATCTTCCAAGTGAAAGGTTGATCCTAACACTGAAGACCTCTCCCTCCAAACAAACACTGCAACCCTCACTGCAGATATACACTGAAAATAACGCAATAAATGAGAGGGATTGCGTTGTAGATGATGGAAATGGTTGGCCTGATGCTAAAGATGATGGGAATCATCTCAAATTCTCCCTCACTGATCCTCCAAAGGAAAGAATACTTCCTCCTCTGAAAAATAAGCACAGGAAGTGGTGTTCAATAACCTCCACTGCAACACCCTGCAACACAACCTAGCTCTAAACAGACACTGCGCTGTAGATGAAGGAGGATGCTTGGCCTCAAGCCTGAGTGTGGAGAAATGAAGAGAAAGCTCCTTCAAGGGGACTCTCTTGGAAGGAGAAGGAATTCCTAAACAAGAATGCCTTGTGCTAAGAAGCACTGCAACTCTGCTAAACAACAGGAGAATGCACAAAGTCTAAACAGACAAAGAAATCAATAATACATAACATGAATAACAATGGCTGCCTTGCCCCCCTTTAAAACAAGTTAAAGCTCTCTCACCATGGGTCCCACTCCTTAGGGTTTCCTCCACCAACGAAACTTCCTCCCATTCATACTGCATTGTCTCTCCAAGTGATCTCCACCTCTTATCCTAGCGTTGTTGACTTGGTCAAACTTGACCTTGTCCACATGCAAAGGTCCCCTTTCACACATGAGGGTGTGAAATCCAACTCCACTGATGATCCCTTTTCATAATATGAGGGATTTTATTCATATTTTATTGTTCATGGGCCTCCTTACCCATTTATTCAATCTCCTAGGTGTAAAAGACAAAAATCAATATTCCAATTAGCTGCATGCTAATTTAGGAATATTACAATCCTCCCCTCCCAAATGTTGCTTGTCCTCAAGAAACTGCAAGGATAGAACTGAAGGGTCTCCCTTCCTCCTACTGTAGCATCCACATATGATGAACTCCTCCAAGGAATAAGATGTTGTCTCATCAATGAATCTCCAAATTGCCCCTCCCAAGCATGCAAGCTAGCCAAATGGCCATCATCATGAATAAGTAAAGGACTCAAGGAGGAAATAAGGTGCTATCTAGAGGTCCTTTCAAGGCATGGAGTCTATAGTGTATTGGGAAACATCCTTCCCATGTGGATCCTCCATCCCCAAGCAATCATCCATACAAAGTCAGTTACCTCCCAACATGGAAACTCCTAAAAATCCTCTTCCACCTTGAGCTCATGCAATGTAGGTGGGCTGAAAATATGATAATGGTAGACACAATAGCCTACCCCATGATGTAAACCTCTCCACTTATGATAAGTGTAGAGTATTTGCTACTCTTGGGCTGAAAAATTGTTGTCTCCAAGTGGCAGGAAGAAAACTGGATCTCCAAAGATCTTCCCTCCAACGTTGTGAATCATGCTGGCCCAAATCATCCCATATATGATGAAAAGGAAATATCCGTCATCTGGCATCCAAGTAAGAGGAATACTGAAGGTTTCATGTGGAGCTGAAACGTACCAACAGTTTCCCAAGTGGTCACAACATAGTTTTCCTAACTGCTGTTGCACAACATGCCATGGCAACTCATAGGAAAGTTTCTCCCAATGAAGTGTGGGAGTCATAGCCCAAGTGCTCCAATCAATCTCATGGCCCACCTCATAAAGAGACAAATGTATTTTTGTAGTGGCCATACCACCTCTCATCCTCCCATCAGAACATGCAATGCAAATAATATGGGAAATCTCTTTCCCAAAGGACACATCCAACCAATGTGTCTCTCCCACAATCATGCTCTCAATAGAAACAAGAACAACAACAACATAGGGAACCATAATGAGAACCATACTGGCTGTCATATGTATCAAGGGAGAAGGAAAATGGTCCCTCAGATGTAACCAACGTAGTTTGACCCTCAACTACAATAGAGAATGACAAAAAGTGTGGCTTCTCAACCACTTTCTCGTTGCCCCACTCTCCGCATATGTTTGGAGAAAGTGAATGATGTATGGTGCAAAGTAAGCATGTTCTCCATAATAAATCTCATCCCCAAGTCCTCCTAGGGAGTGGCCATCAGAACTGCTCATGGCCTCAAGTAGACCATGAATTTTAGAAGGAAGAATGTTCTTCCTTTGAGAAAAGTCTTGCACATGTACGGTTAAAGGATGCATATATACATTATACAAATCATCATGCAAACAATCAATACCCTTACCATATGTTTTGCTCATGCAAAGGGAGTAGCTCATAGATGAGTCTCCTCTCATCCTCAAAGAGAAAAGAGGTGGTTGTTCTAACTCTTCCAAAGGGTTATGTCTCTCCTCCATCTCCACATGATCCCTGCATCTCCTCATATGCTGATATATCTCCTCCTCAAAGCCTTCCCAAAAATACCCCTCCATGATGGTGTGGTATCCTCTCATAGAATATGTGTGGCTGAAAAGGAAATCATCATGAGCTGCTTGTAGAAACTTCTCCTTGAGCTTGGAATCTCCAGATAAGAAGATCCTACCATGATAGTAGATGACCCCATCTCTGACTAAATATCCCTCCTCATGCAACTGGTCATCCAATATCATGCAAGTGAAAAGATCCTTGGAATACTCCACCAACAACTGGGAGTTCCAATATGGATCTATCCTCCATATTGACAATGCTGATGATCTCTCATGAAGCACATCTATCATATGGTCATCCTCCTCTTTGACATCTCCCATGCCAAAGATGCAATTTGGAAGGCTGATATCCTTCCCCTGATGCTTCTGCCACAACGCAGAATCTAAAATGAGAGTGGGTAAAGATGATGTTGAGAGAATGCATCTCTCCTTCTTAAGTCTACTCAAGACTCTCAGCATTGTAAAATGACCTCCCAAGGTCTCCACTCCTCTAAAATCAATGAATGGTGCCTCAAAATGTGAAGCATCTCTCATCATCTGCTGGTCTGGTGGTCTCCTTGGTGAAATGTCTCCATGCAATGAGACATCATCATCAAGAGTAGACTGCATATATGAATGGACAGACTTGTCCCTGCTCTCACTACGCAATCTAGTCTCCCTCTTAGGTGCATAAACCTCATGAAATAGACAGGGGTGTGTGCTCCTCATCACATGATGATGGCCATCCTCCCTATCTCCTCCTTGTATCTCCACAGGTTCACACCCTATCATCAATGGCACATGTGAATCATGAGTTGTGCCTTGATCTCCACATGTGAGATCCTGGGGAATTTCTTGCAATGATACAAGAATCCCTCTAGTGGGAGCAAGAGCTCCCTCTTCCTTTGCATGAGGTGCTAGATAAACTCTATACATGACAACATTGTTGCCCTCCTCCTCATCAACATGTATGGGCAACCTCCCAAGAATTGGATCCTCTTTTCGAAAAGAGATCTCCATGCCCTCTTGTTCAAGAATATGAGATAGAGGTCTTGCCTCTAGCAAGGTATGATGCAATATTTCAGCCTCCTCCATTTTTTTCTGAAGTGGATCTGAGTTTATAATTTCCTCCATCACATGCAAGGGTTTGAATTTTTTAGATTTGTTTAGCTTCACCATATGTGTTGCAGAACGTTTTCCATCAAACCTTTCCACCAATGTCTTAATAAACCTTTCATAAGAAGAAGTGTTTGCATTTTTCAAAGAAAAGGACTCAAATATCCACCATGCATAGGCCTTACCTCCAAGATGCAGCACTGCAACTCTGATGGCTTCATCTTCAGAAATTTGGTGTTGCTGCAAAAAGGTGTCTATTTCTTCCACCCAAGCTCCGACTAAACATGTAGGTGAACCATCAAAGGTAGACAGAAGAAATATATCCCCATTATGCTTCTTGCTCCTCCTCACCTTGATCTTGCAAAACTCTGGGAAAGTGATATGATCTATAAACTTCTGAGTTTGAGATTCATATTCATGTAAGAAACCACTAAGAGTTCCCCTCTTAGGAATTCCTTCTTCCTCCCTTTCTCTTATGGAAAAACTGGGCATGTGACTGCGCTGTGCATCATAGGGTGTGGCTGCATGCTCACACTCCCCATAAGAAAATCTATAGTTTGATTCAGTCTCAAACCCTCTTGGAGATTTTGTATACAACTCCCTTCTTATCTTCTTGAAATATTAATGAATGCTTTGTACAGATTTAGGAAGAAGCTTTGAGAGCCTCTCCTCTTTCTTTCCTCCAAATAATGGAGTCTTCTTTCTGTTCATCTCTTTGTCTTATTGTCTTCTAGATAGCATATTGGCTGAGATCCACATGCTGAGCCAAGATTGGTGCTTCGATACCACTGCAATATCCCAAAAGAGGGAATTTATACAACAATAAGAACACCTTAAGATGTTCCAAAGTTGGAGATACAACAATGTAAGAACACATATTAGAGTAGCAGCATTATATCAATAGCCAAAACATGAGAAGGTACAAATAGCCATCAAATTGATCTTATAGCAGCAAATGTATACAAATTCTTAAGGTAATGATCACTCAAGCTAGGAAATGCAAGCCTCACTAGAACATGTACAAGAAAATGAAGAATATTGCTACATATAGAAAGCCCAAGGCTATGTCTGCGCAGTTTATAGGAGACACTGCTACATAAATAATTTCAGTACATGGATATGGAAATGTATAGCTCAAATAAGTGGGGGAGAAAAGCTCTAAACCCCTGGAAACAATCTCAAGACGATCCTAGAAGGATTTCCTAAAATATACAAAATGGGAAAATGCCAGAGTAGTAGGGCTGAGTAGCAGCTGCAACTCTAGAACTGGATGGATATGGCTGTAGATGATGCACAAGCTGAATCAACCTCCTTCAATGGATCTTCCAATTGAAAGGTTCATCCTAACACTCAAGGCCTCTCCCTCCAAACAAACACTACAACCCTCACTACAGATATACACTGAAAATAACGCAGTCAATGAGAGGTACTGCGATGTAGATGATGGACAATGGTTCGCCTGATTCCAAAGAGGATGGGAATCATCTCAAATGCTCCCTCACTGATCCTTCAAAGGAAAGAAGACTTCCTCCTCTGAAAAATAAGCACAAGAAGTGGTGTTCATTAACCTCCACTGCAACACCCTGCAACACAACCTAGCTCTAAGCAGAAACTGTGCTGTAGCTGAAGGAGGATGCTTGGCCTCATGCCTAAGTGTGGAGAAATGAAGAGTAAGCTCCTTCAAGAGGAATCTCTTGGAATGAGAAGGAATTCATAAACAGGAATGCCTTGTGCAAAGTAGCACTGCAACTCTTCTGAACAACAGGAGAATGCACAAATTCTAAACAGACCAAGAAATCAATAATACATAACATGAATAACAATGGCTTCCTTGCCCTCCTTTTAAACAAGTGAAATATCTCTCACCATGGGTCCCACTCCTTAGGGTTTCCTCCACCAAGGAAACTTCCTCCCATTCATACTGCTTTGTCTCTCCAAGTGATCTCCACCTCTTATCCCAGCGTTGTTGACTTGGTCAAACTTGACCTTGTCCACATGAGGGTGTGAAATCCAGTTCCAATGATGATCCCTTTTCATACTATGAGGGATTTTATTCATATTTTATTGTTCATGGGCCTCCTTACCCATTTATTCAATCTCCTAGGTGTAAAAGACAAAAATCAATATTCCAATTAGCTACATGCTAATTTAGGAATATTACAGAAAGGGAAACTGAAGTGAGGGATTCAGTGTCTTTTGAGATTGTATAAATCTCTCTTCAACATACACATGTGGGCCTCTTTGTCGTTTTCTACAAAGCCCTATGGTTTCTCTATGTATACATCCTCTTATAACTCACCATTGAGGAATGTTACCTTGACATCCATATGATGGAGCTTCCATCCCATCTATTGTTATGCAACCATATCACAAAATAGAAGAAAATAGAGATCAACGACTTGAAAAATAGCATATTCGAGGGGGAAACCTCCTTTAAATCATGTAAATGAAAAATTCTTGGATGATTCAAATGAAAAAAAAAACCTTTCTATATATAGGAGTTTAAGGGGTCATAATATAATCAGAGCCTACATAACAATAATAATGTAAGGGTACAACAATAACAATAGTGGGCTTCTATGGGGCACAATAATAACAATATGGGGAATACATGGGCACAACAATAACAATAAGGGAGCTACACTAACAATAAAAAAAAGGGGCTACACTAGTATTATAGGGACCTAAAATACCCCGCTTTAAAAAATTGTTTCCCTCAACGCTTGAGTAGTTATCAATGCTTCTGTATATAATTCTCATCCTCCCGTCTAGAATATTTAGTTGTTTACTTCTTCCACTTGATGAGATACTCTGAAATTAATCGATTTCATAGTTGTCGAGTTCTTGTTTCTGTGACTGCTTCAAGTTCCAATATGATTTTTCCTTTCTCTTCAAGTTCTAGAAATATTGTTTGAACTGGGAGCCTATCGCCTATAACCTTCTTTAAGCATGAAACATGGAAATTTGGGTGCACTCAGGAAGATGTAGGAAGCTCCAATCTATATTACATAGTACTAATATTTTGCAACACCTTGTAAGGACCATCGTACTTTTGCAATAGTTTATTATCCTTCCTAGCTTGCTTGACGTAAATTTGTTTGTATGGTTGTAGCCTTAAAAATACCAAATCACCTACATCAAAACTTCCCTCGCTGCGATGTTGATCTGCATGTTGTTTCATTCAATTATGTGCCAAATTTAGGTTATCCTTTAAGATTTGGAGAACTTGTTGTTGATGCTCAATGTGATATTCCACTTCTTGAACCTTAGAATTTTCTCTTAAAGATGATGTGATGGATGGTGTATGATATCTATAAAGTGCCATAAATGGGGTCATTTTTGCTGAAGTATAGAAGGAAGTTTATAGCACCATTCTGTTGAAAGGTGTAACTAGGTTCGGTCTTCATAATGACATGTAATTATGATTTTATGTAATGAAGAGACAAAGATAATAAAATGTATTTACTGTAATTCTTGCACCATGGGTTTCATGAGCAAAAGATTTTATTATAGGTCAAAGACTTCTTCTTGATGTATTTATAATTTTGTCATATTTTCATAAATATAATTAGAGCCATGTAAATGAAGTCATGTTACACTTGTAAAAGGACACATTATTTTTGTAAAAAGTATACTCCAAGACCTTGTCACTAGGCCTCTCCAAATTCGGCTTTAATGTGATGGAAATCCTCCTTGATGAAGTCGGATCACCCTCCTAGTGAGGCTTTGAAATTCTGTTGTCGAAAAATGGGGGAAAACCACTTGGTCCGGACCTTAAAGCATCTCCTTTTATGTTTGGTGTAGTGACTTCGACTGAGGATAATGGGACCAGTTTCCCAATAAGGATGATTTTGAGGGTGTTTTGACTATACAACATGCAAATGGAGAATGATTTTAATCTATCATATGCATCTATTTAAACTATTTATTCTAATAAATACCCGAGGTGTTTCTTCCTTTATGTGATCTAAAAATAGATCCTTCAACTGTTAGTAATATAGATAATTTAACAGTTGAAAGAGATGAAAATTATCTAAGATGATCCTTCTAACAAAGTAGTTTGACTAGAAGAATTGTGAAAAATATATCTCACATATGTGTGATTATATATTTGAGAATAAATCACAGACAAATATTAGAACAGAAGTGCATGTAACATTCATCTATAATAACGTTTCAAATCTATAAAGAAAGACTTAATACAGGTGAATAGAAGTACCATATGTACGAAGTTATACTCATGTAAAATGATAGTAATTGATCTTTTCCTCTTCACTTTCAAGCAATTTAAAGAGTACGGTAGTGCATCATCAATTAAACATCTTTAATTGTCAAAAGATAACATATGTGTTCCATTAATTCATCAAAGCATTCACAAACTTGCAATAGTGCATTCTTTGCAAATGTTTTTGAAAAATTCCTGGACCCTTCTCTAAATGCATGAGAGGGGTTTAAATACTAAACTAACTATGTTCTAAAATATATTATTAAAAAAATATAGAGGAGGTTTCAAAGAACCATCCTTGTAAGACTAACTTAAACTATAATCTAGGAAAATAAAGTAACAATATGATTCATCAATTCTGTCTGTTCTCTTGGATTTCCTTCTGAAGTTGACAAATATCTAGCATGGGCTTAAGCCGAGCTGGCTGCTAAACCCTTGATCTAACCTATCCCTTGAATACTTCGCTTGAAAGTAATGGTTTTGATCTTCTTGTTGAATCTTTTATAGACTGCAGGATCTGATATTGATGATAAGCTTTGATCAGAAAATTCCAATAATTTTCTTGATCAAACTTATTTACCTTTTTAGTTATTTCGTCTTGTGTTTCTGCCTTTTTCTTCCACTATGTCTCTAGTTGTTTTACTTCTGAGAACACTTCAAATGTTTACTCTTTAATCAGTTATGCTTTCACCAGTTGTTCACATACAGATTCAATAATTTTCTTTGATAATCTTGACGTTTTCGCTGCTGCTTTCTCTGCATGCTTGATTTGTGCTTCCTAATATTTGAATAGGATCTCCTTGTGGAACTTATCTACCTGGGGTAGATTATCTTCCTTTCCTGAGTCTGATGCTTGTCATTGAATGTGTTTGTTGATTTTCTTCTTGAGTTTATCACATTCAAGTTTCTGGATAGCTACTTGCTGAACCAGTATTTCATTTGAGTCACAATAAGAGTCAATAATAGAAGCTTGTTGGAAAAATAGTTTATGTTTTTGCTTTAACTTAGCATTTACATCCAATGATTATTTTATTAATTTCTCTAATTGTGGTTGGCTTTGTAACCTGGTCATTGCTGCTTCTAGTTATGCTTGCTTCTCAGTGATTTCTACCTGATGCTGTGATTTAAGCTTCTCAAAATGCTTTTGAAATTGGGCCATATTTGATTTCATTTTCTCAATGGAGTTAGATTTTTCTTCATCTAACAGTCTCTCTAGTTCTTGTACTCTGTCTTCCTTCTGCTTCAGCAAAAATTTAACCTTAGTAGCTTTATCAACAGTGGCAGTAGCATATGCCCCTGCAAACTGTGATAATTTAGTTAAATGTTCAGTAGGATCAGCTAAGGGATCCTTCCAAAAAACGTTAACATATTCATTATTGAAGTTTGAGATTGTTTCATCAATTATTTTTCTTTTATTTCTCTTGACTAGAGCCTTATTACTAGGACTGTAGAAGATATCCAACGAAGGAATTTCTTCAACTTGTAAAACTACTTCTTCTATAGGGTAGGCTGGTATGATCTCTCAATCATGAGCTTCTGGAACTTGTTGTAGTGGATTGACAGTTTCCACTATCTTCTGGGAATGTTTAGGTGTTTGAAAACTAGTAGCTTGATCAGTATTGGGATTGGTTCTAGGAGTTTTTATTGCTTCAGAAAACTCATCCCATTCACTGGTCAAGTTCTTCGTTTGGGAATTTTCTGACTCATCAAGTGTATCATGATTGTGCTAAACTTCTTGAGAAGTTGAATATGTTCCATTACTTTCTCTTTTCTCCTGCATTTCTATCTCTTTTATCACTTGATCAATTATCTTTCTGGGCTGTCCTTTCTAGATTCAGATTCATTTTCAGAATTATTCAAATTTTTAGATTGATGCTTTGATTGACCCGACTCATCCTCAGACATGTCTTTTGCTTCATTATCCAAGATGATACTTGGAGTAGGTATGTTTACATCTTCAATAGTTAACAAGTCAAGAGGAATTCTCTCTAGTCTCTTGTTTCTGTATGTTTGGAAAGCTTCCAAATAATCTAGGTTGAGTTGACTGGATGCAAACTTAATTATATCTGAAAACCTTTCCATGCCTCAGAAGAGATAATCAAATCCATTTATTTCCTTTATGAAAGGCTTCATTTTGAGCTCTGTGATGTAGTTTTTAATCATATCATTTGGATCATACAACCTCTTTGGAATTACTGTCAAATTCAATGGATTAATCTTTGAAACTTCCTTGTAGGTATGGCCAATATCAAAAAGTGTAAAAGTACCGCACTGTAAAGGAAAATTAGGCCAAACGGCCTTCTTAGCATCTTTCAGATGTTTAGTAATACCATTAACAAGCTAGTAAGCTATCTCTCTTTCAAGTAACTTAGCAAGAACATAATAGGGTAGGACGTGGGGAGAAGCATAACTCCAAAATACTCTGACATATGTAAAATTCTCCTATGCAAACCAACTAGCCAGAGAAAGAATATATGTACTAGCTTCTTTGGAAACCCTAGGGGCTTTCTCATTAAAAATAATCTGGTGCATAAGTAACATCACTCCATGGAAAATTTTGTAGAAATGCAGATGGAAGCCTGAATCCCAAAGGGCTCTATGGTAAATGTGGATTGGGGTAGGGTCTTGGGTAGTCCATTTCCATCCCATGGTAGGAAAACTAGAAGAAAAGAAGATTGCGTCCATGAAATAGGAACCCATATAAAAGGGTGGTATTTCTCTAGATGAAACACTCCTTTTATTCCTATACTCCATGATGTGTTTGGATAAATTGTCAGATAGGATATTTTCCCAATTCAGAATTAAGGACTTGACGATTGCATCAATTAATGGGACCCAATCTACTAAAAACCTAGTGGTATCAAGCTTTGAAAACAATCTACACAACATACTAGAAGCATAACAATAAGGGTAAGGAATTTGGGCAATTGAGTACGTACCGAGTTTATCTCGCTTCAAGTTTCCCTGGTCTTTCTTCCATTCTTTTATGACTTTTATGAGGTTTGGATGCTCTACTCTAAAGCTTTGCAAAAAAACTTTTCACATTTCTGATGTGGGGAGGGTAGATGGTACATTGTTTGTAAATCTTCTGCCCAGAAACAACCAATATTTTCTCCCTTGGAATCCTTAAAAGTTCTATCTTCTATGTTTAAGTGGTTAACTGCCCACTTAACCATATCTATGTAAGGGAGAATTTTTGGCCTTGCGGCTATCCTGTAGATGAATGAACGTGCGGCGTCAAAATCAGTTGGGTTTGAAGAAATAGGTAAGCCTCTTGAAGTAACTTTGTCTATTACTATTGGCTTTTTGTTTTCGAAAAACTGATACATCGCTTCTCATGAAAAACTTTTGCATTCCTTATTGTAGGTGGTGTCCGAAAATAGGGGAGACATGTCTGAATCTTCAGTAGACAAAGTTTGAGCAATCTATTTTCCTTTCTTGTTCGTCTCTATTTTCTTCGTTCTTAGTTGGTTTCCTAATTTCAAGCATACAGAGAAAACATTAAAAATACATGGAACAGAGAGACGAATCCGTTGTTAATTTATTTCAAACATGCAAAAATAGATATGAATCTACCTAAAATGCTATTAATCATTGATAATCATTTCAAATCAAATATCTTACACCTTTAAACGAAATGGCTATCAATCAACTTAAGACGTTGGATCTCAGATTTCGATTTGATATGACATAAGTAATTTCGCAGGCTTGAGTAATTGAATGCCATTAATTCACATATTGCGATTTATAACTTTTATCATTTGTTATGTTTCACCCATAAATTCTGCAAAATGTGATCTGCGCAAATCACACATCGTAACTTTTATGTGGTAAACGAATTTGCTTTTGGTTAAGTTGTGCGAAATGCGAAATGCGCATTGAAGAAGTCAAGCGGTTACGTTTTGTGGGACTTAAGGGTTTTATGTTTATTAATTTGTTTGGCTGGGCGGGTCCACATAATCGTAACTTATATCGAATGCTTTATAAGTTTGATCATTTGAATGACGTGCGAAGCGATAAACAAATTATAACGGTGATTGAAGTGTTTTCAAGCTTTTAAATGTATCTACAGAAGAGGCTTAGCACGTTTCGTAGCCCGTGTGACTTAATGGATTTCAAGTCTTTTTGGTTGTAAGTTATGTGGTTTTGATGCACAATAAGGAATAAAGCGGAAAAAATTCAATAGAAAATTGTATTTCCTAAAGTGTTTTGTTTTGAAGATAAAAATAAATTCCCTATTTATTTCTAAAGGGTCCCCATTTATTAAAATAAATAGGGGGTGTTGTATAGCACAACAATTGGCGATTCACTTGGGAGAACCAACTATATCTGACTAACATTTTTGAAATTTCTAAAACTTTTTTGAAATAAAAATGGTTTCTCTGCTAGAGCAGTTTTTCTTATGAGATCATAGGAATTGTGTGTTGAATCAAAGAAGTGTCATATGTTTTAAGATCAGTGCAATCCCAAGCAAAAACAATTTGGTACATTCTAAACAATCTGATAAATGATAATCTTTCTTCGGAATATAGGCCAAGACCTAGATAGACATTTTGAGGTTTTTCATCAGTTCCTAGATTTACTAACTCGAATATTAAGGTGGAGCTTTGTGTTTTTGAGTTAGTAACTCTTTTTAACCTATCTTTCAGATCATATAGGTCTTCCAACTTTACAACAGATTTAGGAATAGGATTTTCGTCTTGTTCTTTCTTAATCTAAATGTCATGTTCATTTTCATCCAAAATTTGGCTATCATAAGATCCATCAGATGTTAAAATATCTATGATATCTGAATCATTATTGAATACTCTCCAATTGGTAATATTATCAGGAATAGATGATCTAAAAATTAATTCAATAGAAACCCTATCGGGACTAAACTCTTGAGATGGAATTAACTTTGATGCTACGTTAGCCAGTAGATCTGCACTAGCACTCTGCATCCTAGGTACAGAAGAAATATTAAAGGCTAAGAAATGAATGGTTAATTCTTGGACTAATGATTGATAATGATTTAAATGTCCATAATTACAATGAATGGTATCTCTTTCCTGTCTAACAATGATTTCTAAATCTTCTGGTACTTTCAGATATTTGATATTAATATCAATGGATTTGTACAAACCTTGGACTAATGCTTCGTATTTAGCTACATTGTTTGTACAATTGAATTCTAATCTGCAAGCTAACATGGTTTTTTCTCCTTACGGGTTTATTAAAATACAGCATGTGCCTGCACCATATTCATATTTAGAATTGTCAAAATAAAGAGTCCAAAATAAAGAATTAACTACTGTTCTATCTACAAAATTTATACATTTGGAACTATCTGGCTGGGAAAAATTCTCAATCTGAGAAACAACTGCATTATCAAAGAAAGGTGATGGTTGAGCATTGAATTTCCCAAAAATGACCCTGCTAAGTAGTTTCTAATAATGTTATTATTGAATTCTACTGGCTCGTTTACTCCTTCAAGATTGGTGACTATACGCTTCATGAAATTTTAACGGTCTACCCAAATTTGATTTGGATTTCCATTATATGGTAGTCACATATGTGACCAGTCTGTTGCGAAATAACCATGAAGTTTTTCAGACCAGTCTCAGCTTAAAACTAAGCCATAAAATTCAGGAATATCAGCCAACGATATATCAATTATTTGAGCGACCTTGGGATTTGATGACAATATTGTGGAAACATAATTTATTTCTCCTACCACCTCTACCTAGTTCTATCAAGTTGTACTATGTGAACAGGGAACTCTAAGGAGTTATGTTCAACTTAGCACAAACTGATTTCGACATTATATTAGAGGAAGCCCCTGAGTCTATCAAACAATTATGGACATTTTTATTATAGATCTCATACGTTTAAGAGAAATGGAGGAGTATGAGAGATGGATCGATCACCTATCATAATAAAGTCTGTAGCATATATTTTATTTGAAGGAGAAGGTAGCTTACCAATTTTATTAGCAACTTGTATTATTACTGGAGTAGGTAAGGTTGAAGAAGGAGCCACATTTAAGTCTCTAAGTAAGATTTTTTGTTGCTGATTTAATTTAGTAAGCTCGTGAATTGAAATGTTGGCCCTAGTCTTCTTCATATATTTAACTACATTATATTCAATAGTGTCTGAGACTACCATTTTCTTAGATGTGGGTGGAGTATCTGAAGTAAGGGGACTTGTTTGTGTAGCCTTTGAAGTAGACTTCATGCTTACTAATTTATATTTAGTAAGAGTTGAAATATTTTGTTGTTGATTTGGCTGTGTTGCTTCAGTGGTATTTTTTCTCCTTGTACTTACAAGTAATGCTTCAAGTTGTTCTTCATTTGGTAGGATGAAATCCCACATTCCATTTAGTTCAAATTCTTCTTCTTCATCATATTCTTCTTCCTCTGTTTTCTCTTCCTCTATATCTTATCATATTTAGCATTAGATATGATATTTGGAGGTTGAGTATTAGAGGAATGACCTTTCTTGAAGTTTCTGAAAGTCTTTTTTGAGCTCAATCAGCAACTTGTTTCTTGATATCTACCATGTCGTTTGTCATAGTCTTCAAAACTTTTTGAAGACCATATACATTGAAAGGGTCTTTTGGCATCTGATTTTTAGAATCATCTTTGAAAGATACCTTCTTTGATTTTCAATTCTCTTGAGAATTCATTTTCTCAAGAGTTTTTATGTGTTTCACTACAGATAGATATTCTTTCATGTTTTCTACAAGTGTCGGCAGTTTTTCTCTGTCAACAAAAATAGTTATATTGGATGGAAGAGATGAAATATACCACTCAATTTCAACTTCTGCACCAGGAACTGATGTAGCAGGAATTTTATTGTGTAATTGATTAAATATTGAATTGAAATCTTTTATCTTATCACATGTTTTAGCTTTTAGATTTGAAAAATCATTGATGAGCATAGCAGTGGTCCTGTCATCCCCAAAATTAGCTAGAAATTGTTCTTCGAACATATTTCAGGTAGTTATAGAGCGGACAAGCAGTGAAAAATACCATGATCCTGCGGATCCTTTTAGAGTATACGGAAATAATATTACAACACAATCCTCTTCAACTACTCCATTTAGATTGTTGGCTAACATAAAATTGTGAATGTGTTCTTCTGCCGAAAGACCATCATCAAGGTTAAATTTAGGTAACCAGCTTTCAGGTGATTTTGGTAGAGCATAAAGAGGATCGGGCATAGTTACAACCCTCGGATTGTTCCATGGATTTCCTGCCATTGGATTTTGAATAGGTTGGATGGGTGGAGTTTGATTTGAAGAAGAGGCAGGTTGAGTGCTAGGACTAGTTGAAGGGATAGTAGTTTGAGTATTGGAACTAGTCAAAGTAACACTGATAGTTGGAATGGAGATTGTGGAAGTGAGTGGAGGTAATGGAAGTGAATGGGATAAGATCTCGCTAGCGATTGACTCTGATTGAGTCCTATTTATTCTCTTTCGAGTACTATCGATGGGAAATTCAAAAGGAAGGATTCTTGTATTTTGACTTTCTGATCGAGTTGATATTCTTCAAGGTTGTAAAGAAGATGAAGTACTAATATCTAATATTATATAAGATTCAGGTTTTTCAGAAGAAATGGATACTCTCTCTAAATTTTCTATCAAAGAATAAAATTCTGGGGAAGCTTGATGTGAATCGGGAGATAGTATGGGTTGAGTATCACTAGGAGACTTAGGGGAAGGATGACCAACTTCAGATTTTATAGATTAGGATCTAGATAAATTCTGGAAGTTGATGGGGATATAGGGGGAGAGAGACTCTTAGATTGACCTTTATATTGATCAGATATTTTTTCCATTCACAAGGCCCTCATTCTAGTGCCAGAATGTTGAGGCCTTGAAATTCCGCTACCGAAACATGGGGGAAAACCACCTGGTCTGGACCTTAATGCATCTCATTTTCCGTTTGGTGTAGTGGCTCCGACTGGGGATAATGGGACCATTTTCCCAATAACAATGATTTTGAGGGTGTTTTGAATATACAACATGCAAATGGAGAATGATTGTAATCTATCATATGCATCTATTTAAACTATTTATTCTACTAAATACCTGGGGTGTTTCTTCCATTATGCGATCTAAAAATATATCCTTCAACTGTTAGTAATATAGATCATTTGACAGTTGAAAGAGATGAAAATTATGTAAGATGATTCTTCTAGCAAATTATTTTGACTAGAATAATTGTGAAAAATATATCACATTCATATGTGTGATTATATATTTGATAAGAAATCACAGACAAATATTAGAATAGAAGTGCATGTAACATTCATCTATAATAATGTTTCAAATATATAATACAATAAAAAGATTACTGTCAATCTATAAAGCATGAAGAATTAATATAATTAAATAGAAGTACCATATCTACGAAGTTATACTCATGTAAACTGACAGTAATTGATCTTCTCCTCTTCACTTTTAAGAAATTTAAAGAGTATAATAGTGCAACATCAGTTAAACAACTTTAATTGTCAAAAGATAACATATGTGTTCCATTAACTCATCAAAGCATTCACAAACTTACAATAGTGCATTTTATGCAAATTTTTTTGACAAATTCTTGGGCCCTTCTCTAAATGCATGAGAGGGGTTTAAATACTAAACTAAATATGTTCTAAAATAGGTTATTACAAAAATATAAAGGAGGTTTCAAACAACCATCCTCGTAAGTCTAACTTAAACTACAATCTAGGAAAATAAAGTAACAATATGATTCATGAATTTCGTCCTTTCTCTCAGATTTCCTTTCAAAATTGACAAATATCTAGCATGGGCTTGAGCTGAGCTGGCTGCAAAATCCTCGATTTGACCTGTCCCTTGAATACTGCATTTGAAAGTAATGGCTACGATCTTCTTGTTGAATCTATTAAAGACTGCAGGATCTGATATTGATGATAAGGTTTGATTAGAAAATTCCAATAATTTTCTTGATCAAACTTATTTACCTTTTTAATTATTTCATCCTGTGTTTCTGCCTTTTGGTTCCACTATGTCTCTAGTTGTTTTACTTCTGAGAACACTTCAGATTTGTACTCTTTAATCAATTCTTCTTTCACCAGTTGTTCACATACAGATTCAATAATTTCCTTTGATAATCTTGATGTTTTCACTGCTACTTTCTCTGCTTTCTTTATTTGTGCTTCCCAATCTTTGAAGAGGATATCCTTGTGGAACTTATCTACCTAGGGTAGATTAGCTTCCTTTCTTGAGTCTGATGCTTGCCATTGAAGGTGTTCGTTGATTTTATTCTCGATTTTATCACATTCAAGTTTCTGGATAGCTACTTGTCGAACCATTATTTCATTTGAGTCACAATAAGAGTCAATAATAGAGGCTTGTTGGAAAAATACTTCCTGTTGTTTCTTTAACTTAGCATTTACATCCAATCCTTGTTTTATGAATTTCTCTAATTGTGGTTGGCTTTGTAGCCTAGTCATTGCTACCTCTAGTTGTGCTTTCTTCTCAGTGATTTTTGTTCGATGTTGCAATTTAAGACTCAAAATCCTTTTGAAATTGGGTCATCTTTGATTTCATTTTCTCGTTGGAGTTAGATTTTTCTTCATCTAACAGTCTCTCTAGTACTTGTACTATGTCTTCGTTCTGCTTCAACAACATTTTAACCTTAGTATCTTTATCAACAGTGGCTATAGCATATGCCCCTGCAAACTATGATAATTTAGTTAAATGTTCAGTAGGATCAGCTAAGGGATCCTTCCACAAAACATCAACAGATTCATTAGTGAAGATTGAGACTGTTTCATCAATTCTTCTCCTTTTATTTCTCTTAACTACAGCCTTATGACTAGAACTATAGAATATATCCAACAAAGTAATTTATTCAACTTCTAAAACTATTTTTTCTGTAGGGTGGGCCGGTATGATCTCTCGATCATGAGCTTCTGGAACTTGCTGTAGTGGATTGACAGTTTCCACTATCTTCTGGTAATGTTTAGGTGTATAAAAAATAGTAGCTTAATCAGTATTTGGATTGGTTCTAGGAGTTTTTATTGCTTCAGAAAACTCATCCCATTCACTACTCAAGTTCTTCATTTGGGAATTTTCTGACTGATCAAGTGTATCATGACTGTGTTGAACTTCTTGAGAAGTTGACTCTGTTCCATTACTTTATTCTTTCTCTTGCATCTCTATCTCTTAGATCACTTTATCAATTATCTTTTCTGGGCTATCCTTTCTGGATTCAGATTCATTTTCAGAATGATCCAAATTGTGAGATTGATGCTCTGATTGACCCGACTCATTGTCAAACATGTCTTTTTCTTCATTATCCAAGCTGATACTTGGAGTAGGTCTGTTGAAATCTTCAATAGTTAACAATTCAAGAGGAATTCTATCCAGTTTCTTATTTTTGTATGTTTGTAAATCTTCCAAATCATCTGGGTTGAGTTGACTAGATGAAAACTTAATTATATCTGAAAAATTTTCCATGCCTTGGAAGAGATCATCAAATCTGTCTATTTCGTTTATAAAAGGCTTCATTTTGAGATCTGTGATGTAGTTTTTAATCACATCATTTGGATCATACAGCCTCTTTGGCATTACTACCAAATTCAATGTTTTAATCTTTGAAACTTCCTTGTAGGTATGAACAATATCAAAAAGTGCAAAAGTACCACACTGTAAAGGGAAATTAGGCCAAATGACCTTCTTAGCATATTTCAACTATTTAGTATTACCATTAACAAGTTGTTAAGCTATTTCTCTTGCAAGTAACTTATCAAGAACATAATAGGGTAGGACGTGGGGAGAAGCATAACTCCCAAATACTCTGACATATGTAAAATTCTCTTATGAAAACCATCTAGCCACAGAAAGAATATCTGTACTAGCTTCTTTGGAAACCCTAGGGGCTTTCTCATTAAATATCATCTGGTGCATAGGTAACATGAATCCATGGAATTTTTTTTAGAAATGCAGATGGAAGTATGAATCCCAAAGGGTTCTGTGATAAATGTGGATTGGGGTAGGGTCTTGGGTAGTCCATTTCCATCCCATGGTAGGAAAACTAGAAGAACAGCAAATTGATTCCATGACATAGGCACTCATATAAAAGGGTGGTGTTTCTCTAAATGAAACACTCCTTTTATTCCTATACTCCATGATGTATTTGGATAAATTGTCAGATAGGATATTTTCCCAATTCAGAATTAAGCAATTGACAATTATGTCAATTAATGGGACCCAATCTACTGAAAACCTAGTGGTATCAGGCTTTGAAAATAATCTACACAACATACCGGTGGCATAACATTAAGGGTAAGGAATTTGGGCAATTGAGTACGTACTGAGTTTATCTCGCTTAAGTTTTCCCTGGTCTTCCTTCCATTCCTTTATGACTTTTATGAGGTCTAGATGCTCTGCTCTAAAGTTTTGCAAAAAAACCTTGTCATATTTCTACTGCGGGGAGGGTAGATGGTACATTGCTTGTAAATCTTCTGCCCAGAAAGAACCAATATTTTCTCCCTTGGAATGCTTAAAAGTTCTATCTTCTATGTTTAAGTGGTTAATTTCCCACTTAACCATATCTTTGTAAGGGAGAATTTTTGGCCTTTCGGCTATCTTATGGATGAATGAACATGCGACGTCAAAATCAGTTGGGTCTGAAGAAACAAGTAAGTTTGCTGAAGAAACTTTGTCTATTACTGTTGGCTTTTCATTTTCAAAAAATTGATACATCGCTTCCCATGACAAACTGTCGCATTCCTTGTTGCAGGTGGTGTTCGAAAATAAGGGAGACATGTCTGTGTCTTCAGTAGACAATGTTTGACAAATCTGTTTTCCTTTCTTGTTTGTCTCTATTTTCTTCGTTTTGTTAGTTGGTTTCCTGATTTCAAGCATAAATAAAAAACATTAAAAATACATGGAACAGAGAGACAAATCCGTCGTTAATTTATTTCAAACATGCAAGAATAGATATGAATCTATCAGAAAATGCTATTAATCATTGATAATCATTTCAAATCAAATATGTTACACGTTTACACGAAATGGCTATCAATCAACTTAAGACGTTGGATCTCGGATTTTGGTTTGATATGACATAAGTCATTTCACATGCTTCAGTAATTAAATGCCATTCATTCACATATCGCGATTTATAAATTTTACGATTTGTGATGTTTTACCTATAACTTCTGCGAAATGCGATCTGCGCAAATCGCACATTGCAACTTTTATGCAGTAAACGAATTTTCTTTTGGTTAAGTTGCATGAAACACGAAATGCACATTCAAGAAGTCAAGCAATTGCATTTTATGGGACTTAAGAGTTTTATGTTTATTATTTTGTTTAGCTTGGCGGGTCCACATAATTGTAACTTATACCGAATGCTTTATAAGTTTGATCGTTTGAATGAGGTGCGAAGTGATAAAAAAATTATAACGATGATTCAAGCATTTGCAAGCTTTTAAATGTATCTCCGAAAGAGGCTTAGCACATTTTGCTGCCCGCATGACTTAATGGATTTCAAGTATTTTTGGCTATAAGTTATGTGGTTTGCGATGTGCACTAAGGAATAAAGCGGAAAAAATTCAAAAAAAAACTTTATTTCCTAAAGTGTCTTATTTTGAAGATAAAAATAAATTTCCTATTTATTTCTAAAGGGTCCCCATTTATTAAAATAAATGGGGGTGTTGTATAGCACAACACCTCCACAGATCATGTCAGCCTAGGAGCTAGGAGACAATCACTATATATAAGAGATTGTGGCCTCATTGTAGCAACAAGGAATTCAAATCAAGTCTACAATTTGGTTTGAAATACAATGCGTAAAGGGAATACCAAATAGCGAAGGAAAGGAGGCCTTAAAGTGTAATATCCCCAAAATGGGAACAAGTAGCAATATTAAACAATACTGCAAATAAATAACGCAGTTCAGCTAATTAAGAGAAGGAGGCCAATATGGAGGTTCAAAAATAACATTTAAATCAGAAAATCAGATTTATATTGTGGCCCATAAGATGTAAAATAGAAATAGAAGACTGTTACATGAAGAAAACCTCAAAAGTGAGGTGTTGCAACCATATATTATGACTGAACAAGCTTGACAACATTATTTTATTGGTTGATAAAAGCTGTAGATTACACTTCAGATGTAGAGTAGATCTATGTACAAAAATTTAGATCTATATCAGATCTGTACACTAGATAGGCTCCTCTTCAAATGCCCCTTGGGGTTTTCAGCAAAAAGTGAAGTACATGGAGTAAATATGAGATCTTATGCAGTAGATCTACAGAATGATTCAGAAATTCTGAAGAAAATACAATAATATTCAGATCAGATCTGAATATGACATGGAATAGATCTCAAATCCATGGATCTCCATAGTGAAGGGCAGATCCCTAACACTAGAAATCTCTCCTCCAAAAGTGTGCCAAAACACCCTGCAACTGTACGCTTGCAAATAACGTAGTATTGGAATGAAAACTACACTGTAAGCTCTAGAACATGTTTGGCCTCAAGACAAGATCTGAACAATGTGCTCCAATCATCCAATAATCTCTTGCCAATGGGATAGAAGACTTTCCAACTGAAAATAGGCACTAGAATGGCCTAAATCTGAGTAGGTCTAGCCTCCACTTGCTGCAAATTACAAAGACAACCAAACCCTCAACAAGATATGTGTTGTAGTTGGAAGAAGAGCTTGGCCAAATGCCTGATAGTGGACAAGAAATGCAAGACTCTTCCAAGAGGCCTCTCAAGGAAAGAGGTGGGATTCCTGATTAGGAACACCCAGTGCTAAACAACATTATTCTTTGATAAAAAATAAGGAGAATAGGAAATGTCAAAATAGACAAAATCTTCAGAAATAACATAATCATTAACAACCCTCTCATGTTTTCCTCCTCTTCCTTTTATAAGATTGAGATCTTGCAAAACCCTAAACCATCTCAATGAAATAGCTTCCTTCACATGTGTCACCTCCAACTAAAACTGCGATGTGCATCAATGAGGATCACTTCTTCTAAACATCGTTGTTGATTTGGTCATGGTTGACCCAGTCAAAGCATTCAGCCCCTTTCACACCTAAGGGTGCTCATTTAGTTAGCCCAGATTTAACGTTGTTCACATGTGGCATTGATTTATTTGTTGTTTTAGTAGTTTTTATTGTCCTCCTTTACACATTTATTCATGCAACAGAAAAATGAAACAAAAATGAATATTCTCGTTAGCTTGGGCTAATTGGGAATATTACATTCCTCCCCTCCACAATGTTGCTTGTCCTCAAGCAATTGATAAGGTGAGTGCTGCAACACTTCTCCTCCTCCATTGGTGACACCATCATGAACTAAGCCCCCTCCATAAGCTAAGTGTTCACCAATCCAATCCTCCATGAATTATTCCTCCAAAGTCATCATGAGATGTACATATTCCATCCCACAAGGAGTAAAAAACTCAAATGAAACAAACATGGTTGAACCAATACTCTCCCTGAAACATGTAGAATATGATACATATAGAGTCTCCATCCCATGTGGTACATACATGACTCCCATCCTCCCTCCATACACTCCCATAAAAAGTACAAGTATATCATCAATGTATGGAAGCAAAACTACATATAAACAAACAAAAATTTGAGCATGTGGAGGTGGGTCATAGTCCCACATATGATACCAGCACATTGCATCTCATGCCTACATCAGATCAAGGTATAGTAAGTGGTTTCTCCACCACTTACTTCCTGCCCATGTTATCTCACTATGGCTGAAAGTGTGAGATATGTTTGGTGCCTTAGGAAAGCACCCATCATGATAGAAAATCTCCCTTTGCACATCAAGGGAGTGGCCATATTCAGAAATTTTAGTGGCCCAATGTTTGCCATGAGATTTACATGATACATTACTCCTCCTTGGAGTCATGGCCTGCATAAACATGGTGAAAGAATATGTACAATCAGAAAATAAAACATGTTTTACATGATCAGATTCTTCACCAACAATTCTCCTCATACACATGGAGTTGTGCATGGATCTTTCTCCTCTTTCAAAAGAAGGAAGAGATGGACGAAATAACCCCTTCATGGAGTCATGTTGCTGCCACAACTCCACATAGTTCATGCATTCTTGAAAATGCTGATATAGTTCTTCTTTCAAGCATTCCCAATCAAAGCTCCTCATGATGATGTTGTAGATCCTCATGGAATACATATGGCTGAAACAAAACCATTTGTATGCTCCTTGTGGTAACTTCTTCTTGATCTTAGAATCTCTAGACAAGAAGATCCTACCATGATGATAGGTGACCCCTCCTTGGACTAAGTAGCCCTCTTCATGCAACTGGTCATCAAGTATCACACAAGTGTGAATATCTTTGAAATAATCCACCAACAGTTGGGATTTCCAATACATATCTAAACTACTCAACAATGACAGCATTGATGATGCATCAATGGAAATGTTTGTTATGTTGCTGCTCTCCTCCTTGACATCTCCTATGCTAAAGGTGTGTATTGGAAGGCCATTCCTTCCATTCTTCCACAATGCATGATTCAAAAATCGAGTGGTCGATGATGATTTGCAAGAAGATTTCCTCCTTCTTAAGCTTACCCAAGTCTCCCGTTGTTGTAGCTTTGTCTTCAAGGCTCCTAACTTTCCTGACCTAAGTTTGGAGCAGAAGTTATCAAAAGATTCCTGATTAAAAATCTGGAAATCATACATCTTATCCATGGTTTTCATTTCGTATAAGAGTGTCCCATGCAGAAATATCATGAACATAATAGATGGAACTGTAAGGTCCTTGCTTCCATTGCAAAAATCCATATCTTTTTTATGTGTGGAAGCATTATGTGAGGGGAAAGTATGCATGCCTTTTATCATTTGAGATTCACCAATATTATTTTCCACCCATTCCATTTTTAAAGCCTCCCAACCAATGGTGACTTCCCCAATGTAATCACCCATTAAACACCCAAAATCACATTGGTGTCTAGTATGTCAACCACAAAGAAGTGATCAACCAAAGTGTAGGTACCCATGGTGACTGAAAGTGATGGGACATAAAGCATGCATTGCATTGTTCTATCTCCTGGGACCAAAACAGAGAATCCCTCAAAATTATCAGTGGGTATTTCCCTCCTCTGCACAAGGTGGGCATCAATGAAGTTGTGGGTAGCCCCACTGTCAATAAATACAGAAACCCTCTGATTCATGATTGAACCTTGAACTCTTAAGGTCAAGTACTTAGGTACTCTTCTCAAATATGCAAGGGTTCCTCCAATAGGAGCAAATGCTCCATTTCCATCTCCTGATGGTGTTGGATATCCTTCAACATTGTCAGCGCTGTGACCTCTTCTTGGTTCATCATCTTCTTCTTCCTCCTCAAAATCTAAGAAGACCTCTATGTAATGTGCTTTTCCAACAACACATCTATGTCCCGATGCCCATGATTCTTGGCAAGTGAAGCATAGCTTATTCTTCCTTAGCTCTCTCCAGACTTCAAGATCAAGAGGCTTCTTGTATGAACTCTCCTTTGAAGGAGAAAATTTCTCTTCCTTTCCTTTAGAAGGAAAAGAGGGCTTGTGCTGAAATTTTTCCTTTGCTTTTGGCAAGGCATCTTGAAGGTCTCTAGCCCTCTCAATAGCATCATGCAAGGTAATGGGCTTAGTAGACTTTACCAACCCATGAAGAGGTTCATCTAGACCATCGATGAACATTTCTTGCTGTAGAAAAATCAGGAACCATAACAGATAATCTCAAAAATTCAGAAATATAAGACTCTGTATTACCTGATTGCTTCAACTTTGCAAGGCTCATGAATGGTGCCTCTGGATACCTTCAGTCAAATCTTTCCACCACCCTTTTAGTGAAATTTGAATAAGCAGTCACATTGGCATGACCCAATGTAGACAAGCCATGGAACCACCAGTCATGTGCTTCACCTTCAAAGTGCAGCGCTGAAATCTTGATATCTTCCATTTCTAGAACCTTGTTCAACTGAAAGTAGATGTCAAGTTTTTCTACCCATGCTTTGGCAGAACACTTGGATGAACCATCAAAATTGGGTAGAAATAATCTGCCCATAGAGTGATGTCGATCATGATTCCGAGTGAATCCACCATCTCTATGCTGATGCCTTGGCCTTCTTTTGTCCTTGAGGTGACAAAACTCTTGAAAACTCAAGTGATATTTGAATCTCTGATTTTGAGACTCATATTCTTCAAAGTAGTCTTCAAGGGATGCTTGCTCTTGAAACCCTTCATTTCCCATAGCCAAAAAGGTAGGCATGGTAGAGTGCTGAGAAACTTGTAGCTGGTGCACTGGTTGATCATTCTAGTGGTGAGATATGCCAGAGCTTTCTCCAAGATGAAATCTCTTAGGAGATTCTTTGATTCTTTCCATTCTCATATCTTTGATCTCTCTAGCAAGATATTGCATGGCTCTCAAAAGGATCTTTGCAAAGTCCTTTCCTTCATCATCACTTCCAGATTCAGGGGCTTTACCCTTGTCTTTGTCATCATTTGTGTAATAAAATTTCTTCTGTCTTCTTTTGAGATACCTCTTCTCTCTATCAGTAAGAGGCTCTTCTTCTTCTGAAGACATATTGGCTTCTTACAGGCTGTGCCAAGATGATTTCTCTGATACCACTGTAATATCCCAAAATGGAAAGAAGAAGCAATATTAAATAATACTGCAGAGAAATAACACATTTCAGCAAAGTAAGAGCAGGAGGCCAATATGGAGGCTCAAAATTTACATTTACATTAGAAAATAAGATTTATATTGTGGCCCATAAGATGTAGAACCGAAATAGAATACTTTTACATGAAGAAATCCTAAAAAATGAGGTGCTGCAACCATATATTATGACTGAACAAGCTTGACAACGTTATTTTATTGGTTGATAATAGCTATAGATTACACTTCAGACCTAGAGAATATTTGTGTAAAAAAATTTAGATCTATATCAGATCTGTACACTAGATAGGCTCCTCTTCAAATGCCCCTTGGGGTTTTCAGCAAAAAGTGAAGTACATGGAGTAGATCTAAGATATTATGGAGCAGATCTACAGAATGATTCAGAAATTATGAAGCAAATAAAACAATATTCAGATCAGATCTGAATATGACATGGAATAGATCTGAAATCCATGAATCTCCATAGTGAAGGGAAGATCCACAACACTAGAAATCTCTCCTCCAAAAGTGTGCCAAAACATATTGCAAATGTACACTTGCAAATAACACAGTACTGGAATGAAAAATGCACTGTAGACTCTAGAACATGTTTGGTCTCAAGCCAAGATCTAAAAAATGTGCTCCAATCATCCAATACACTCTTGCCACTGGGATAGAAGACTTTCCCATTGAAAAAAGGCACTAGAATGGCCTAGATCTGAGTAGATCTAGCATCCACTTGCTGCAGCTTACAAAGAAAACCAAACCCTCAATAGGATCTATATCGTAGTTGGAAGAAGAGCTTGGCCAAATGCTTGATAGTGGACAAGAAATGCAAGACTCTTCTAAGAGGCCTCTCAAGGAAAGAGGTGGGATTCTTGATCAGGAACACCCAATGCTAAACAACACTATTCTCTGCTAAACAACAAGGAGAATAAGAAATGTATAAACAAAAAAAATCTTCAAAAATATGATAATCATCAACAACCCTCTCATGCTGTCCTCCTCTTCCTTTTATAAGATTGAGAGCTTGCAAAACCCTAAACCATCTCAATGAAATAGCTTCTTTCACATGTGCCACCTCCAACTAAAATTGCGTTGTGCATCAATGAGGATCACTTATTCTAGACAACGCTGTTGATTTGATCATGGTTGACCTAGTCAAAAGATCCAGTCCATTTCACACATAAGGGTGCTTATTTAGATAGCCCAGATTTAGCTTTGTTCACATGTGGCATTGATTTATTCACTGTTTTAGGAGTTTTAATTGTCCTCCTTTACACCAGTGGAAAATTTTAGGGCTAATTTGTGGCCCAAAGGCGAATTTTAAGGGATTTTAAATTTTATTAGGGCGAATTTTTTATATAAACCCCAATTTTTATAGTTTAATAAAGTTAGCCCAAAAAATATTTTAAAAATAATTAATTATTTAATATTAGCCCACCAAAAAAAGGGCGCACAAAACTGGAAACATGAAATTCGCCCCCGATTTTCCAGATTTCCATGGCATTCGCCCCATTTTTTCAACCAATTTTCCAGATTTCCATGGCATTCGCCCCATTTTTTCAGTGGTTCGGAGAGGTTCTTCCTGGCTGAGCGAGGCCGAGTCGGAAAAAAACAGTCATAGGAATCCCATCATGGTCCGTTAGGGCCTGGCCGAGTGTTGATGGCAGGGGTTTGCGAGTTCAGTGATTGCCCAATTGTTCACCTAAATGGATTCGGTCGCACAAGGGGTATTTTGGCTGGAATACGATTTTGCTATTAATAGCTGTTTGTTTCAATAAGGAATCCATGAGTTTAAGGACGTGCGAGCTTAAGGTATCCTGCGCTTAAAGGCAGGAGAGGCCAAGGCCTCGTAAGGAGAGCTTTTGGTTATTACAGGTTTTGCAGGTGGAAATTGTGTAGCAGGACATGGTTTCTGAAGTGGAACCCGTGGCTAAAAATGCCACAGGGAGTTGCTTTGCAAAGGTTCATGATGTTTTTACCTTGACATATTCGGCCTATAGAAAAACAGACGCAGATAGTCCTTCTTCAGCTGCTGCTAACAATAATACTAAAGGTGAGGGGGAATATTGGGGTTGTGCTAGGGGCTTTTTTGTGGGGTTTGGGATTTCTGTTCTGGGTATATTCATGTTTGTGGTGTATATACACTGATTTAATTTTTAAGTGTATTGTATTATTTTGGGCTCAAGATAAGCTTGGATGAGCTGATCTGCTCTTTAAGTCTCCTTGTAGCCCAAGCTGAGCTGTTTCCCCTGCTACATTTCTTCATTTTTTTCTTTAATACTTAAGTTTGTTGGTTTGCTATGAAATGGATAAACATAATAATAACGGATGGTAAACTCGAACACATATCCATTACTTTTAGATTTTTTTATTTTTTATTTTTTATTTTTTGGTTTCGTTTCTTTTGAATTTTTTTTTACTTTCAACTGCATTCTGATCAGAATATATTATCTTATAGTGTTGGATTTGTTAGAGTTTAGGTACAGGAAGAAGTCTCATTCTTTAGCTTGTTGGCCGTTTATTGGAATTATGTTATTGACCCTTTTCTTTTCTGTCTTGGCAGCATTTTCTTCTTTCAAGACACCCAGTGAGGTCCCTATAGCTCCAGGCGTTGGTGGATATGCCCGCTGGCCTCAATCTTCTCCCGTAAGTGGATATATTAATTCTTTTGGATTTTCTTGAATCTTGATGTTTGTGTCTGTGTATTGATAAACGAGTATCAGTTTTTGGATTTTCTTGGATCTTGTTGCTAGTGTTTGCAGAGCTTTGATTGTTTCGAGAAAGTTCGTTGTAATGTTCTTTACCACATAAAAGTCCTGAAGTTTCCCTTTCCCTGAAGATCCCATGATTTTGTTTATTTCATATGTTCCAAATTATTAAATATAAGATATCCCGTAACATGTTTAGGATTTTGGATTTGTATTTACTCGGCCCACCTTCTAAAAGCGGAATGAATTCTGTTTTTCATTTCCTTCTCTACTTTCTTGTTGTTACCTTCAGGTTGCCCCATCATGCCAATGTCGTTTATGTAGTTGGCTAGAAAATACGTGGCTTTTTCCCCTTTCCGTGCTGCAATTTGTAGTACAGTGATTGGCCAAGGAAACATCATTCTTTCATATTTTCATTGATTAGTATTCGGTTTTGTTTTGGATAAGATCTGCAATTTTATAGTGCAAGAACCTTGTTTCCACATTTTTTGTCCAACTTTTATCTGGTAAATGTCTTTTTCCACTCCCGTCCCATTTTCCCCCATCTCTGTCCTCATCAATGCCTCTTGTTTCGGCCTTTGAGCTGCGATTATACATGTTGTCTGCCTTCATTCAAGCTGTGGGGGAACTCTCTTGGCACTGACATTTTAGCTCCTCCAATCCTGATGAATGGTAGAATTCTCTGCTGCTTCGTCGATCCAGTGGATAGGCACCTTAATATCCTCATCTTCTTGGATTTACAGAAAATAACTTATAAGCTTGTTGAACTGAAAACTCACTATATCTTCTTCCTCCAAGAAGGGGAATCTTATCTTTTGGATAAGTTTCCAAGGCCTCTTTTAATTCATAGTTTAGATTGTCCAGCCATGAGAGTGGCTTCCATTTCCTTTCTGTGAGGGTAGATTGGCTAAAGAAACTTCTGATGTTTCCATATAATCTGCTATTCCTATCCAATTGCTTATTTCAAATGCCTATTTGGTTTCTGCCAGGTTTTCCCGTTTGACCAAAAGCTCAGTTGGTGCACTTGAAGACTCACAAAACAAGACCATTTTTCCAATTGTTCACTTCTCCAGTGCTGTATGTTTGAGCTAGAGCCTAGGTTCCTACCTTGTTGGATACCCATTGCAAATTGAAGATCCTTTCAGAGAAGTAATAAATTCTCACTAAAGTCGATTGCATATTTATTCTTTAAAATTCTAGCCCATTATGCCCCTTTCTTCTTGTAACATCTCCACATAATCTTGTCCTCTGAGAGATATATTGAAATATTTCCACTTCTTAGTCAGACCCTCTGAAGATTTTGATTTGCAGATTGTTTTGCACACCATAGGAGTTCACTTTCTGTCTTGTTTGTAGCATTCGCCAATTGTGTCTTTGGATTTTGTCTAGTTCCTTCAAAAACAATTTCTGGGGTTCCCAAGACTAAAAACATGGATGTTGGAATAGCTTGCTGGACCATCTTGATAAGAGTGATCCTACCCTTTTGAATGTGGAATTGTCCAGTGAGGTTGGAATAGCTTGCTGGATCATCTTGATCAGAGTGATCCTACCTTTTGAATGTGGAATTGTCTAGTGTAAATCTGATTTTTGAAGCAATATCCCAATTGTTCTGCAGGGAGAGAGGCTCTTTTACAGTTTGGGATTCTACTGATATTTTCTTCAATTTGAAGGGCGTTGACATATTATTCTTTCAAATTCTTGCCCATTATCCCTCTTTCCTATTGTAATATCTCCAAATAATTTTGTCCAGAGCTATATTGAAATATTTCCTTTTTTGACTCAGACCTTCTGAAGATTTTGGTTTGCAGATTGTTTTACACACCGCAAGAGATCATCTTCTGTCTCGGTTTGTAGCATTTGGAAATTTTGTCTTTGGATCTGCGATAGTTTCTTCAAACACAATTTATGGGGTTACCAAGGCTGAAAAGATGTAGGCTGGAATAGCTTGCTGGATGATCTTGATAAGTTGTATAGGGGAAGTTTTTGAATGTTGTATTGTCTAGTCTAACTCCTATATTTTAAGCGATATCCTCCTATTTGAAAAGTTTTGCTGAACTATGAATCAAGGACACTCCCAAATGTTTTGCAGGGAAAGGCTCTTTTGCAATTTAATATTCTACATATATTTGCTTGCATATCCTGGATTTTTCGTCATCAATCTCCCCTGTTGAGTTCTTTAAGTGTATTCCTAGCAGTTGTTCCATCTTTAATGATTTTAACCTGCTAAGAGTACCATGAACAAATTGTAATTCGGATGCTCTATCTCCGGTCCCTGAGATTTTAGCTCCTTTCATCCCTGAATTTTTTCAACTTGTTTATCAATCTATTGAAATTTGATACCCAGCTACAATGAAAAATAGATAAAGGGGAATGGGATCCCCTTGACAAAGACCTCTTGAAGGAGAGGAACCATTGTTGGTGCTCCATTTACCAGGAAAAAATAAGATGCTCGAGTAACACAACCTAGAACCCATTCTCTCCAATCTTAAATGAACCCAACTTGTTTTAGCATTTTCTGCTGGAAGGTCTTGTTCAACCTATCATAAGCTCTGGACATGTATTTAATTAGCATGCCTCTCTTTTTGTCTATTTAAAGGGAGGGGATGGTTTCTTGGGCAGTGTTATTACCATCCAAGATTTGCCCCTGTGATAAAATTGTTTGGAATCTTGTTTAATCTGTTTGTTAGCACCTTGTCTATAAGTTTGTATGAAGCAATGTCCATTTCAGTTTTTACGTGGATTTAATAAGATTGTCACTCTTTTTGCTAAAAAAAAGACGAAATTTATTAGATAACAAACTTCAAATCTGGTGTTCCAACTGCATTTAGCTTACAAAAATTCCTTACCTGAGGGTCCAAGGTTGCAGTTAATTATTTTATACTCGGTAATCAGATGGAGTTGAGCTCCTACTATTCTACCAGTGTTGTTTGTTGTTTTGGAAAAATCACAATTTCTCAAACCGATTAATTAATTTATTGCACCATTCAGATTCATTTTTAGTGTCATATGCACCACAAAGTGTCTGAAATTTCCACCTTTGTTCAACCTCTGCAAATCTGCAGAGTCATTCACTGACTTCAATTGTACGACCTTGCCTTTCTTCTAAGTACACTCCAAGCAACAAGGATGAGGAGGGGAAGGACTTTCGGTACTACTATGACTTCGAGCATTTGAAAGAGAGCACCTCTGTCGTTGAGGAGGGGCAATTTCTACAAGAATGGAAGAAATGGAATAGGGATCATAAAAAGGATCAAATCCCTGTTAGGAAAGTAACTGACTACAAAGTCAGTCCCATGCGATTGAAAAGAGACAAAAGTACAATCATTTGGAGGGATTTTGATCAACCAGAGCCTGACAATTATTGGTATCGTGTCTGTGAAGGGTCAGCGGAGAAGTATATTGAGAGGCCCTGGCATCTGCTGTGGAAGTCTAAACGGCTGATGAACATTGTCTCAGCAATCAGTGGAAGCCTTGACTGGGATTATGATGCAGTCCACGTTGTTAGAGGTGAAAGAGGACAAGGAACTCTGGCCCAATCTACACAGAGATACCTCACCTAATGCAATTTTGAGCAAGCTCACCAATTTAATTCAATATCAGAGGAAATTGTATATTGCTACCAACGAGCCAGATTACCACTATTTTGACAAGTTGAGATCCCGTTTCAAGGTCTCTCTCCTGGATGATTATAAAGATTTATGGGCGAAGAATAGTGAGTGGTACAATGAGACTACTCTTCTCAACAAAGGCCAACCTGTTGATTTTGATGGTTACATGAGAGTGGAAGTAGACACAGAAGTTTTCTTCAGGGCAAAGACTCGTGTGGAGACCTTTAATAACTTGACCAAAGATTGCAAGGATGGAATCAATACATGTTAACCTTGACACCAACAGAGATAAAGAGTGATCGAGGAGGAACAGACACAGCAGATAAATGTGATTAATTTCTGAAGTCTGGTTGGTCAGTCTTGGTTACTTTCTTTTAACAAGGTTAAATTGTACAACTGGCAATTTTTTATGTCCGTTCCCTTAGTCAATTTTATTTTACAGTTCTAGAATGTATCAAAGTCTAATTCAATTATCCAGTTGGAAGTGTTGTTTCCAAGCTTATCTGTAGAGTTTTTCAGTTTTTCATTATTGTATAATCACCATTCTGCCCAGAGGGATATATAATGTGAGAAGAAATTGGTTCCTGATCTTTCTTAATTTCGTTTCCTGTGACTTCTTTGGGTTTGAAGTTGTTTTTAGTCAGACTTCCTGCATATTAAATTGTGGGTTAGATATCTGTCGCATCTATTGTTTAGTTAATGGTTTGCAGAGAAATTACGAATCGTCTCTTGGAAATGTGCTCAACTAGATCAATAGATCAATTGCTGAAAACAGAAGGTTTGCTTGAAAATTTCTTAAAAATTACAATAACCTTAAGTTAGTTTCCTATTTAATAGGTGTGACCTAACATAGAGCCTATCTATTATCTGCACTGTTTAGGATGTTTTGGTGCATATTAATGTTTTGTTCCTTTGTAGTACGGGGGCTGGCCTAAATTGTGGTTAGTTGCCTGTCCAGACTCCAAAGGGAGGATCATTTTATTTGTGTTGTATTCTTATGTGGATATTATAACAGGCAATCTTATGAACAAAGAGACATGATTGTGCTATCCTTCTGCTCCTTGTACACGGGCAATGCCAAATCTTAGTACTAGGCTACTAGCCTTTAATTCTGTATATAGTGATGTTCAAGCTTACGATGCCAGAAGCTTAAACCATGTATCGATAGATTCTGCTATTGAATTTATTGAATGCTAAATTAAATGCCCAGACTACCTGCATCTTTTTTTTTCACCAAAAGAAATTTGCCAAGCTACACAAAATAAAGAAGGACCTACAGCACATGTATTCTATGAAGTCAAATGATTCTGTTATACTATCTGTATGAACTCAAATGATTCTGTTATACTATATCTCTTAGTGAATTCTCTTACCAAACCCAAGAGTATTTAAATTCCAAGATTCTACTTGAAGTGGCCCTTCACTTGCTCTTGAATACAAATGTAGCAGCAATTTTACCACATTTGGTATTTGATATGTTGCTCTTATCATTTTCTTATTTGTAGTAGCATCATATATGACATCTTTACAATGATATCACCTGAGGCATGCCTGATAAAGTAGACTGGCTAAAGAGATCATATTCTTTTTCTTTCTTCAGCTATTCTCACTGACTTTGGTTCTAGATTCTGTCATCTGTGGATGGAGCACGTTAACTTTATTGAGTTCCAATGTCTAGAACTTTAACTTTTAAGATATAATGATTGTTGGAATCAGTACAAAAATGGAGAAATATGTTCAAGTATTGTATGGAATCTCAAGTTATATTATTAAATAATTTGGATAACTCATCCCTCTGTTTTTTATTTCGTACTTCTGGAGTTCCATGAATATTCAACATTTCCCTAAAATTGCATTTTCCATCAAAGGAAGAGTACTAGGTGCTTTTCTTTTTGTGGGATTATAATTTCAGTCCAACGCAATAAAAATCTAAAATGATAAATAGTCGAGTTGATCTTCTTTTGTGCCCCACAGATATTTCATTATCTAATACTGGGGGCCCATTTCTAGGTTTGAGATGTAGTCCTCTGACCTGTCTTGTGGCCTGCCTATCCCTAGTATACGACATTCATAATTACATCCATGCATTAGTAGTTACTGTTAGCAATGAGATTTCTTTCAAGGCTAAAGGATTGCTTGGGTGATAGACATCTCACCTGGATGGAAAACTTGTTTATTTGTGGAACATTTGCTTATTTCAGTGGCTGCTTCTGTGCTATCCTTCCACTACACATATAAAAACAATTTTTTGTTTCTTTTTGAAATGCACTTACAAACACTTGTTCTTTAGGCATCCTTTTTTAGTTAGAAGAAGCAATCCAGCGGCGGTGATGATAATTACTAATACTGTCTCTTTTCTGTTTAAATCAGATGGACTTTCAGATCTCGAGAGTTGTCCCCATTTTTCACAGTTATCCCAACTCATAATTCTACAAGACAAAGAACATTGCCACCTATTTTCAGTATTGTATGTTAACTCTCGACTGTTTCTTCCTGTTACTTTGAAATTGCTTACTTCTAAGTGTTATTATTTACATATTTTCTTTGTATTCATATTTGGAAGTTAACTCTTTTCCTGATATTAAAACACGTGAAAGTTTTAATCCGACAAAGATAAGAAAAAATAAATGCTTTTGTAGAACCTCATATTGTATTGCCATGGGAACATCTAGCATTAAAATTTTTGGGTGCTTTCTTTACAATCCTAGTTATATAGAAACTTGTCAGCGAGTACAAAATTGATAGTCAGATTGATATGAACTCTTATTCAGAGGTTAGATCTTGCAATTATGTAGTTTTCAAATTCCTTTATTTTCGGAGAGTAGAAATATAAGGCTTAACTTGCACGTCCTTCTTGTGTGCATTGCATTATGATAATTTACCCTATGCCTCCTTGCATCCCCTGTCTTTTATCACTTTCATAATTCATAGATGTTACATACATCAGAGACCTGAGTCTTTAGTCTCTTCTATTTTTTTTTTATTGTTAATGCTCTTTAACACCTAATTTCATTTACATAGTTCTTATCTTGGTGTGTTATTTGAGATTCCTAATATAGAAATTATAAATTCTCTTCTATGGAGGATATTTCTCTTTTGTGATGCTTGACAACTCTGAATGCATTAAGTTTTTATGAATTTGTTTAGCGTTCCTTCATTTACAGAGCCATGTTTGAGGCTTGCGAACAGTGAGGAGGGATATATTTTATACAGTCCATTTGTTTCCATCAATTATTATTCTATTTTATTACTTCTACAAAATAACCATAGTTAATCTTTTGTTTTTACAAAAAACCATAGCTAAGTATGCATTTTGTTTGACCATATCCTTCTTTTGAGCTTCATAGGCTCTCTTGTGAATGGGAAGTGATTGGTTTAAATTTGACAATTTAAACTCCGTGCTGGTTGTTCATTCTTCTTCCTCTTGTTGATTGCTAACTTCCTACCGTGGTTGTCTTGTTGCCACTAGCTACTTATTCTTGGAACATTTGATCTTCATATGCCATTTTGAAAATCTGTTGTATGTCACTAGCCTTTGTTCCCTCAGAATTGCCTTTATCTTTTTATCATAATTGTTGTGAGATCTGGTATAGCATATTATCTGTGATGGGAAGTAGCAAATGCATTTTGGGCTACACGAGCATAGAATGTTGTCACATGTGTACAAGGAGAGCATATATTGAACTAAATGAATAGTCTTTTTCAAAACTAATCGTTCAAATGCACTTTGGGTTTTCATGCAGGAAATGAATGAGAGTGATTTCAATAACTTGAATTTCAGAGAATGGCATACTGGAGTGGTAAGTGGAATGATTTGAGTTTTTCTATTGACCAAGTTATACTAATCTAGGATTTTGCTTATTTAGTCTTAATGAATCTATGAATATCATGAAAAGTTCTTATATTCTGTCAATAGTTTGTTTGGTTGTCCTATGATCAATATTTCTTTTTGATAGCTCATTCAATTTGTGGTACCTGTAATTTTCACTTTGCCCCATACATAGCTGAAATTAAAAAACCTTTGAAGGTTTGCCATTTTAGCCACATTAGAGAACAGGGAAATGAAAAAACATAAGGAAAATAAAAAGCTAAAATGTTTTTTTTTTTAATTTTTTCTCCCATATTTTTTTTCAACTCAGATGAATAAATCTATGGTGTTTTTTCATGGTGTTTACTTGAAGTCAAAAATTTCCTATAGCACTCTCGAATAGAAAGGGAGATTCCATTATCAAGTACATCTAGAATCTATCCTTGACCTGTTTTAGTCTGTTTTCCACTCAGCTTGATTTTCTCTGCAAGTCTATTTCACTAGTTATGAGAAATGCACAAGAAAGTTGAGAAATGGAAAAGAAAAACATTGGATGTGCAAAATATGGCATGAGCATGCATATAATTTCTTTAAAAAGTCTAAATTCCTTTTAAATCCTTAATACATCTTGTCCTTATATCTTTAGGTTTTCCTCCTTTCTCCAATATATCTTTTCTATTGTTAATGTTAATGATGGATCTATATAGCCATTATAAACATTTGGTGATTAGTATTTTCTATGATTGTTCCTGCCTTCTGTCTCACATGGTTGTGTGTGTGCATGTGTTGTGATTTTTATGACCAAGGCATCAAATTTATATAACTTGTTTGGTAGCATTCATACCAAGTGGAATTCTCTAAAGCAAAACCTTCCCTTGGCATTTATTATATGTGTAGGTTGTTATCTTTATTCCTCTATCTTATATCTAATCCTCGGTCTTTGAGTCAACTTGCTACATTTGGTAAACACCAGATTACAATTTCTTATTGACTAAGGAATGCCCAGTCTCAATTTATTTGTGTTTTAATCTTGTCCTTATGAAAACAGTGGTTTACCTTTTTAGGATTAGTTTTGTCTTTTCATCAATATTGTTGTTGGTTAACTATTTCAATCGTGTTGTTTGTTCACTTTTTCAATTGAAATGGCTAAGATAAATCTACCTGCATTAATATCTTATTGCTAACAAATTTTGTTTTATCAAATCTTTTACTTCTTAGATCAGTTGAAATAGTATAGTACCATGAAGTATTGCTTTTAGTCTGCTGTGGATTGCTTCGCATGATTTGTTGTTCTCATTCAGTTTTTTTCTGCAATGGTGTGGCAAGTGCCCCCTCTTGAGGATAAACACAGTCTAAAAAGTTCCATTCTTGTATAGAATGATGAACTATATTTGGCATCTCTTGGGCCTGAGTAAACACCCAGTCCTGCACATGGTTTCCCATGTTTGCTTTTAGACTGTGAAGGGTTTTGTGTACCAACTGATCTATTTTTTTGTTTATTGAATTACCTAACGAAATTTTTTGCTTGCTTTTTCTGAGAATGATACTTTCCCATCTTCCATGCTGCCAACCAAACTTGCATTCTCAAGTTGCCTAGTGTCAATTGCATGCACATTGAAATTTGGGTTCTATTTTATTGCTTGGCTAATATAGATAAAGTGATTTTTGCAGCGTACTTCACAGTCTGGATGTGAGGATGTTAACAGGCCAATGGTGGTGGTAGTTTAGCATCCTGGCGCATCAAGGGAGGAATTTACTAAAGGTTCAAATTGTTCTAAAGCAGGATCTGAATATGCCTTAAAGTCCTCCCTGTCCAGTTTCAACATGTCAAGTGGCAAAAGCTCTGCATTACCCAGAAGTCGTTCATTGTCTTTGGTGCCTGAGTCTGGTTTATGTGAAAACTCACAGATCCCTTGAAATTAAGTTCTTGATCATGTTCCAAGAAGCTGCAAGAGGAATTAGATACTACAAGAATGAAGAAGGTAGTTTTTTTCCCTGAGGCAATGAATGTGAGAATGGTATTCGGCTAGTACATCGGAAGTATTTGTGGATATGAAGGGCTTCATGAAACTTTTCATTATTTCCCTCTGACAAAAGGAATATGAAAGAATGTGCAAGGAACCCGATGAGGGAAATTTGGAGCACTAAGCATTTATGTCCAGCCAAGCACTTTGATAGTTTTAACCAAACCTTACAAAGTTATTCTCCTATCAGTAAATGGGAAAGATAAAATAGCATCATATGTAGGTGCCTCACTGCCTTGATCAGTTTCCTTTTAGTTTAAACATAGATGAAATGAGAGAGTTCTATGTAACGAGGTTGTATATTATTCACAGGGCAAAGCAAACTTGCCTCCTTAAATGTACATAAATCAGGTGGAAGAAAAATAAATGATGGGCAAAAAAAATTGTCTTCAATTTATGGACTAAGCTGGTTTTTCTTGTACCCTCTTTATTTCATTGAACTTTCATAGATTTCATGTCGAAGCTAAACACAAATATACATGATTTGTAATTTTGAGCAAGCGAAGCTCAGTGTTAAAACATAACTCCATGCTTATTCAGTTTATACATTCTCACTGTGGCTTGGATGGTCTGTTCTAGCCCCTTCGGACCATGGTTTGGGAGGTCTGTTATAAAAAAATGTTTTCCTAAATAAATCAAGATGATTTCCAGAAGATAATCTCCTATGGGAACATATCAATCATCACTATTTAAATAGTGATTAGCAAGTCAGCAGAGATTCTTACATTGACATCCAAATTGATTGCAATATATTATTTTTTTCTTTCCTGTATGGTGATCAGGTCACATTAGAGCTCAGTTATAATTTTAGCACTTTACAATTTTATTTTTAACGACTAGGTGGAGCCTAGGCTAGGTTAGCATCAATACTGAATGGAAGAATGATCTGCTCACCTGTGAGATGCTGTCATAGGATTGTACGAGTTTTAGTCAAGCCTAGATGCCCATGGAAAGTTTTTATTCCTTAGAAGGGCTTCCCATCCTCAATCCCTCTCTATGAGGTTTGAAAAAATGACCCGATGAAGACTAAACCCCACAAAAAGCAATGGATCTACACTCATGGGTTTTATCATTTTAGAATTTATTTTTTTGTACCATTGTTGATGTCTAACTATACTTGTTCTGCACTTGTGGAGTGGAATGGAAGTCTTAGTGGTGAAAGCTAACAGATGGCTTCCCTAAATAAGCCGAAAGAACGAACAGTTTGGGTAGGGCTAATAAAGGGTTTAAACAACTTGCGTGCATCCTCCAGGGCTGAAGCCCTGAATCTGATAGTAGGTTACAAATTTCCGTTGGGATAAATATGGGATAGTGCAAAGCATAGTTTTGAAGATTAGTCTAAGTTGACTCGTACCTCAAGTTGATTGTTGGTTGAACGGCTAATTGTTGGTTCAATGGACAGAAGGTCTTGCAGGCACAAATACCAAAGGGAAAGATGGAGCCCATCATGGGATACTCTTTGTAATTCTCCACCACTTCTACCTTCCATTCTTCCTCAAACTCCTCTCCAACCTCAATATCAGTTCTAGTAGTAGCATGAGAAACAACACTATGCTTAGCAGAACTAGAAGAACGCATTTTCCAAACTACATGAAAACTACTTCCCTCACGAGTCACCATGTGCCATGCTTGGTCTCGGTGGTTCTCTTCCTTCTACTCCTGGTTCAATTACCATATCTTCATTGGAACCAACACTCCGAACTCCACCAGACAACGATTCACCATTTTGTAGTAGTGATTCGCCATTTGTACTGGTGATTCGCCATGATTTTACAGGATAATATAATCTCGTGAGAGATTCGCCAAAAAATTATATATACATATTATATTATTAATAAAATCACCTTCCATTCTTCCTATGTATCACACATTTATTCATGCAACAGAAAAATGAAACAAAAATGAATATTCCCATTAGCTTGGGCTAATTGGAAATATTACATAAAGAGTGTGAACCAGAGGATATCTAAGGTTCGGTCTTGGGTTTCAATACCTCGCATATATTCAGGAAGACCAAGAAATTCTTGAGTTCTTGGTGCAAAAGAATATAGAATCTAGATCACTGTTTCGAGTATCAAATCAGAGAAGAAGGATTCGAGAAAGGAACAAGGTGGAGCTAAAGTAAGTCCAAGAATAAGAAGGTTAAGCCGAGGATAAGAGACCGATAATCGCTATCTAAAGATAATCGCTATCTAAAGATTGTAACAAAGGAGGATCGAAGAAGAAGTTGAGAAGAGAGAGTGAATGATAGTGACAAGGGTCTTGGAGGAATACTTGTGTCTAGGGTCTTTTTCATGGTCTTGGTAATCGTCAATTGAAGTTTTATAAGAATAATTTGATCGGGTTTTCCTCTCAAAGAGTGAGAGGTTTTGGCCCTGGATTGAAATCCTAAATATTGTTTCTCTTGCGCATTTTATAATTGACTTGATGACAAACATAATAATATAACGAAGACAAGATCTAAGATAAATAAGCATAAAGTAAATCATAAATAATTATCAAGTGACAAGAAGAGAAATTGTAATAAAAGCCCTAATTTCTCAACATGGTTTCAAAGCTAAGGTGTTGAAGACAATAAAGGGAATTCTAGCAAGAAGACACATAAGGATCAAGCTTCAAAGAAGACATTGAGGATCAGTTTTCAAGAAGGCATCAAAGAGAAGGATCTACATTGAAGAGTCGAAAACCTAGATCTAATCAACGCTCAAAGGAAAAGTCTACAAGGAAGTTGGAGAAACTCTCAACCCATCTCAAGAGACCTCAAAGATCCTCTCTCTCAAAATTGAAGGACTTATGCATCAAGCTCCTTCCAAGGAAAATCTAGATCAAGGGTGTTATCATTATATTCAAAAGTTCTAAGGAAATAACCCTTTGTTGAAGCAAGACCAAGGTGTGATCTTTATCTTCAAAGGTTTCTCTCTCTTGTTGAAACAAAGTCAACATTATTAAAGGCATCATCAATCCATATTTTATCATCATCATCAAGGACATTTATCACCAAATATCTGAAGTGATCTACCATCGTATACCACTCTTGGAGGAAATTGTATTCATCTAGAAGGATTCTTTCAACTATTTACATCATCATCAAATTCAATGAGAAAGCAAGCATAGAAGAAAGCATCCACATAAGTAAGTATCTTTATGACTTCATATGAATTTTTCAAAATGTCTTTTTGCAAGGAAAACAACAAATTGGCTAGGTCTTCAAACTTTCTTTCATGGAAGAAAAGGACAGATCTGAAACTTATTGATAATGAATTCATGGACCATATCAAAGGGTCTGTAACTCTAACTTCAAAAGAAGTTACTCAAGCACATGCCAAATACATTAAGGGAGAAATAAGAGCCTAGAGGATTCTTATAGAATCCATAAAGGATTCTCTCATCCCGTATGTATCAAAATTAGACACATTAAAAGAAATATATGATAAATTGGTGGAGTTGTTCTCAGTGAGTGTTGTAGGATAAGTAATCTCTCTGAGGAAATAACAATACAAGTTAAATTTTTCAAGAGAGAAAGGAATAACTTCATATTTCATGAAGATATCTGAAATACGAGATCAACTGCAAGAACTGGGAGAAGTTATGTCTAAAAAAGAAATGACCACAATAGTTCTGAATGCTCTACTGTAGGGATGGGGAAACTTCACTTCAGTTATATATGGGAAGAAAGAATACACATCATTCCAATATCTATGGTCTCTATGTAAGATATAGGGAACCAGGTTGAAAGAAAAAGTTGATATGGGATCAAATGAAGAAAATCAAGCCTATGCTGCAATGTTAAGAAGAAAGGGCAGATTTGGTAAGTTTGGCCCTCATAAGAAAAGGAGGAAAATGGATAAGATAATATGTTATGGATGTAATGAAAGTGGGAACTATAGAAGAGATTGTCATAAACAAAATAAGGATAAGAGGAAAATGGAAGAAGCCCATATTGTTGGAGAAAAGGAAGAACCTAAGACAAAGAAGCCTAAGAGAGAAGAAGTGAGAGATCTCTACTTTGATTGAGATCATCTTCTTCAGTGTGAAGTATTTGTTGGTTGTAAAATAGTAAGACAGGAAGCATTGTACATTAGATAGATGCATCATATTATAATTGGCATCATGATAGAAGCATTAAAATAAGAGCACTGGCCATAGGAAGATGTCTCGAAAAATATATGTGACATTCATGCTATGAAGTTAGTAGCTCCTGGGAACCTCAGTAGAAATAACATTCATGAAAGGAAATCATCTAGGTCAAGGCTCATCATTCATCAATATGGAAATATGTGTTGATAAAATATTTTCTATTGGAATCCTCTTTGGATTCACTGTTTTAGAAAAGAAGAAAAATGTTTCATCAAGAATTATAACCTGTAGAATTCAAGGGATTAGGATATGATGACACATTGATAAAGCAAGTCAAGAGAATGAAGCTTTTTCTTTCTTTGGAAAATTTTTGGAGGAAGTTTTAGATGACTCAAAGGAAAATATGAGTTACATATATATGTATATTCTTTCACTGGATATTATGATGTCATATGGTTGTAGGTAACATGGATCACTACTTCTATCTTGAGAAGCATGATCGAAGGAAAAGGATCTCCTCCTATGCAAGGATGCAGGAAGGCATAGGTCACACTAGATGAAATCAATATAATATGTCCCCATATGAAGTATGAGGTGTTTGACTAAAACTAAGGAAGTATGATCAAAATATCCTGAAATAAAATGTGTGTAGAGAAAGGAAGAGATCGTAATAAGTGCAACCATGGTAAAGGAAATCAACATCCTTGAAGACCAAGAAGACTTGACTGAGAAATATCTTGGAAAGATATGGAGACTCTCATGAAAGTCCGGAAAAGATGGAGACCCTTGACAATGCATATTTTTGGTAGATGTGTCAACATGTATGAAGGATGTTGATACCTGCAGAAAAATGTCATGATGAAAGACCATCACTAAGGTAATTTTGATTTAAGTATTCATATTTATAATTAAATAATATATGGATGATGTTCAAGCTTCTGTGGTTATCGTTAACTGAAGAAATCTCTGGATTATCCACAATTTTATAAAACAGTAGTCGGTGTTTCAAATCCCAACGAAGATCCATCTTCAGGACAAGATGTGAATGAAGAATGAAATAAGGACGCAAAGGTGAAAGTTTTAAATAGTGAAAAATGAGAAGAGTCGACAAGAATTGATTAATATTCTATTAATTTATTTAATCTAATAAATTTTAATAAATTATAATAAATTATAATAATTTTTAATATTATATATCACATATTCATTAATTAAATAATAATACTTAAAATGAATTAATAAGTATTATTATTAAATTAATGAATATGTGATATTATATAATAATTTTTAATATTATATATCACATATTCATTAATTAAATAATAATACTTAAAATGAATTAATAAGTATTATTATTAAATTAATGAATATGTGATATTATATATAAATTATTAAAATTATTAAAATTTATTAGATTAAATAAATTAATAGAATATTAATCAGTTCTTGTCGGCTCTTATCATCTTTCACTATTTAAAACCTTGCCCTTTGCATCCTTCTTTCATTCTTCATTCACATCTTGTCCTGAAGATGGATCCTTGTTGGGATTCAAAATGTCGACCATTATTTTATAAAACTGTGGATAATCCAGAGATTTCTTCAATATATGGATGAGTTTATGCAGGATTTCTAAAGGGAAGTATATGTCTTCCACATTTGATAACCACATGGTAGGATGAAAGATCCTTGGAAGAAATATGGTATGGAATAGTAGCATGATATGAAGCTAGACCAGATGAGAAGACTGATGAATCACTCTCTAATGAAATGATGACATGACTCGTGGATGAAAGTGATGGATGCTTTGTGCCCTATCAATAGATCCCAAAAGATGAAGACTCCATAACAAAGATGAAGTACATGACATCGAATAAAGGAGTCTTACGAAGTAGCTGGATGTCCCATTAATTCCTGAAGAGCTTTTGCAGGTCCCTGATTAAGAGGGAGCCTAGAAACAAGTTTCTTACTTGGAAGAAACTTGTAAATTCCTAAGCCAAGAGGAAGTTGTTGAAATTCAACAAGAAAATGCACCACATACTAGTGTGGGATTCCAGGTCACACATGAGTGAGGAATTCGGTGACACATTAGTGCTAATGTGGGCGTCCATTTTTTAAATAAATTGGAAAATAAATTGTAATCTTATCTCATAACAACTTCAAATAGTTAACTAAGTGTGATATACTTAGTTAGCTCAATAATTTCGAGTTGAGGGTCAAAGGATAGGCATGTAGAGTGATTCTATTATTTACAGGGTCTAGTTGCAGTTGTAGCACTAGTGTGGTGTGAGTGCAATCAGTTAACTCAAATATATTGAGTCAAAATCAGTTTAACTAGTTCTAAATGAATGATGAGCTAGTGAAAGATCAAGTGAATTAAAATAGATTTAATTCACAAGTAGTGATATACCTAGTAAATTACGATTCACTATTAATAGTTGCATGCATATCAATTCCGATGACAACCCAGTTGAGACGAAGGTTAAAGGCAAGTAAAATATCAGTTGTATTATTAGAGAATTTCCTGAGCGCAATTATAAAGCCACAAGAAGCCCATGATGTACTGTGCAGTCAAGGAAGGTTGGAATTCCTATTTAATAGGAATTATTTTTCCTAGGGATTGCGTGAGCAAGGCAGGTTGAAGGTGGGCAGGAAATTGGCTATTTATTGGTCCAATTTTTCCTAGATTAGTGTGAGACAATTGGTAGAGTGTATGAGGTTCTTGTGAGCACACATGCATTGTATTGTTTCATGATTCCTTGGTTGATTATACAATAAATATGGAGGGGGTTTGAGCAGTTTCTTTCCCCAGGAAAATCTTGTGTTGTGCGATTGATTTACTTCTTTTTCTTACTTGCATGTGATTGAGCGATCATGATTTATATTCTGCAAATATTGTAGAAGGATTCAATATCTTTTTTTAGTACATTGCATGATCAGATTGAATCCATTGGTGTAATTTCTACATGGTATCAGAGCTATGTTAGATATTTCCTACATGGTATCAGAGTGCCAGGAATCACAATAGCGGAGAATAAATTGAGTTTTTGTTGAACTGTATTCAAATTTGCAGATGCTTTCTTTGGAGCTAGAAGCGGATCAAGATGTCTTTCAATGGTTTGACCCTCGAGTTTTCATGGAAGGATAGGATGGAGGCAATGTTGAAGGGACAATGGGTTGAAGTAATTCATAGATAATGATATTCCCAAGCCTGTACCAGCAGATGCCCAACTTCTTGAGGCATGGCAGAGGAAGGTAGCAAAGGCGAGGAGGATATTGTTAGAGGGAGTTAGAGATCATATTGTCTTGAGTCTCCATGGAAAGTAAACTCCATATGCTATGTGGAAGGCCTTGAAAGATCTGTTTCAAAGCAGCATTGACCACAGAAAATTGGCACTCAAGGACAAGCTCAGAAAAATCAAAATGGAGAAGGGCAACACAATCAAGAAATAATTGACCAAGTTCACTCAATGTGGAGATGAGCTTGGAAGTGTTGGGATTACTGTAGTTGTTGATGACTTGGTGAGCCTAGCACTTCTAGGCCTTCCCAAGAGCTGGCATAGTTACCTAGACTCTGTGAATGGGAGGGAGAATTTACCAGATTGGGAAGGACTATGGTCAGATTTGGTACAAGAAGAGTTTCGGCGGAATACAAGGGATGGATCCTCATCCAAGACTGATGATGAGGAAAATTGTGCCTTGGCTGGTAAGGAAAAGAAGGGGAAGGGGAAGAAGTCCTATTCCAAATCTGAGGCCATCAAAGAAGACAAGAAGCATGACATGTCAGAGGTTAAATGTTTTCACTGTCATGATCATGGAAACTATGCCACAAACTATCCACAAAAGAAGAAGAAAAAAAGGAAGGCTCCAGGATCTGCAACGAGTGAATATTTGGCCTCATAGTTTGAGTTGGGCTTCTCTCTCATCGCATGCATGGCATCAACTATGATAGGATCTATGTGGTACTTGGATAGTGGAGCATCTTTCCACATGACGAGAAACAAAGAACTCTTTAGTAGCTTGGAGGAGAAGGATCTTCAGATGCACATCAATATGGGTGATGACGGAAGGTATAGTGCTACCGAGATTGGTACAGTTACTTTCCAGAGATAGTCAGGTAAAAATTTCGTATTAAAATATGGCATGCATGCACCAGGCTTGAAAAAAAAATTAGTTTCAGTTTCTTTGTTGGAGGATCTTGGATATGATGTGGTTTTCAGTGATGGAAAGGTGCTCCTTCATCACAAATCCATAGGATAGGTAAATAAGATTGGGTTGCATGTGAAGAACCTCTACAAACTTGATGTAGATGGTTGCATAGAATTTAGAGGTAAATCAGGGAAGTGATGAACCGGGATACAGGTGAGTTATGGCACATGAGATTGGTTCATCTACACCATAGTGCTTTGAGGATTATGCATAAGATTTCTATAGGTCTTCCAAAGGGTACTCTTGTGCAGATAGACACATTCAAGGGATGTACCATGGGGAAGTATACTAAATCCACTTTTCATGAAAAGGAGAACCAAGCAGCGACAATCCTTGAGAGAGTTCACTCAGACGTGTGTGGACCATTCTATACAGCTTCCACAACAAAGCACAGGTATTATATGATTTTTGTTGATGATTTTTCTAGAAAGTGTTGGATCTTCTTTCTACAGAAGAAAGATCAGACGTTCTCCAAGTTTTGTGAGTTCAAAGCACTGGTAGAGAAAGATACATGGAATAAGGTGAAGGCTCTAAGGAGAGAGAATGGTGGTGATTATATCTTGAATGAATTCAAGAACTTTTGTGCTAAAGAAGGAATTCAAAGAGAATTGATTGCACCTCATAACCCACAACAGAATGGGGTTGTAGAAAGAAAGAAAAGAAAAATTTTGGGAGCAGCACAAGCTATGTTACATGATCAGGGCCTATCGTTGCATCTATGAGCAGAGGCATGCAACACAATGATATTTTTGCATAATCGTAGTCCTCATCGAATACTTGGCATGCGTTCACTAGAGGAGGCTTTTTCAGGTAAGAGACCAGATGTTTCATATTTTAATTTTTTTGGCTCATCTGTCTATTGCCATGTGACCAAAGATGCCAGGAAGAAGCTAGAACCAACAAAAGAGGTTGGGATATTTTTGGGGTACATTGATACTCCCCACAACTATCAGGTGTATTTTCTGGCTAACAAGATGACAGTTGTCAGGAGAGATGTTAAATTTGATGAGGATAAAGCCATGTGATTGTCCCTTGAGAGGGAGCTTGACTTGCACGCAGATGAGGAACTCTTAGTTCCAAAGGATGAACCTCAGAATGTGGAGCAACTAGAAGCAGAGGATCATGGAGTGGAAGAAACCACTCATGCAGAGCCATCCACCAGAAATGGTAGGAAGCGCACCAAAGAGGTTGTCAGATTGATGCTAGATGCGACAAAGCATGTAGGTGCACCTACATCATAGCGCATTAAGAGAAGGTTCCCAGATAGGTAAACTGGATACATGGATCTTATGAGCGAGTGTATTGTGAAAGAACCATTCTCTTTTGAGGAAGCAGTGCAGCAACCAACATGGGTTGATGCCATGGTTGAGGAGTATGACTTCTTTATTAGAAACAATGCATGGGAAGTGGTCCCAGGACCAATGGGGAAGTCAGTGGTTGGATCTAGGTGGATGTACAAGGTGAAGCAAGCAGTAGATGGGAGTGTGTTGAAATACAAGGACAGATTTGTGGCCCGAGGATTCTCATAGTTAGAGGGGATTGACTATGATGATACTTTTGCATTGGTTGCAAAGTACTCATCGATTATATATATCCTTGCACTCTGAGCGCAGATGGGGTGGCAGATACATCAGATGGATGTAAAGACAACCTTTCTTAATGAATTTATTGAGGAATAAGTGTACATTGAGCAACCAGAAGGTTTTAAGACCTTTGACAGGGAGTTGCATGTGTGTAGACTAAAGAGAGAATTGTATGGGCTGAAGCAAGCACATTGTGCTTGGTACACTAGGATCGACATTTATTTCACCGGGTTGGGCTTCACAAAGAGTGAAGCAGATGCGAACCTATATCATATTGTGGTTGATGGTAAGATTTTTATTATTGTGATTTATGTTGATGATCTTTTACTGACAGGTGATGAGTAACTCATAACTTCTTGCAAAGAGGATCTTGCAAGAGAGTTTGAGATGAAGTACATGGGGCTCTTACGCTATTTCCTTAGCTTGGAAATATGGCAAAGAGATGGGGAGCTATTTGTATCTCAAGGAAAGTATGCCAAGGAGATTCTAAGGAAGTTCCACATGGAGGGCAGCAAACCCATGGGGACTCCTCTTGCAGGTAACTAGAGGAAGGAGGACGCTACTTTAGGTGAGGTAGTGGATGCTACAGTTTACTGGCAGCTTGTGGGTTCACTTATGTATTTGGTGAACGCATTACCAGACATATGCTACGCAGTTAACCAGTTGATTCAAGCTATGGTTAATCCTACCAAGCTCTTTTGGAAGGCAGGGAAGCATGTGTTGAGATATCTCAAGGGAACTATAGAGTATGTATTATGGTATAGACAGACATAGGGAGTGAAGCTTCAAGGCTTCACTGATGCAGATTGGGTAGGTAGTCCATCAGAAAGGAAGAGCAGATCAAGGGGCATCTTCAGCATAGGATCAGCAGCAGTTTCTTGGTACAGCAAGAAGCAGAGATCAGTGTCACTCAGTTTAGCAGAGGTAGAGTATAGGTAGCTAGTCAAGCTACATGTGGGGCCATCTAGATGAGGAAGATGATTTTTGGTTTGTTAGGTCATCATATGGATCCAACAGTGATACATTGTGATAATTAGAGTTTCATAAAACTCTCGGTTAATCCAATATTCCATGAGAGGTCCAAGCATATTGACATCTGATACCACCATCTCATTAATTGTGTTTAGAGGTGCATTATGTTGTTGCGGTACATTCCCATGGAAGATCAAGATGCATATATATTGACAAAGGCACTTGCGAAGAGAAAATTCGAATACCATAGAGGCAGTATCAGGGTATCAGATAGTCCCTTTCTTGTTAAGAGAGAGTGTTGAAATTCAACAAGAAAATGCACCACATACTAGTGTGGGATTTCAGGTCACGTGTGAGTAAGGAAATCGGTCACACATTAGTGCTAACGTGGGCATCCAATTTTTAAATAAATTGGAAAATAAATTGTAATTTTATCTCATAACAACTTGTAATAGTTAACTAAGTGTGATAGACTTAGTTAGCTCATTAATTTTGAGTTTATGGTCAAAGGATAGGCATGTAGAGTGGTTCTATTATTTACACGGTCTAGTTGCAGTTGTAGCATTATTGTGGTGTGAGTGCAATTTGTTAACTCAAATTAATTAAGTTAAGATTAGTTTAACTCATTCTAACTGAATGATGAGCTAATGGAAGATCAAGTGAATTAAAATAGATTTAATTCACAAGTAGTGATCTACCAAGTAACTGATGATTCACTATTAATAACTGCATGCATGTCAATTCTGATGACGACCCAGTTGAGACAAAGGTTAAAGGAAAGTAAAATATCAGTTGTATTATTAGTGAATTTCCCGAGCACAATTATAAAGCCACAGGAAGCCCATGATGGATTGTGCAGTTATGGAAGGGTGGAATTCCTATTTAATAGGAATTTTTTTTCCTAGGGATTGCATGAGAAAGGCAAGCTGAAGGTGGGTAGGAAATTGGCTACGTATTGGTCCAATTTTTCCTAGATCAATGTGAGACAATTGGTAGAGCGTATGAGGTTCTTGTGAGCACACATGCATTATATTGTTTCATGATTCCTTGGTTTATTATACAATAAATATGGAGGGGTTTTGAGCAGTTGTTTTCCTGATGAAAATCTTGGGTCGTGCGATCTATTTACTTCTTTCTCTCACTTGCATGTGATTGAGCGATCGTGATTTATATTCTGCAAATATTGTAGAAGGATTCAATATCTTTTTTTAGTACATTGCATGATAGGATTGAATCCATTGGTGTAATTTCTACATGGTATCAGAATTTTGTTAGATATTTTCTACAAGAGATTGGGTACATTCCTTGTATAAGGATGAGTACTTTCCTTGTTGGAATATATCCTCCCTGATTGAGAGGGAGATATAGACACATCATTCTGGTCTTCACCTGGGAAGATATAATGGAGGATTGGGTAATCATCTGGCATGTGATTCTCTTTGAGGATGTATTAGGGAATCCAAGATAAGAGTAGTCGTGGAAAGACTGATATTCTTTGAGGATTGGAAATCCAAGATAAGAATAGTCTTTGACATACTCTGAGTGAACCCAGGTGGGGTATTTTCCGAGAGAGACAATGATGAATGTGTCTATTAATCATTGGTCTCGCCAGCATTGGGGCCCAAGATCTTGTGGAGAGATGGATTTATTAGTCAAGGCCTTTCTATGTAGAAATTTTGGATGATATCCCCCGGATGCGAGTGACAAAATTGACATGCTTGAGAGTCACATCCCTCTCTCCCCAGATAACTAAGATCTCCTACACAGAGACTCATCTGTTGTGGATCCACATACCGGTAGTCGCTTGCACGAGACTCACAGAACCAAAAATGATGACGAGAGGACGATAACTGCATCACCATGCCTTGAGCATCACCTCACATCTATCACCATTAATGTCCATCATGATTAACCTGAATCGCAACCATATCGCTTTCCCCAAGCCTGATCAGGTTCTCAATCATAACACGTAGATACGTGTGAAGCCCACTCATAGCTATCCTCATTGCACTCATCACCACCCCTTTAAAAATATGAGCTATCTGCCCCTCTCATCACTCAGTCTGTTATCTTGGCATTTCGCCCCCCTTACTCTACTCTGGCTTCTCATTGTCTTTAAAAGGCAGCAAAGCCCCATTATTAGTGTGGTGTTGTGCAGTCTCCTTTGGACTGCCACACTCCTTCTAGCACATCTGCCCCCTAGATATTTCTTCCCCCTAAGCACTAGTGCTACTCGCCCTTGTGTGTTACCTTTTCTCCTAAACTACTCCCCCCTGTCTCGGTGCGCAATGGCTCAAAGACTTTTCCAATGCACTATCTGCGGAGGTCAGAGAGGAGCTCTCCCTAGCCATTATAATCATGTCAAGGATAATTGTCTTGAGTCGATAGAAGGCTCCTCTTCTAGCACTTTTGCACGACAGTGTCCCGATCCCGAGCAGAGTGCAGAAGTCTCTGGGCATGCTGCACAGAGAGGTGGTCGCAGTTCGAGGAAGTCCACCATCTCTCCCTAGACGCACCCCCAGCAATGAAATACTAACCCTCTGCCGGCTCTGGAGAAGGAATACGAGGACACAGACATCTGGGTCATGAACTCTGATGGCATTTGGAGGCATCTTCCCGACAGCATCAACCCAGACTCCCCCATCCTCTATGCATCAGTGGGAAATCCCAAGCATAACATGGCAGATACAGAGGCAGTTGTTGCGCAAGCTCCTACTTGCCCCATTAAGGAGGAGGTCCACAATAGCGAAGGTGAAGATGATAAGTGAAGTTTGTGCAGCTGCACAATTCTCCTATGTTTTTTGTCATGCTCACCCATAGTGCTTTTCTGTTACCGTTTACTTTGTGTTTCTTAGATATGTCAGCGCTACTGTGCATAATGTATTTCTTAGTTTTAAGATTTGTTTGGGCTAGTTTCCTACCCCGAGGCAGCCCAAAAACAATGTAACAAAGGCTAGGATTGGCTAAGCGCAGCTTGCCAACCTAGCCTGTAGCATATGTAACTTTATGTTTTCGAAATTAATAGAATAGCCCAACTTACCAAAAAAAAACAATGTTGGATGATATGACGCTATACAGATGGGATTACAAATCTGATTCTTCTTATGATATTCTTCAAATTAATAATGACCAAGTACCATTATGAATACCTCCCTATTTTGTAGGTTTTAACCCTGTACAGAAATTATCTGCAAACAACTCTTAAAAACAGAAAATAAACAATAGCGAGAGCATAAAACATAAAACAGATATACACATAGATTTTTCCCTAGATCCCAAATCGAGATGACCAGCTTGATTTTTCATTATATTCCTTTTAGTGTTACAACATATATATATATATATATATATATATATATATATATGCCGAAGCATACATAAACCCCAATCCATTAACCCTGGATTAGAACATAACCATAGTTCCCTTGACCGGATCTACAAAATACCAGGGGGCTGAAAACCATCATGCCCCAAACCCATGCACAAAACCATGGGCGAGTCCGCCCACCGAAAAATAAGGACCAAAACTTCTTCAATGCATCTGCAACATTCTTCAAAGTGTCCACCTTTACCAGTAACACCCTTTTAGCCTCAACCATATATCTCACAAAGTGATATTGAACATAAATATGTTTTGTCTTTGAATGAGAAGCAGGGTTCTTATCCAAGAAAATTTCACTTTGGCTATCACAGTCTATCCTTATAGATTGCTGCACCAACCCCATACTTGAACACAATATCTGCAACCAAACTGCTTCCTTGCTTGAATGACTGGCTGCCATGTATTCTGCCTCTGTAGTTGAAAGAGCCACTACAAACTGTCTTTTACTCATCCAACTGACTGCACCTCCAAATAGGCTAAACACATACCCAATTGTAGATATTCTTTGCTCCAGATCTCCAACCCTGTCTGCATCAACAAAACCATGAATGTCCAACACTCTTTCCAATCCTAGTCTTCCCTGGTAGCACAAGCCATAATCACTAGTGCCACGCAAATATCTGAAAACCTGCTTCACTATTGTCCAATGCTCCTTCCCTGGGTTTGACATAAACCTTCTCAATACTCCCACTACATGTGCAATGTATGGTCTAATACAGACCATTGCATACATCAGGCTACCCACTGCACTTGCATATGGAACACATGACATAACCTCCTCTTCTTCTTGTGTCTTGGGACACTGTTCAGCAGACAACTTTACACCTACAGGAATTGGAACATTCACCGGTTTACTATCCTGCATATTGAACCTCTGCAATATAGTCTCGACATACTTCCTCTAGTTTAACCAAAGCTTCCTCTTTTCCCGATCTCTCTTAAATTCCATGTCCAAAATATAGTTTGCAGCACCAAGATCCTTCATGTCGAATTTGGAGAATAGTTGGGTCTTCAAATCTCGGATAATTTCTTTGTCATTTCCAATAAACAACATATCATCCACATACAAGACCAAATAAATAACATGGTCACCAATTAATTTAAAATAAACATAGTGATCCTCCTTGCTTCTGGTGAAGCCAAGTCCCTATATCTAGGTATCAAATTTTTGATACCACATCCTTGGTGACTGTTTTAACCCATACAGAGACTTATTTAACCTGCATACCAGTTCTTTCTTTCCCTTCATCATAAAGCCTTCAAGTTGTTTCACGTAGATCTCCTCTTCCAGATCCCCGTGAAGAAAATTTGTCTTCACATCCATCTGTTCTACCTCAAAATCAAATGCAGCAGAAATATATAAAGTAATCTAATAGAAGTAACTTTGGAAACAGGAGAAAAAAAATCACCAAAATCAATTCCTGGCACCCAGGAATAACCTTTTGCTACCAACCTAGCTTTGTATTTCTCCACCTTGCCTTCTACATTCATCTTCTTCTTAAACACCCATTTTCTCCCGATGGGATTCCTTCCAGCTGACAACTCCACCAGATCCCATGCCTCATTTTTATGCAAGGATTCCACTTCATCAACCATGGACTCCTTCTAGAGTTTTCCATCCTCTAAATCTACTGCCTCCCTGATGGTTCTGGGATCATCATCAGTTATAGTTAAAGCAAAATTTGAACAGAAAATAGATGGACTATACCTTTCTGGTTTTCTTCTTTCCTGAACTGATCTTCTCACTGCTGGAGTTTGTGGCTCTTCCTCTTCTGAGTCTTCTTCTATTGTAGAGTCTGATTCATCCTCCTTTAGCTCAAACTCTATCTTCTCAGGTTCCTTTGGTAGGACTTCATGTTCAAAAACATCTTTCACCTCTCTAAACACCACATCTCAAATGTACACAACCTTCCTTGTTTCGTGGTTCCAAAGCTTGTAACCCTTTAAACCATCCTTATATGCAATAAAGGTCCACCTTTCAGATTTATTGTCCAACTTGGTCCTTTTCTCCTTTGGAAAATGTACATATGCATCACATCCAAATACCCTCAGATGTGAAAGAGAGGGTTTCTTACCAATCCATACCACATGTGGAGTCTTATCCTCCAACGCTGATGAAGGTGATCTGTTAACGAAGTAACATGAAGTCTCCACTGCCTTTCCCCATATTTCTTGTCCTAACCTAGTACCACTAAGCATGCTTCTTGCCTTTTCCATCAGTGTTCTGTTCATTATTTCTGCAACTCTGTTTTGTTGAGGTGTGTATGGAGTAGTCTTCTATCATGCTATACCACACTTCTTATAGAACTCTTCAAATTCCTTCTTGCAGAACTCCCCACCATTATCTGTCCTCAGTATATTTATCTTCTTCTTTGTCTGGTTTTCCACCAGAGCCTTAAATTCTTTAAATCTGTCAAAGACTTCAGATTTCTTCCTCAAGAAATATATCCATGTATTCCTTGAGAAGTCATCTATGAATGAAACATAGTACACAGAATTACCCAGTGATGAAACCGACACAGGTCCAAACACATCACTGTGCACAAGCTCTAATATCTTGTTCGCCCTCTTAGCACCAGAAGGAAACTCACCTGATTCTGCTTCCCATATACATAATGTTCATAGAAATTGAAATCCAGAGAGCTATTAGACATACCTTCTACCATACCATTTCCATTCAGTATCCGAAGGCCCTTCTCTCCAATATGTCCAAGCCTTTGATTCCATAGCATGGTCTTTTCTCCAGAGACCGCTAGGCTTTCCGCTTCACTTTCATGAACCACAGAACTATTGCACCCAATCAATAACAGTGCTGACCTAAACCTTGTACAGAGTTCCAATGTGAAATCCATGCATTAATACCAGTAATCCCCGAACCATCTTACAGGTATCTTTCTCGAGCACTATTTTTACACCTACATCATCCATCTTGCTTACAGAAATCAGATTTCTGGCCAATGCAGGAATTTGTAGAACACCAGGAAGTGTTCTAATCCTTCCACCTTGTAGCTTCAGCTTAAAGTTTCCATGTCCAACGATTCTGGCCTTCCTATCATCCCCTAGGAAGACATCACCGCCATCATATTTCTCATACTTGTAGAACCACTCCCTATGGGGAGTGAAGTGAAAGGATGCACCCGATTCAATCAACCATGACTCATGATCTACATGTGTATTTGAAGAAGAGGCCAAATACACATCCCCACCTTCATCCCAGGTGGTTTTTGCCTCTGTAGAAGGAGCATCATCAGACCCCTTTCCTTTCTCAGGAGCTTTAGATCTACAGTCCTTCTTGTAGTGCCCTTAATTTCCGCATTTCCAGCACACCTTTACAAACCTTCCAGGAGATTTATATCTCCCTCTAGATTTAGATCTCCCACTTGAAACATTATTCTTGTTTCTATTTTGGGACCTTCCTTGTACAGATAAGGCATCTCCATTCTAACCCTCCATATTCTCCATCTCATTTCCTCTGACAGCAAGGCTGAGATAATGTCATCAAAATTCAAGGTAGTTGTATTGCTACCTATTGCAATAACCAGACTGTCCCACGAATCTGGTAGAGAACACAACAAACTGATGCACTTATCTTCATCTGAGATTTTAGTATCAATAGATGAAAACTAGCTTACCACAGTATTGAAGGCGTTCAGATGCTCTGTTACCAAGTCTCCATCCTTCATCCTCAGGTTATATAGCTTTTTCCGCAGAAACAATTTATTCACCAGAGAATTAGATTGGTACAAAGTCCCAAGTTTGTCCCATAAATTCTTCGTCGTAACTTCCCCAGATACATTCAACAATACCAAATCTGAGACACATAACCATATTGTGCTCTTCACCTTCTGATCCAACTTCATCCAGTCTTCATCTGACACTATCGTTGGTTTAGTACCTAGATCTACCTCAATCCAATGGTATTTATCCACCAGCAGATCCTCCATCTTGAGCTTCCACAACTCAAAACTCTGACCATTCAATTTCTCGATCTTCCTACCGCACGCCATCTTCTTTCACCGCAAGAATCGATCCCGCAGATCTCCCACTGAACAGGGTCTACCTCAGGCCCGAGCAAAAAACCCCTCAGCAGAAAAGGCATCCCCTTGAAGCCGAAACAGCTCTGATACCAAATGTAGGTTTTAACCCTATACAGAAATTATCTGCAAATGACTCTTAAAAACAGAAAATAAACAATAGCGAGAGCATAAAACATAAAACAGATAGACACAGATATTTTCCCCTGGATCTAAAATCGGGACGACCAGCTTGATTTTTCATTATATTCCTTTTAGTGTTACAACACATATATATACGTGCCGAAGCATACATAAACCCCAATCCATTTACCCTAGATTAGAACATAACCGTAGTTCCCTTCACTAGATCTACAAAATACCAGGGGCCAAAAACCATCATGCCCCAAAACCATGTAAAAACCCATGCAAAAAACCATGGGTGGGTCCGCCCACTGAAAAATAAGGACCAAATTTTTTTTTCCCGGGGCGCTGCCCCGGACCCCAAACAAGGGGGGTTGTCGCCCCCCCCTGCATGACTAGTCATGGAAAGAATATAACACATACCCAATATATTTAAGAGGGAGCATTGAAAAGTGTAGCTAGGTTTGGTCTTCATAATGACATGTAATTATGATTTTATGTAATGGAGAGACGAAGATAATAAAATGTATTTATTTCAATTCTTGCATCATGGGTTTCATGAAAAAGAGATTTTATTATAGGTCAAAGAATTCTTTTTGATGCCTTTAGGAGTTTTTCATCTTTCCATAGAGAGAATTGGAGTCATGTAAATGAAGTCATGTTACACTGGTAAAAGGGCACATTGTTGATGTAAAAGGTATACTCCAAGACCTTGTCACTAGGCCTCTCCAAAGTTAGCTTAAATGTGATGGAAATCCTCCTTGATGAAGTTGGCTTACCCTCCACAGAACATGTCGACCTAGGAGCTAGGAGATAGTCACTATATATAAGATACTGCAGCCTCATTGTACCAACAATGAATTTAGATCAAGTCTGAAATTTGGTGTGAAATACAATGTGTAAACAGAAGACCAAACAACAAAGGAAAGGAGGCCTTAAAGAGTGTGAAGGAGAGACTATCTAAGGTTCGATCTTGCGTTGCAATAGCTCACATATATTCAGGAAGGTTGAGACATTCCTAAGGTCTTGGTGTAGAAGAATATATATCATTATTTTGGGTATCAAATTAGAGAAGAAGTTTCCGAGAAAGGAACGAGGTGGAGCTAAAGTAATGCTGAGAAGAAGAAGGGTAAGCCAAGGATAAGAGACCAAGAATATTTTTCTAATAAGAAGGATCAAGATTCTACCGAGGAGATCATTGCAATACATCTCAACAAAGGAGGATTGAAAAAGAAGCCTATAAGAGCAAGTGAAGGATAGTGACAAGGGTCTTGGAGGAATAATTGTGTCAAGGATATTTTTCATGGTCTTGGTACTCGTCAATTGAAGGTCTATAAGAATAATTTTTATCGGGTTTTCCTCTCAAAGAGTCAGAGGTTTTTGCCCTTTCTTGCAAGCCTAAATATTGTGCCTCTTGTGCATTTGATAATTGACTTGATGAAGAACATAAAAATCTAACGAAGACAAGATCTAAGAGAAAGAAGCATAAAGTAAATCACAAGAAATTATCAATAAGATAAATTGTAATAAAATATCTAATTTCTCAACACATTCATTGAGAGGTAACCACTTTACCCATTGTGTTTGTTTATCAGATATAAAGCAACGAAGATATCCTTCCAAACATTTGTTCACTATCTCATTTTTCCCATCAGATTGAGGATTATAAGATGAGCTATGAGCTAGTTGAGTCTTAAGCATTTGGCTCTGAAATTGATATAGGAAAAAACTACAGTCCATGCAATTTCGTCCACTTTTTACATAATTCAAATCTGATGTCTAAAACGAAAGTTACAATGATTTTCCCTCGGTCACGTGTTTGGGATGAAATTTGGAGCCTGCAAAAACCCTAAATTCCTCAGATCATATGTCCGAAAATATAGCAAACCAAGATCTGAAATTCGTACATGAGGTTCACCAGTGTTTCAAATGCATGTGGCTTCAATTTCAACTTCTGAAGCTTCATAGAAAAAATTTATGGTGAAAAATCCAAGATGACATGTTTGAAGAAGCGAAACCCTAGAATCCAAAGCTTTGATACCAAATGCTATGCAACCAACCCACAAAATAGAAGAAACTATAAATCAACGACTTAAAAATTATCCTCTTTGAGGGAGAAATCCTTTACATTACATATATGAACAATTCTTTGATAATTCAAATGAAAAAACATCCTTTCTATATATAGGAGTCTAAGGGGTCACAATATAATCAGAGTCGACATAACAATAATAATGTAAGAGCACAACAATAACAATAATAAGCTTCTATGGGGTACAATAATAATAATATGGGAACTACATGGGCACAACAATAATAATAACGGGGCTACACTAACAATAACAATAAGAGGATACACTAGTATTATAGAGACCTAACAAATAGAAAATAGTCTAATTGAACCTATTTCTTGAATTTAATCCTTTGTATTGAGTACTTAGAATTTAAACTCCTCAAAACATTTGATACCACACACAACTAAAAATACATACTTAAACTAAAATATATACCTAAATCATGTAATTTTGCATGATCGATAAATATATAGTAACACCTCATTGAATTTTATTTAAAAATGTATTTTTAAAAAATAAAAATGAAAATGAAAATGTAAGAGAAAACACAAATGGAAATGTTCACTATTTTTTAACATTAAGGAGATTATATTGCATCTTCAAATTCAAGAGTTAGGAACACAAGAACTTAAGGAAAATGGTCGATATGGCTCACAAGCATGAGCATGACATTAATGGTTGATTGAATATTCTAGTGAATAACTTTTACTATGCAATCCTTCAATTTCACTATTCACTTGAAATATAAAAAATGTGCCCAACCTTTGGTTTAATAATATAATTGGGACCTTGGCATAAACCCAATGAAAACACGCCACATTACCTGGAGTACGAACCACTAGAAACATGACACATCACCCAGCTTCAAAACAAGTCGTAGAAGGAAAAGTGTCACAGTGTCATTGGCTCAGAGGGCCTTTGACCATGGTTGACCTCTGTTGACTCCTTTGACCTTTTTTTTTAAAATTCGCCTATTCTAAACAACGGTCAGTGGGCTATAACTTCTTCATCCGGAGTCAGTTTTTGACGAAACGAAGTGCACAAAATTCTTGGCAATGGGCCAATTGCGGTTGTTCAGTTTACATTTGATTTAGAGCACTTTATTTTTTGAGCTTTAATACTGAGCACATGATCAAAACCCGCCATCCCTAACCGCCAACGACCAAGTCTATTTAAAACATAAAAAATGTTATGTATGGGGTGGCAGGTTGCCACCCCTGCCACACCCTCCATAGTCATACACATTTTAATACAAGAACTGTGGGTCGGGGACCGCAACTCTGACCCGGGACCCCGCCCATGGCCTAACCACCATATGTTGTAAATACACTGTGTGGTAAGGGGAGCCGACAGGGGTTGCACCCGCCCAACCCATGTGGGTCAGCCCCCAATGGGCGGCCCCATGTGGCATAAAAAAAAAAGCACACCATATTTGAATTAAGCAGTTAACAAACCAACCCATATTAAAATTCAAATGTGCCAAATATGTAACGGATATGCCAATTCAAACCGTTGGTGGAACCTTCACTGAAATCACATGCCATATTGCCTAAAATATGCAAAATAAAAACAAATATGCACTTTACTATTTTGGGGTCACTAGTGTTGGAACCCCCGACCACCCACAACCAACCTTTATTATTTACAATTTCGCCAGCCCTTGGGCTTTGACAACTCTGCAGGATTTTTCTATATGTACTATGTCATTTTCCCATTCGACCCCAACAATGGAGTGACGGGAGGTGGAGGTCAGGTACCAGGAAGCGCAACCATGAGTGATGGAAACATTACCCAGGTAGAACCTTGCCTAGATGCAAGATTGGAACCATGAACTGAAGAATTCTCCCAAGGAGATAAAAATTCATTTGATCAGAATGGTATCAATTATATAGTTAAATTTCGTGAAATTTTGCAGGGAAAGCAATGGTGATATCAGATCCACCATTGTAGGAGCGCATTTCCAGTCAGTACATGGAGCATAATCTTTGAAGAATCGTGGGGGAATCTAAAAGATTCCTGAAGACCCAGATTTTAACGGTGTCAGAATTTGGCGTATGGATAATCGATTTTACACCACTCGATGCCAAAAATTCATTGGTGTAGTTAGATTCAGCAGTTGAACATTCCATTTTTCATCCAACTGCATAAGTGAAGGTACATGATGTAGTGATGTAATTTTTCCCTTCATTATTTCTAAGATGATGTATTACTTTTGAGTTTCTTGTTTGATGTTATGTTGCAAGATCATTATTGCCACATTTATGTGAGATGTATTTAGTTTTTCATGCTATGTATTGTTGTTGAGATCCTTATGTAACTATGTTAAATGGATACTCGTTGCTACATTATGTGAGCTGAGAGGAAGCCTTCTTCAGTGAGATTTCTTGTAAGTGGAATGTCTCGTGGAGAGACAATCCAATCTGTTTTAGGGTGTATGAACTTGTTATGAAAAAGATCCTTCCATACATCATCATCTCTTACAACATTATATGAAGCGGCCTACACCATCTTGACACCGAGCCCAGAGACGTAGCCTACACTGGGTGAACTCCATTATCAAATGTATTGTGTTCTTGTGTTGCTAATTATCGTCATGTCTCCTCTTGCTTAAAACATGCATATGTGTTCTTTTATGCTCTTTAAAAATTTCAATTCTAACCACATCATAGAAGTAAAATATCATGGGTAAATCTGGTAGCTAACGAACCTGGATCAATGAGTGCCTCCCCTATGTGTAGCACAACTATAACAAATATCTCCATAGCTCGGCGGGCCGCAACCCCTTTCAAATGGGTCTGGGATTTCAACCATTATGTATAATTGATGTTGTCATGCCTCATGTGACTACAAAGGAAGAATCCACACATGTATAGTCCGAGGTTGATAAAGCAACCGATTTTATTGAACACATCCACCAACAGGTTCACAAAATCTTGGATAAATACAATTCCAAGTACAAAAACAACATGATCAGCATTGGGTGCCACATAATTTTTAGGTGGGTGACAAAGTCTAGTTGCATTTGTATAAAGAACACCTTACCGAATCCCATCAAAAGCTCTTACCATTGTTATATGGGCCTTACACCATCACCAAGGTTGTGTGAGACAATGCTTTTGATCTCAACATTCCCCCATTCCTTAGCCTGCACCCAGTGTTCAATGTGGACTGCCTTCAGCCATACTTTCCACCATTGTTGGACACATTAGACATTGCCAAACAACTAACACCAACAGAGCTCAACCCAAACTACATAAAACATATTACAACTGATCGAATCATGGACATACAAATTAAGAGCACTCACCAACATAGGATCCAATTGTATCAAGTTGTCAAAGTTGGCTAACTCCTCCTCTAGGATAAGTGGCTCACCAAGGACCAAGTTGAGCAGAAGTTTCCTCATCTCATGGAGGCACTCAACCCAATGAGGACCATTACTTCCAAAGGGGGGAGTACTGATCTAGGTGGATATTGGTGGCCACCCAACTATTCCATTTGGACCCCAACACTTTTTCTTTTAGTTTCCTTAATTGTAGCACAATTTATTATTTTTGGAAAATTTTCGAGTCGTGAACTTCCGGAGTAATTTTGAGACCCTAAATGACATTTTTCGGAAAACGGGAAAACTCACAGAATTTTGTAATTATTTGAAATTAAAATTTGTAGTCCTTAGAGAGATATTTCTAAATAGGTATAATATGCATCAAAATAATATTGTATGCCAAAGTTACAACCCCACGAAGTTGATTTACCAACTAACCCTAATGGGGCCCATAAAATTTTGGCACTTCATCTCCTAGGTTTAGGTTTTTGGATGTTTAGGGTTTTCCATAGTTTCTCAATAATAAAAATGCCTTAGAGCCTCATTTTAATACAGTTCAGAGGCATGTATCCATCACATATCTTCTCAAAGACATGCTACCATCGCCTAAGTTTCTTTATTTCCATTCCTCATGTAAAAAAATTTCAGTATTTCTTATTAATGAATTGAAGTTCAATTTTTGCTATAGCTTTATATTTTTGTTTGAATTTGTATTTCATTTCATTCATACATTAATCCATATCATTCATTGGGTCCAAGTGATTCCATTGCACCTTGACCTATTCGTGTACTTGATTATGGAGTGAATTCTATCTTCGGTCTAGGATGAAAAATAGTTCTAGTTGGAACTCTCCCTTAGGTTCCAACTGTATGATAGACTAGTCAAAAACATGATTAGTGTCATGTACAAAATTATTTAAAGCAAAGAAAGTGAAAAACATCATGTGCTTTCACTGTGGATGGTAAGGCCAATCAATAAGACATTGGCCCTACTCTTTCCAAAACATGAAATGGTCCACAAAATTTTGGTGCCAACTTAATACAAGACCCCACTTTTAGTGATATCTTCCTTGGTTTGATGCAAAGGTTTACATGTTATCCACTGTTGAAAAATGTAGCTATGTTTGATCTTCATAACCCTTGATGTATTTATAAAACTATGTAAAAACACAAAAGAAAATTAAACATTAAATTATAAGAAAGGAAATTAAAACAAAGGAAATTAACAAAACCCCCTAAAATTAAAATCCTTTAAAGTAGCTCATACTCACCCAAATAACATATTTACCATAGTTATTACCCACCATAATTTAAGCAATTATTTGCATAAAAGACAGAATAGGAATAAGTTGTAAATAAATATACTTACCGTGAGTAAATTCCCACCATTATTCAGGAGATTTTCAACACTTTAACAAATATGAGTAAACTTTTTTCAATTTACATACACAATTATCACTCACATGTATCTCTCTCTCTCACATTGTGATATCTACTTTATTTTCATGTTTATTATTTTAATTTCTGAAGTGTGATTGTTTGATGAAGATAAAAGAATTATAATACCTATTCAAAAGGAATTAGCATAGTTCAAAAATAAAGTACTTGTACCAATTGTACTAAAAAGCAAGACCCACTTGGAATTATTTTTGTATTCTTTGTTGATCTACCTAGCTATTTTTCCTATCATGGGATGCCTTCAATTCCCCTAGATTTTGAGCACTCCTTGCTCCATTTCCTTTAGCATGTCCAGTCCAAGAAAGAATATATTCACTGGATCATCCCAACTAATAGGAGTGTTACATTTTCAGCCATACAATGCCTCAAAAGGGCTCATCTTCAGTGACTATAGGCAACCATTGTTTTATGAAAACTATACTAATGATAGGAATTCTTCCCACCTCTTTGGTTGATGCATGACATACATTTTCAACATGTCTTCTAATATTTTATTCAATCTATGTGTTTGTCTATCAGTATGAGGATGATATGTTGTGCTAAATGCTAGCTGAGTTTCAAAGCCCACAAACAATGCCTTATAAAATTTTGAAGTGATCTTAGCATCTCGATCTCAGATTATTTTCTTAGCTACACCATGCAATATGAATATCTCCTTCAAGAATATTTGAGTTATGTCAATGGCTTTGTGGGTGGACTTTGAATCTTTGAAGTGGGTTGCTTTACTCAACTTGTCTATCACCACCATAATGGCATCTTGTTGTTTGTTTGTTTTTAGTAATCTCGTAATGAATTCCAAGGATACAAATTCCCACTTCCACGTAGGAATTAGGATTGGTTGCAATCCTACTTGGTTCTTTCATTCTACTTTGACTTGTTGGAATTCAACCACTTGGATTTAAGAAGGAAGTTGTTGAATATGTTTTATTTTTAGCTATTATCGTTTCATGATAACCAAGATGACTTAAGTAAGGTATTTTATGAAACTCATCCATGATTAACTTCCTTAAGTCAGTTACAAAAGGAACATACCATCTATATTTTAAAAACAACAAACCATCATCAATGAGATTGTAGATCTTTCTAAGTTAATCCCTTGGATCCTTCTGTAATTTTTCCTTCACATGCTGGTAATTCCCATCATGAAGTAGTGCATCTTCGATCCCTTCCTTGATTATAGCTTCACAAGGGATGTTTGACTAGAAAATTCATATTGACATTTGAAAAAGTGTCATGTTATGATCCAATATGACTAGAAGATTTCATTGAAAAATATGGTTTTTCTAAAATGAATTTGTTGTGACTCTCAAAAAAGGTTTTATAAGGTGAAGTTGTAGAGTGAACTTGATCAGGATTATTATGCTTACTAGCATAACACATAAGCTATAGATGGTGTGATAAAGAAGGAAAAAATTGGAGATGGAAAGGAAACAAAAGAAAAAGTGTTGAACAATATAAATCTTATTTTATAGAGAAATATCTGAGTTCAATATATGAAGTGAATATATCTCTTAAAAGTAATCAACTATTAACTTATCTTTTTTCTTTAAGTCCATTTTTAGAAAATTTTCTTTCCATGATTTTGCATTATTTTCTTTAGAATTTTGCAATAAATATATAGTATGGTAATCTCTTATAGTATGTTCACAAATACTTGATTTAATCCCTATTTTGGGAATGCATTATACCATTGGAAAATCATTTCCAAGAACTACAACTTTGCAATAATACATTAGTGACATTTTAACTTCATTTGTTCCATATTTTCTTAGGAAAATGACTTAAATGTTTCATTTTAAATTTAATTGATTGTTAAATAGAGAATCCATACAGGTGAAGTAGATTATAGAGGAGAGGAATAACCTGTTTCTGAGTTTTAATTGATAGTTTTTTCTAATAAATTTGATTAGAAAATTTATTTCTAGTTCTAATATACAATTGTTTTGATCATGTGCATGCAAGAGGAATAATATAACATGGTGAGAGAATTTCACTATTATGTGGTATAAAATTAAATATGTTCATTAGTTAATAAAAAAATCATGGAAAAAGAGCTAGGAAATTTCTCAATAGTTGCATAGTCATTCCAATTCTCAAAGTGGTTGATCGCTAAATATAAAATATAAGTTTAGATGGTTAAAATAGAAAAATAGGTGTATGCATGAGTTTGCTAAAGAAGGAATAGTAGAGAAACATATGTGATTAGATGCATGGCATTTTGCATCACATTTCTCCAAGACATTTTCTAGTAAATGTGCAGATGACATTACATGCTTTTTTAAGTGGTTAATTTTTACTTTAATTTTATTATGCAATTAGTTCAGTGTTATTTTATAAAAATGTGATCAAATTCAAAAATGGGTATTTTGTCTCTAGAGTAAGGAAAGAAGGGTTGTAGCTTAATAAATTCTCATACTATCAATTTCCATTTTTGTTTTGGGTGAATATTTCTCTATGTATTAATTCTTAATGGTAGATTATTCTACTCTTGAATTGATGTCATAGGCATATATTAAAGGATCTCAATTTTGCTAAATTATCTTATGTAATTGGATAACTTGTTGGATGTAAATTTTAGTATGCTTTATTAATTAATTTCTCATATTTTATGATCTTAAAGTTTTAATATAATACATTAATCATTGTATTATTATTCTCATAGTAATTGATATAGTACATGAGAAATCACTGTGTTTCCTAGGAGTATTTTGGTGGTTATATCTTTCTATAGAATTATTTCCTAGAAGTATTCATTATAGTTATATAGGTATTTTTTTTTTCTATTAGGAGGGAAACCGATAACGAGAACCATACAATCATATCTGCCACACAAGATCACATCATGTTGTTGCCAATGAAAACCCTCCTAGTTGGCATCATCCCCTGCTGACAATACACAGCAAGTTTCACAAGCTTACGCCTGACCCAGGGGGTTTGAACCGATGACCTTTACAAACGAGTGCCTTAACAGAACACTCAATCACCAACAAGCCGCCACCACGTGGGTTATAGTTACATAGATATTATTAGACATCATTTCTAATAGTTATCTTTTCGGGAAAAGGTTTCCTCTCTATTTTTTTTTTCTTGGTGAAGGTTGTGGTATAGAATTCTTCCTAATGGAATTAGATCTTAGAAATGTCAAAATTGATAGTCACTTTTATTGATTGTTCTCAAGGATTATCCTTCAATAACATATAACTTCTCAAGCTTCTTAGATTAGTCTTATTTCTTACATTAATAAATCAATGAAAAACAACATAAAAACATTTTTAGTCGAATCATAAAGCTCAATAAAAAATTGTAAAATTATAAGATAAAAAATTATTCTACATTAAATAGAAAATAATCTAATTAAACCTATTACTTAGATTTACTCCTTATTATTAAGTACTAAAAATTTAAACCTTCAACACATTTGATACCAAAAATACATACGTAAATCAAAATACATGCCTAAATCGTGTAATTTTCATTGTCCATAAATATTTAGTAACATCTCATTGAATTTAAATTTACGTTAAATAAAAATGTGTTATTTAAAAAGAAAAAAATAAAACAAAAATGGAAATGTAAAAATGTGTTATTAAAAAAGAAAAAAAGAAAATAGAAATGGAAATGTTCACGAATTGTTAACGTTGAGGAGATTATATTGCATCTTCAAATTCAAGCGTTAGGAACACAAGAACTTCTTGAAAATGGTCGATACGGCATGACAAGCATGAGGATGACGTCAATGGTCGATTCAGTATTCTATTCAATCCTTTAATTTCACTATTCACTTCGTTTAGCATTATTTATTGTCGTTGTCGTTAAATCAATATACATATTTTTCGGAAGTGTTGGAACGAAAATTTTTCTTGTGTGGGATCTTTTGGATGGGAAAATTTTCAAAAAAAGCTACAGACAATAAAGAGGCTGACAAAAGAATGGGAAATAAAAAAAAAGAGGGTTTATGCTCAGAATTAAAGATCATTAATGAAAAACTTTTCTGCCTTCATGACGGTTTTGCTTCCAGTGCACCGGATCAGGAGACCTACAAGCAAATTGGAATTCTTCAGAGTAGAAAGCTGGAGATCCTGAGGATTGAAGAATTAACCTGGAAATTGAAAAGTAGGATCAATTGGCTGAAGGAGAGTGATTTGAATACTAAATTTTTCCACAAGTGTGCAAATGATAGAAGAAATAAAAATACTATATGGCATATCCAGAGATAGGATGGGAGCTTCGCATCTTCTACATAGGAAATCTTGGTGGAGGCTTTTAACCATTTCTCTTCTTTCTACAAATCTGACAGGGAGATTGTTCCAAATAGTCAACAATGGGTTCTTCAACATACTCAAAAAATGTTCGATGATGAAGCCAATAGTGCTTTATGGGCTGTTGTCTCAAAAGAAGAAGTGATTTTGACTTTAAAATCCTTTGCTAATGATAAGTGCCCAGGGCCTGATGGATGGCCAGTGGAGTTTTATATTCACTTTATTGATATTATGGCTGACGAAATCACAATGATTGTGGAACAGGGTCGGATCCTGGGACACATTCCATCAAATATGAATTCCACCTTTTTGGCTCTGATCCCTAAATCCTCTAATCCTTTGAATTTCAAAGACTTTAGACCAATTTCCTTGTGCAATATTATCTATAAAATATCTTCAAAAATCATTGCCAACCTAATCAAACTGACACTTCCCAAGTCAATTTCTAAAGAACAATACGGCTTTCTAAAAGGTCACTCCATACATGATGCTATTGCGATTGCTCAAGAAGTAATGCATTCTATGCATTATGGCAAAAAGGAGGGCCTCATCTTGAAGATTGATCTCCTTAAAGCATACAACTGTGCTAACTGTTCTTATATCTGCCTAATGTTGTTGAAGGTTGGTGTTCCTATTGGACCTATCCGATGGATTATGGGTTGCATCACATTGGTCAAATATGTTGTTATTGTAAATGGAATGCCTACCTCTTTCTTCAGTGCTGGATGTGGTCTAAGACAGGAATGTGCATTGTTACCCTTGATCTTTATTCTGATCATGGATGGCTTCAGTTGCCTTATGAAGATGGCTTCTCATGCAGGCTACATTGCTGGGTTCTCTTTTTCAAGTGTTGTAAGTGTATCCCACTCTTTGTTTGTTGATGATCTACTTATATTTGGAAGGCTCATTAGGAATCATTGGTTCTATATCCACTATTTACTCATTCATTTTTCTGCTGCCTTTGGTTTATGTATAAACAAGGCTAAATCTTTTCTAATGTTCGAATATGGGGATCAGGGGGAAATTTCTTTTATTGTTGATTTTCTGGGTGTGCAAATAAGATCAGTAACAGAGGGTTTTCTATACCTCGGATACAGGATTAAGCCTTTTGGGTATAAGGTGAAAGATTGGTATTGGCTTGTTGAGAACTTCAAATACAAAATATCAAAGTGGACTCATAAGTGGTTGTCTCTAGGGGGTCGATTTATTATGATACAGGCGGTGTTGGCTCAACTCATTGTTTGTTGGGGGCATCTCTTCTACCTGCCAGAGAACATCATTGCACAAATCAATTCCATCATAGCTCGTTTCTTATGGGGCGGGCCAAATTTGGAGAAGAAGTATCACCTTTGTAAACTTGAAATTCTTTTATGTCCGAAATTGATGGGTGGATGGGGTATATTAAACACCTGGGCCTTCAATTCAGCTCTGCTCACTAAATCTCTGTGGTGCGCGATCAATCTTAAGGGTATATGGCCCGACATCATTGCCTGAAAATATCTTTCAAGGGACCTCATGCATCTTATTTACTGCCATCAATTCATTCTCCCCCACTCCATGTCTGCCATTTGGGCTGGCTTCATGAAGATCTTGCATATGTTTTCTGAGGGGTTGGCTTGGTGATTTGGGAATGGACATTTGATCCTCCTGAATGGTGATAAAATTTGTGGGATGGCTGGTGTTCTACTTTTTAGTATTCTGATGCTTCACCGACTGACTCAACGAGGTATTTTTTACTTTTCTCAAGTGATTCATTGCTGGGATCATGGTGCTCCAATTATTAAGTTTGCTATGCAGATGGGTCTCTCGGGTCGAGATGCAGTGGAATGGTCGGCTTTCAAGGTGAAGATTCAGGAGGCTGGTTTATGTCTTTGTAATGATGGGGACAAAATGGTATGGGTCGGAAAAATGAAGCGGGAGGCTCCAATGGTGATAAACATTTATTTCAACATTAACATATTTGCCAATTTGGAGCATACTTCCTCTGGTTTTGAGAAATTCTGGTGTAGGAATATTCCTACTAAAATCCTTCTTTTTGGATGGCTGGTCTGGAGGAGAAATATTCTTACGTGGGATGGCCTCAATAGGATGGGTATATATGGTCCTGGTAGGTCTGTGTTCTGTATTCAAAGTGATGAATCGATCGACCATTTATTTTTTACTTGCCCCATGGTCATTAATATCTGGAATCTATTTGGCCCTTTTCATCTTAAGACTCCATGGATCCTAGTAAATTTTTTGGATGCGGTAAATAGGTGGGATAGTGTGAAAGGGAAGTTTCAATCATTGCCTTTTTTCTTCATTTGGGAAATATGGCTGGTTAGGAATCAGGCCATTTTTGTGGTAAGCCTATTATCATTACTTGCATTTATAGTGCTATTATGAGATGGATTGACGATAGAGTGCCTGCAAAAGTCTCGGTCTGTGATGGGTCTAGAAGGATTAGACCTCACCCTATCTCCCTTCCGGAAGTCTTCTTTGATGGAGCATGTTTGCATGGGGTGATGGGATATGGGGCTTGGATCAAGTTATCTAAGTTTGTGAGGATCCATATAAGCTGGAACGGGGGTATGGGCACAAACAACTTGGCTGAGCCGATGGCACTCTGGTCCGGATTGTTGGCTGCGAGAAACTTAGGTTTAGATCGTGTCCATATCTATGGTGACTCCAATATTATTATCGATGCCATCAAGGTCTTTTCTTCCCTCTCCTCTCTGAGATGTTAAGGGTGGCTCAAGAGGACAAAACGCTTATGGACTTTGATGGATTCTCCTCCTTTTCTTCACATCTACAGGGAAAACAATACAAGGACTGATGGTTTGTCCAAAGTTGGTATTGATATGGTTTTTGGTATTTTTCATATTATACAGTACAAGGATGGTATGATTGTGTGGGCCGATAAAATTCCCATTCCTTGACTCTTTACATTTTCTTCACCACATGACCAGTTTTCTTTTGGTTTTCCCCTTTTTACAACCGAGTCTGTCTTTGCCTTTCCTATGACAAACGTGCCTAAACGCTCCTGGTGAATGTCGATTTTTTCTTCCACTTTCAGGCAAGCCTGTTATTTTGTTTCTTCTCCAGGTGCAAGCGAGCCAAATTTTTTCCTTCTAGGGTTTCAAACGAGCATGTTTCTGATTTGTAGCGGTGTCCTTTTTCTTCTGATGTTTGAGGATGGTTTGGGCCAATATCTTTTGGCTGCTGCTTCATATCTATAAACTTCTGGATCGGGCCCTCTGGTTTTTATGTGATGCCTTATACTTGATGCTTTCAATCAAGTTATTCAGTGCCATATTGTATGGATCCTTTTTCACTTCTCAAGTTCTCCCTTATCTCTATCTGCTTTGAGCAGTCCTTTCTTCTCTAGATGAGAATAGGTTATTTTATTTTGACAATCTCTGTTGGGGTTATTTTTCTGTTTAGATGGACACAGATCCCTTCTCTGCTCCAATATCTAATCTATTTTGGTGGGTGCTACTATGCACTTTCATCTCTTGTTTTTAATGTACTGTTTTGAATATATGTATATATATAAAGCAACGTTTTTTTGCTTCTGAAAAAAAAAAAAAAAAAGCGCTATACACTAATAATTTCATCTTTTATTTTATGTTTCAATTTAATTTTTATAATTTTAATTTGAACTCCATTCTATTTAAGTAAATCAATGTATTCTTCCTCATCGTTATACTTCAGAAAATATTCTCTTCCATTACGAGATGGAGATCCGCTACGTTCCTTCACTTCTCTTCTTTGTTACGAGCTTGCCTCTCTTCTTTTATTTCACTCTCTCTGTCACTCCTCACATATTTTCCATCGTTAGTGGGCATCCTCATCTTAGAAATGCTTCTGATTCTGATTAGGAAGCTCTGCTTGGATTCATGTCTACCATCACATATGATCCATACCAATCATTGCCCACTTCCTGGAAACCCAGTCATTTCTTCCTTCTTTGAGTGATACCAATCGTTTCTTCTGTGAGTGATACCAATGATACCAATGAGATTACTGATAACAGAGGAAAACACATATATACTACTCATTGCTCCATCTGGAATCCAAATAACAGCGATATATCATATTAAGTTCAAACAACTCTTCCAAATATGTTTCTCAGGGCATAAAGAGCACAATCATATAAAACTACAGCAAAATTCTTCCAAAATTCCAGAACCCTACTTTCATCTTAGAACTTACTATATATAGAGTTTCCCTGGAGGGTCTACGGTACTTAATCATATATGAACGACCCATATCTATGAAATAAAAACATGCTACCTAACTCGCAAAGCGTACATTGAGAAATTACTTATGTACTGAGAGAATTAAAATAGGAATAGGGTGAAATTTATATTTCACCAGAAAAATCATCAAAATTAAATCAAAAACAGAAAGGACACGGTCGCCCATTGAGGCTAATAATGGGAGCCTTCAAGACGCTATGGCGAGGAGCGGTCGTAGGTGGACAGGCTTACTGTCATTTCACAATTCCATCTATTACCTGCAAACCTCCACTCCCTCAGTCTGGTGATTTCCATTTAATCTCTTATGAATAGGCATGTCATACTAAGTGCACTTGGTTCTTCAACGGAGATCTCCTGAGCAGACTGCATAAACCACAACTACATGTCCCACCTCAAAATCCCATGCGGTATTTTTGAATTTGCAAAATGGGAATCAGATTTTGGAGGGGGTGTCAAGTGGTAAGCGGTATCAGAGCGAGGGGTGGGGGGGGTGCGAAATGATGAGAGGATGACACGTGGAGGAGTGGGTGGTGATAGATACTTCCCATTTTGGACCTCGCCCCCCACACCATGGTTAAAGTTCGAAAGCTGTGGGGGGTGCAAAATGCAACAAGGACCGTCAGATGAGGAGGGAGTGATTGGAGATGGAGGAAAGGTGGAGGGTGGTGAGGAGAGTATTATGGTGGGGCCAAACCGTTGCCTGCAGATCGCAACTCTTTACCATGAAGCAATAAAGGTAAACTCTAAAATGTGGGATGTGCAAAGCGCGAGGAGAAGGTAAGTGACGTGGAGGGAAGGTGGGACCTGACCACATCGAAAGTTAAACAAAATAGGTTGCGGGCACTTCAAAGGTAAACTAAAAAAAATGCGATACGATATATCGCAAATGAGAAATCATATATTTTAAGTTTTAGTTGCGATGTGAAAGGTTATAATATGCAATCTGCGATGGAGGGTGGCGAGAAAAGGGTGATGTGGAGGAAAATGGGACCTGAACGTTGCCCGTAGATCGCAAGTTTTAACACTAAACAATGGAGGTAAACTACAAAGGATGTGAAGTGCGAAGCCCAGGGAAGAGGAAAGCAACGTGGCAAGGGGGGGGGGGGGGGGGGGGGGGGGGGGAGGCGCTGTAAGGTGGAGCCATTGCGAGCGCATCACAAATTAAAATAAATACACTACGGGCGCCTAAACGGTAAGTTGTAATGTTTGTGAAATGCAATGGATGGCGACGGAGAAAGGGGTGAAGTTTTAGGGGCACTGGCCCACTTTAATCGTAATCAAGGAGATGGGAAAAGCAAAGAAGAAACAAATGATAGAGAGGTGAGAAAGGTAAAGTAGAGAAATTAAGTGGAAAGGTAGAAAAGTTAAGTTTTTAGTGATTTTTAAGGGAAATGGAATGAAAGGAAGTGTGGCAGGTGACTGGGTCCCACCGCCATCTCACATCACGCTTCGACCTCATTAACTTTTACCTTTTGCGCCTATTTTGCAACACTTGCGATCTGCGAATGTGATTTTAATCTCCGTCGTTGACAGCTACTCGGATCAACGGTCCTCACTGCTCCCTTGTTGTGGTTTTCCGCTTTTGGTTGCGCCCGATCATTCTTCTTTGTTCGTGGACTACTTACCCCGCGTTCACGACTTGACCTGCTTTAGCATTCATGACTCGACCTGAATGCGCGCACAAATTGACCCAATCTCATTTAGAACTTTGCCTTGTGATTTTCTTATAGGGACCACTTCTCCATGTGATGTGCAGTCACAGGCCAATAGGAAGTGTGCCCTTGAA